>JAODUD010000041.1:8525423-8544057 GCA_026784285.1 Stomatorhinus walkeri | reverse complement strand
CAAGCCCCCCCGCCCCAAACCACACCACAGTGAGATCAACACCCAGATCTGAGAGATCTGCCTCACCAATGCAAGCTGGTTTAAAAAAAAGCTTGAAAGACTAAGATAACCAGTCCTATCATGCATGTCTAGTTCATGATTATTGGTGGAAAAATAGAAACTGAAACCCAACATTTGTATAGGTTGAGATGTTATGGAGAGTTTTTACACTGCCGGATGCCGTTAAGACGAAGCTCAGCCAAGTTAATTTGTTGATTGCGAAGTGATCTTAATCTACTCTTTCTTCTACCTGCATGCTTGGTTTCTTCTTACTGTACAGACAGGGTGTCAATCAAATTCTTTCTCCAGTGTAGTCGGCAGTTCTCAGCATAACAAGGGTTCGGACAATGGAAATGCGACATACCTGAATCTTGGGATTTAGGTCCTCGGTGTAGTGATTAAGGAAATCTAGCACAATATCCTGCATTTATTATCAGAAAGAGCAGAATGTTCGTGTCATTCCAAGCCTAGAATTTCCCTTTGACCCTCACAGACATTGAGCTCGCTGTTCAGTTTTCTGTTTGGAATGGCTCCGATATTGTAGGGTGGTTTTTCCCCCCCTGGTTTTGCTGTCCAGGCAATAACACCAGTGGCAATTTGCAGCAGAGTGCGGCATAACAATGGTCCCGAAATGGTCTGGAAAACGGTAGAAGGTATGTGGAGTATGTGCAACATGATTTTAGAATTGGACGTACCGATGTATTTCGATATGGATTTATTGAAATTTTTAAATTTTACCCTGTATTAAATTTATTTTATCTATACACTGAAGTTACTACATTTGAAGTTTGACGTATTCGAAGACTGGGGTCTATTCAGGTTAAAGGTGGGCTCAAAGCTGTTTACGTAAACAGAGAATATATGCCAGTTTAGCTTTATTCATTTATTGAGGTTTTAAAGCAACGCTGTACTTCCATCAGTGTGGATGTTTAAAGTTTTGATGGAATTACTCTAAAATCTATTAATTGAAATTTCGTGGATGTAGATATCAACTGAATAAAGCGATTTATTTTAAAATTTGGAAATCTTAAGTAAATTAGGCATTAGATACAAACAGATTTGGTATTATTAAAATTCAGTTTGATTCCAGCTTATTTTGCATATAAAATTGGGTTAAGACATGCATAACATGCAATTTAATTTTAAATTGGTTGATGACTTTCACAGTAATTCCTGCAGTATTCATTTATTTTCCTTCGAATTCTAGTCCATTTCCATACTCATGCACTTGTCTACTATTTTTGTTTGTCCATTTTTAAGTGAGTCACTTTTTTTTTTTTTCTTTGAAATGTCTATTCCATGTACTGTAAAACCATCTAAATTGCTTTGATATTGTAGTTCATTCTCAGTTACCAATATAAATTGATCAGGTCAGAGGTTGTGCTCATTGTTTTACAGAACTGTGGATATGTCTCCAAATTGATTTAATATAAAATAATGCCACACATTAGTCTTTGTCTGGGTTTTGGTTGCCGAGTTACCTACCAAGATAAACAGAATGTTCCCAGTTGCATGTCGGTCCTCTCCCACTCAAAGAAATAATAAATACAATAAAACCCAAACCCAAATTTATGATCATTGTGAATTAAGCTCCACCCTTGTAGGTTTACAATATCTACAGAAAATAAAATGTAAATAATGTATCTTACATCCACCTTGATGTAAGACACCATAGTCTGCATCATGCTATAAATGGCAAGCTACAATTTTTTTTTTTCCAATTAAATTAAACATTGAACAGACGCTTTTAAAAAGCAATGTTCTAGAATCATTAAAATACAGATGTCTGAGACTTAAATATTAGGCCTTTTATCATTGATGGCTGTCTGTGATTTGAATTAGACCATTGAGGCTTTATTGCATCACTTTTACAACTCTGATTTTATATTACACCCATTGTTGTAGTTGAATACGTTGGTCAGTTTGTCGACTGGAAAATCATTGTTTTGGTATTTTTTTGGTTCCTCGAGGAGCTCAGATTAAGTGCATAAAGTGTACAACCACATTCAACCCTGGGGAACTTGATCTGACAGCATTTTCTCAATACCGCCAACTACCGGTGCACTGTGCTTCCTGTTCCATATTTAAATATTTCCCATTTGGGTGTCTTACAGAATTTCCGTTGTCACTGTAACACTGCTGTGCAAGACATTGGTTAGCTAATGGTACAAATTCACGTTAAGTAGATTTCTAATATTTTAAGACTTCCTGTAGATGCTAGCATCTGAAATCCAAGGGACATTAACTGAATCACCACAGCGCTGCACCGCACAAGTGCTTGGAAGCTTGGATGGATTAACATGAATTTTTTCTTGGAGTGATTGCCATAAAAAGCTAAATAATACTGCTATCCAGTATATGTAAACCCTGAAGATTTCACAGAATTATACACATACACATGCTTCTTGTATTGCCGCCGTTCCTCAATTCTTGAACTCATCTCTAATTTTTTTTATTCAGTAAACTCCTTTACTGAACAACAGACAAAATGACACACCTTAAATTTTCTGACCTTTTTTCTCGTCTGTCAAAGATAAGTCAGTCACTAACATCACAAACCCGTAAAATGTCATCCTTTTTCATACATAACAATGCAAGAATTGTACAGAACCTTGTCAGATCTTTAGTGCCTGTCTATTCTAACCCACATAAGAGATGTGAAAAGTCTAACAGTCCCAGAATTCACATCTAAATCTACTCTGTCAGTATGTTTACATTAGGTAAAAACTTTGCATGTAGTGTTTTGTATTATGTCACATTCCTGTTTATTTGAACTGAGAGAAGACTGATATATTGATTATGTAACACATCGAAGTATATCGTGTCACTAGGTGGAAAAAATTTATATGTATATATATATATTTTGCAGATATTATGCAAGTATTTCATGATAAATTTAAAAAGCACATTTGAAAATTTCTTCAAAAATTCTCATCATATAATCAATTTGTAATTAACATCTTAAAGAATTGACATGGTTATATAGTTTTACAGATTCTTCAGGAATATCTCTCGGTTGCTCAGAAATGGCAGGCAGCTCAATGGGTTGGCATGCAGAAATTGTAGCAGTTTGGCTTGGTTTGCATTCAAATTAAAGGGAAATATTATATTATGAGCTATTGTATATTCAATTCTTGCTGTGTAATGGTGACATGACCTTTGCCCGCTGACACGTCAGTTGATGTGAATATTTCAAAATAGCAGCTGAAGTTTCTTAGCGTGACCCCCAAATTGTTATATTGTTGCCATAGTTTTGTAGTGTTTCCTAATCCAGTCCTTGGGGACCCACAGACAGTCCACTTTTTTGCTCCAGCAGCAGGGAAGGAGCAAAAATGTGGACCTGCTGTGGGTCCCTGAGGACTGAATTAGGAAACACTAACTAGTGTATACTGTATCTCTACTTTGAAGTGTACTTCTGTTTACTTGTTAATTAAGAACAGCAGCTTCATAGTTCTAAAATTAACAAATTGTCTTATTAGTATAAAAATAATATTTTAATATGGAAATATATATTACACTTAAGAAATGAATCACGCCACTACAAAAGAGACAACTTTAATCCACAGTCAGGGATATGAAGTTCTGTTGAACAAACAGTTTTAATGTCCTTCGGCCGTAAATACATGTGAAATAACTACCTCTTCACGGTTTTCTCCGCTAGACCTTATTGTGGGTGTAAAATGGCATTACAAAGCTTTCTGATTCACATTCTCAATACCTGGAAAAGTAACAAGATGCGTTTGGCTATTCTGTAGTTGTAGTATAAAAAAAATCAAAAATATGATCAGAAAGCTCTCGAGTTTTTCCATTTACTGATGCCGAGTGCAAAGGCTGAGAAAACAAGAACACAGTATTATTATAGAAGCTATTGTGACACAGCGGTCTAGTACATGGTTATTTTTTACAACCATTGTATTTTTTCCCCCAATAATTGTCACTATTGCCTCAGTGGAGTATCATCCAGTATTAATTCATCCTCATGCCCATTTGCACAGTTCATTCTCATTCAAATACTTTGCTATACTTGTAAATATTTCTGTCTTTCTAGATTCCATTGCTGCCTGTAAACCTAGGGCTGAGGACAGGATTTGTTTGGGAGGCTAAATGGGTATGATTTTCACACACCAATAATGAACGCAGCATATAGAAACATGTTAACATTGTTGAAGACTCTAATTGGCATTCGACTGGGTTTTAAATAGTTTAACTAACTTTCAGAAAGTAAGAAAATATTTCTCCAGTCACTATATCACTGGACATGTATTAATTTCTGAGAATTTGAAAATGTTCTTTACCTCAGAAGCAAAAAATTTGTATTTTTGTATTTAATATTTGGAAGTGATATGCAGACCAACTGGTATGATGTACACAATGATTAGTCATTTTTGAAGTTTGGGTTTTAAGGCCTAGTACATATATATTTCTTTCCTCTCTGCCAATGAAATTTTATATTTAATTTTGATCAGTTTTGAAGCTCACTCAGATACATTTGTGGTGAATTACCAATGGGGGAAATAGCTTTCAAAACATTTTTCAATTGATGGTGTGTTCAATTAGCTTGGGAATTTTGTTGGTTAGTAAGTCTTTCATTACTTGTATACCTGTAAGGTAAAGATAGAAACTAGCCAATGACCCACAGGACCACAAACTTATACCACTGTGTACAGTACAATCCTACATGTGTGGTGGAAAAACCTTGTAACAGTTTTTTTTTCTTGCTTCAATAAATTAATTGTAATCATGTTATGTCAATTGAAAGGAATGCCAGCGTATACAAAATGAATAAATTTCCATTACAACAATGACATCCCTTTGTTTTTTGTCCATTTGTATATTTAATATAGGTTTTTGCAACACTCCAAACCTTGTACTGTATCCAACCTCATCATTCAGCTTTACAATACATTTATACACAGATTAAACTGGTGTCTATAATGGGCCTTTTATTAAGAAGAGAGTAATCATAGTAATACATTAATAAAGTGCTTATTACAAAGTCAGTTATACTTTATTGTAAAAATTACCTTTAATTGCCATAATAGGTCTCATTGATGAAATTCTCTTAACATAATACAAATAATTTATTCACATAAATAGCTTATTTTAAGTATTTACATAAAAATAGATTCGTACACGGTTAGTGTATTAGAGTAGAAGAGTGCTTGGTTCATTCAGTAATCCTCTTGATTTTGCTAATGTAAATGCCATTGACCAGTTTGATAGGTCAGATAATGCTTTATGTATTAAATGTTCATTGAATGTATCTTTGTATCTTTGGCTTTCCTTCTCTGGACGTTATACTAATATGTGTAGTACCATACATAAGTGTACTACAACACATAGTTCCGCAGGGGACTCTGTCGTTCCTAGGAATGCACCATATGGAACGAAGTCACACTGCGTGGAATTCCACGGGGTAGGCGGGTTCTATGTGGAGAACCCCACAGTGACATTTGTCACTGGCAGCCACACTCATCTACGATCATGTCCTCGTGGTGTCGGAGGATCACCTCGCCACCTTCGTAGTACAGCATGCTTAACGGGCTCATCTTGGTGGGGGCACAGCAGGCCGATGGGACCTGTTCAGGGTGGTAGTACTTCAGGAGGCTCTGTGACAAGAGATGAAGAGAAATGTTTCAATTATAAGCTATACAGAAAGAAACTCTCTCACTAGCATTCGCATCATAATCAGTACCAGTGTCAGTGCCTCAGGTTTCAGCCTCGTTATTTTTGCTTACATTTAACCCAAAAATAAATGTTTTGACATTGGTTATACTGCTGGGTCATCAATTATCAGGTGAAATACATTGAAAAAAAAAAATCTAAATATTTTTTAAGACTTATATTTGCACATTCATAGATGAACTATAATCAACAGTATTTCACTCACCTGCATGTAAGCGTGATTCGTCGGGTGGGAGTCCTCTCCAACAGGGTTAGGACATGTTCCCTCACAGCGGTATGCATTGTACTTTTTGGGGAAGACAATCCAGGATCCCCAGCCAATTTGGTTGAAATCGATGTGCAGATTGACCTTCCGGCAGGAAGACTTAACACTGCCCTTCCTGGGAACTTCTAGGTCTTTCAAGGGCTGGTCCCTTCTCCTCCTGTTGCGCTCATGCCTCTTCGGTCGCCGCATCTTCTCATCCTCGGGGCTGAAGAGGAACTTGGATTGTTCGGCCGTGTGGAGCAGGCTGGCCTTGGCCTGTGAGCCTTCGTCTGGCCCCAGGTGAGAGAAAGTGACCAGCAGAGCCCTGTCATTGGCAATGCGGTCGCTCTTTACACCAGCCAGGTGATTCTGCTCAGGCAAGGATAGGTCCTCCTTATTCCTCTGCGACGTTCTGCCATTGGAACTGGCCCTTCCCTCAAGCCAACCCAATAGCAAACTGGTAATATTGAACACTTTCCAGTGTTGGGATGAGTCAACCATGGAGGAGGAGGACAGCAGTCCCATCAGTTGGCGGTTGTGGCAGGTTACATTCATCCGACAAGGGAATTCATGGTGGTGGTGCACTTCCACTGTCAGGTTTGTAACGTCGGCGACCCGGGGCAGCCTGAGTCTCAGCTCAGCCAGCTGAAGCTTCTCATCAGCCAGGAGGGAGGTGAAGTCAAATGTCACAATCCAGTTCCAGTCTCTTCTATATAAACCTTCAAAAGAAACTGGTGTTTAGATTTCAACAATCAGAATGTCTCATGTGATTTACCCATTATACATGCGTCTTGGAAATGCTCTCTATTTAGAATCAGAAACAAAAACTGCTTTCTGGCAACAATAACCTTAGGTTTCTTAACCAATCTGGAATAGCAACAGCAGTTTTACACCAAAGCTTACAACTTTTACACCACACCCCAAACTATTATTCATAGGTTATGTGCCTCATTCTAATAAAACACTGACTTCACTTTTGAGTATACAATATTGCTGCATGATTTTACTTCTTAATTGCAAACGTTGCAAGAGAAGAGAAGAGAAGCGGAGCTCTGATGAAGTCAGGAGTGGACCTGTGTTATATCATCTCATACAATACACATATGTCATCAACTTCAAGACTAACATTTCCAAATGCATTTCCATTCTTTAAATGGTTGACTCTGCATTCCTAAAATAGTGAATGGGGAGTCGACTCTCCTTTCAAATCCAAAGTATTTTTTTTTATGAAAAGTCGACCTATCTGTCGTTTTTTGAGAGACTGAGTGAACTGTAAATTAATCTTATATAAAGATTTTTAAAAATGACTCCGCCGAGCCCACTAATTAAACTAATTAAATGCAATGGGAAAGCGAGGCGTAGCGTTATCAATTTAATTGTGGGGTCCCGCTTCGAGAATCGGTTCAGATAGTTCTTACTAACGGTGCAAATATTTTTTTGACAATATGAGCAGATCAAATTTCAAATCAGAGGTTTCTTCTAAATATTAATATAAGGTATTCGGGTCAATAAAAATGCATCTAAGAAATCCAGTTGAGCAGTGAGAAAATCGGCTGGAATAAAAATATGACCAGTTACGAACACTTTATTACACTCACTATACACCCACTTAGTATCAATGCGGACAAATCAATCAGAAGCAAACACCGGACCGAAACCATGCATTTAACACGTCTCTTGAGCAGCTTCCGCACAACCCCATCTAAATAAATACGGCTCTCCCCTTAGTCAGGATTGTTAAATTAACTTGGGGCCAGGAGGACACAGAAAGGGTCCCTTAGTCGAAACATGTTAAAACGCGCCTTACAGAAATGGAGACAGATAATCTAATCAATGAACGTGTGAAAAGAACTGAGGGAAAATGTTGATTTGACTTAACAACTGATTTGTATAGGGATGTCTGGCGGGACGCGTAATCAACATCACCGAGTGAAGCAGAAGGGGGCTGCGTCGAGCACTGGACTGTGAACTAAGCTTTCACACGCTGGTCCTCAGCCAAGCTTATTCACTCGGCCTAATGAATGTGGATTCTCTGTGTCTCCGAGATTGTCTAAGAATATAACTGGACATGCAAAACTCTAGTCCTGATGCTAATTTGCCAGTGCGCATTTATTTATTTTTGGAATTTATCTTATATACGTAATTAAAAATACAACAATACACATCAACATGTACTAATTGATAATAGGAATATGAAGATGTTGATTAAGCTACTATCTAAGAATTAAGAATAATTCTATTTGTCTTAATACTGAATAAACAAGAAATAGCGAAAGCAAGGTATACGTATATGAATTCACTTACTTTTAGCAATTACACTTCTGACTGTATCAGCCTTTTTCACCGCTCTTCTTTCCAAGAAATCATCTGGATGAGACCGATTTGTCTTGAAGTTTCTGTAGAGATGCATCATATACGTTGGAAAGGCATGTCCAGGTGACCGTCCAGCAAAAGACCGATGCGACAACACATTGAAAGTCCCATCTCCACTTTTGTAAGCTCCTTCAGCGATAAGCATCGTTAGAGAGAAAGACGCCAGCAGTGCAGTTAAGGCTCGGAGGGAGCGCATGCTGCAGCTTGGGATGACAGTTTAGCACTATGGGAGGTCAGGTGCCCTTTTATACCCGACCCTCCCAACGCTACATACTTAACAAGTAGCAGAGAACATTAAAGGAACCTGACAGCCCTTTCAAGAGTTCTAACAGGACATGTCAATGTCCCTTTTATAACTGTGTGAACCATTTCTTTTAAAAAAAATAAGTTCTTTCATGGCGTCCCTAAATTTTAATTTTTGTAGCGGATCTATCGTGTATTTCGATGCATTTATTTATTCTAATTAAAAGCTCAATTTTAACATTAAGCACACCTAGCATGGGAATTCCCAGTGTTTTATGTTCTTAATTTTCAATATGCAGTGCAAAAATTCATTGTGCTATATATACCCATATATAATAGGACTACTGAAATACAACTGTACATATTTTAGTAATGAATTGGAGTTTCTTTTTAGAAAATGACCAAGCTTTTTCTAAGTGACAGGAATGTGTTGCAAAAATTAAAGACGTATATATCCGTGTGTAATGTTTATTTCTAGTAAACGTGTTAGATATGCACATACAATTGTATTTTTCTTGTTAATATTAAATTATAAGGCTCTGTAGTATCCTACAAAACAGGTTCATTCTGAATAATAACTAATAACGAATTCATTTGCCTAAGAAAAACGAATAAAAGAAATGTGATGTCTTAAGTTTTTTTTCCTTTACTATGCGCATGCTCACATATCCTGCTTCTTTTTTTTGCATGTAGTGGTAATTTTTCCTACAAAGCTGGTGGGGGGAATCTGACGCCTAAACGTAACCTGATGACTATAGCAAAAGATTTGATAACAGATCTACAGTAAATATTCAAAAAGTGGCCGGATTTTGCCTATGTATTGTACCAAGGAGGAGTAGTGTTGTAGTTTTCTCACTGTTTTGATCGGCATAGCACTGAAATGGTGAGTGAAGTTTCCGTCTCTCTATCTTTGAAATGGGGATCGCTGGGTTGTTCGGTCTGATGTAAACTCTACCATGCTGCGTTTGATAAGTTTGGTGTGTTTTGCTCGGAGACTATCTCGATTGCGGTATATTTCATTGTGCCATATGTTTGATCGGTGCTTTAATGTCCTCCCCCATCCACATACACAATACTTTCTTGTACTCCCGATCACACGAGGTCTTTTTATTGCAGTAACAGTAAAACAAACCGAATAACGCTGCGGAGCGTAGCGCAGCGCGAAATGACCGCATGCTACGTTAAATAAACTCAGTGGCGTGAATGAGGTCACTCGTTTATAAATCAAATGTAGGAATTTACTAAATAGTGACACTAGTTAGCCGGCCATGTAATACTTCTGTTTGTGTCGTTTTCCTGCCATATTTTATTTTCTAAAAAAATCCATTGCATTTACATGTTGAATGGGGCAAATTTATTAGGATATATGGCCACGTTACTGTTCTGTCGGTAGTTCAGTCTTTAACCCCTGGAACTTTTGAATGAATAGTGCAGGCTCACTTCTGTAGCTTTAATGAGGGCTTGCGGGCGCTGTAACCATCATTGAGTTAGCCCTGCACTAGTGTGGTAAATTTATGCAAATGAAAAGCAATAGGACTTCCCTTTGATTAACAGGTGACAATGGCAACCGTTTGAGGTCAATGACTTATGGGAGGATTGGGAACCTCTTCAAACAGTAGACCATTTAAAGGATAATTAAAACAAATCTTTCTATACAACTGCAACACTTTTTTATTTATCTTAATGCAACAATGGGCACTAGCTATTAGGCATTACAAATTAAGGGGGAATTAATTTGCATAAGGGCTACACTTGTTTGTGTAAGGGCACTTAACTTGCTTTCTTAATTTGGTGTTTCAAAATCTTATCAACTATGAATGAGAGTTGCTGTGAGTTATTAAAGACTCAATGCTAATTTTTCTATGACATCAAATGAGGATGAAGATTAATCATGGTAAAGACCAGAACATCGAAACCATTTAACAGGGTGTATTGTTAGCTTGTTAATTTCTGTTTACATGTGAAGGCTCCAAAAAAATAATGATTATTATATGAAAAATCTAATCCACATTTTCCTTTGAGATGATGGAACATTTTCCCAGTCAGTTAATTTAATGATTGGCTTAATACGCTGATGAGTTCACTTACAATGTAGCGAAACCTACTTGGACTTAGAGTGAAATCCAGAATTTATTTTAAATATTTGAATTCCTTTTGTAGGCCTAGTCAAGAATAAGAAATGAGGCAATTTAAGTGAGTTGTATTTAATACTGTTTTAGTAAATTGATGATTCAGCATTAAGATCTACCCCGTAATCTGTAAACTAATGGTGTGTGCAGCAAGCCAACTCCCCCGCTGGGTGCTGTGATCCATCTTCCTCACACTCTGCTTGTGTTCATCTGACACTTTGAGCCTAGTAACTGGACTGTTGTGTGGATGACGATAAGGACGTCGTTGTTCCTCCGCACTACATCATTATTTGCTCTCGATCTGTTGTTTTGTGACGTCTAACAGCTGCCAAGGTCTCTGTATGAGGGTGAAGAGCAGATGAGTAAAGTCCAGCAACTGCTTCCTTTTTGCTGCACAACCCCCCCCCCCCCCAACCGAGGTCAAATTTTCTGGGTGATGCCTAATTTTTAGCATTAAAATTTTGCTTCCATGTGATTAATTTTTTTCCCCACGGCTGTTGTCTGCTTGTGAAGTGGGTAGTGAAAGGTAAGGAACACTCTCTCCCAAAGGTTTATTTTTAACACGTCGCTTGCGTACCTACCTTTTTCACACCTCCGTATAGATTAATTGCTTTGGTGCTTTGCTCAACATACCCTTATCAGGTACGACTGAATGACTCAAACCCCCCCCCCCCCCCCCCGAAACTGAGGGATGTAACAATGAAGCTTTGCAAAGGATCTGTTATGTTACATTAGATTGCATCTTTTTTTGGTAAATTCCCTCTTTTAACAGTTTGAGGTAATTTTTTTTCTTTGTTTATCTTGTGTTTATGTCTTCATCTAAATCCATGCCCATTCAAACAAACTTAATATGACATTCTATTATTGTACCACTAGAGGTCTCCTTTCGCTCAGGTCTGAAATATCCGTGGACAGCAGAAGGCATCAGTCAAACGTTAGAAGGAAGACGTCTGTGTTTTCACTCTGATTTTTTTCCCCTTTGTATGTGAAGGCAGTGCTGCAAAGTTCTTCACAGCATGGTTTGAACTTCCTTACCCTGAAGCCCTCATGATTCGTAAAGAATTGTTTTGTAATTAGTTGATGATTCGCTCACTGCCTGCTATTTGTTTTAAGGCAAGTAGTAACTATGGTCTCTGCATGCTCTGCTGATGGGAGCAGATGGTTTTCAGCATTGCAGGAAGCTGCTTCATCAGCTGCAGGTGCCACCCCTTGAAAGTTAGACCTGTGCACTTATTGCTTGAAACTGATCAAAGAATGGGATTTTTCTGTTATGTGTAATTGATTGACAGTGTGCTGTACCATGAATACACTTAACAAATTTATGCAAAGCGGCACCTTGCTGTTCTTTTATTGCAGAAGCTGACATTTTGGCAGAGGTTATAATTCTGTGTATTCATTCGCGCTGAACTGAAGCTTATGAAATCTAACGCGGAGCCTTTGTCAAGACATGTATTCAGAGTCCCTTTGATAAGAACGTGCCCTAGTTTTGCAGTGCGGTGTCTGTCTTTTTCGAGTGTATATCCTGCACTTTAACGTGCAGCTCGTTCAGTTAATGCTGGCGTTTCCCCCAATTAATAAACAGGCGAGAAAGCGTGTACTTTTGCTGGAACACAGCCACTAATATGTTTTGAGGACTTGTTTGTTTACCCAGATGTATTTCTTAGTTAATGTTTTTCGTTAATCGGGTACGTGCTTCAGCTTCTGACGTGGTTTAAAGGGGACATAATCGACAATGAACACTCTTAGATGCCTTTATGTATACTTTATATTATTCGTAGACAAAGTGGTGTAGTAGTTCAGTGGGTAGCATCATCTTTCTACCTCCACTTTTGAGGATATGACTCTACCTCAGGTTCGCGTGACTAGTTGTTTTCTCAGTATTCTTCAGGTACCCTCTTTTCCTCCTACAGTCCAAAGATATGCAGTTAGGCTAATTGACGCATGTATGTGCCCTCCAATGGATTGGCATCCCATCTAGAGTATACCCTAGTCGTGTGCCCTACGTTGCCTGGAAATTTGCCATGGCTCACCTTGACCCTAATCGGGATACGTGGTTGGAAATTTGATGGGTGCTATAGGATGGCACGTTTTTCGGTTGGTAGCACTGCGTCCTCACACCTCCAAGATTGCTGGGAGGATTCTTGCTCTGACTCCCAGCATTCACTGTGGGTTTCCTTTTGGTAGTACGGATTCTTCTAACAGTCAAAAGAAATATGGATTAGGTGAATTGATGTCATTAAACTGGCCTGAGTGAGCATGGATCCTATGATGGACTGGCATTCTATACAGGGATAGGCTCCAGGCTCACACTGATCCTACACTGGATAAAAAGGTACAAAAAATGGATGCATCACTGATTTTTTTTTATTTCATGCCAGCGAGAATTCACTGGAACCCCTACATACAAAGTAGGTTCTAGCTGAAAACATGCCATTCATAGATTTCTCCTGGGCTGCATTTGCATTCCAGCCTGGTCTTTTCAGATATTGTTCTGTTACAAGGCTTGAGGGAAAGACATTGTAGAATAAATACTGGTACCAATCTGCAGTGATAAAGGACAGACATGAATGGTTGGTTCAGGAGGGCAATGACCTGGCAATTTCCCCTCAGCCTAAAGGGACAGGTAAAACTTTCCTGTCCTGCAACAAAATTGCACTCTTTTTTTGCTTTAGAAATGAAAAAGAATTAATTAAAAACATGATATTGCATGGGTAAGGATTACTTAAGTAGTTGGATAATTATATGCAATTAACAATAGATTTAGCCAGTTAGAAGCCCTAGGGAGAGCTGTCTAATGATGTCTTCTTGGTACTCTACTTATTTTTACAGGGTCACGGATTGTAACTCTCACTGCGCACGTCTGTTACAGGTTCTTGTCTGAGACTTGCACAGGTTCTCTGTGTACCTTCCTGTGCGTGAGGCCAGCCGTTGTGGGAAGGGGGGGGGGCGCTGTTGATTGGGTGGCTGCCTGGCAGTGAGTGCAGCTCCCTGAGCCCGCCCCCACATCCTCTCTCGCACGCTCGCGCGCGCACACTCTCACACACACACACACACACACACACAGGTCCGCGGTGGCTTTGTGGAGGTCTAGTCTGGCTCTCGCTGAATCAGTGTGAGCCCCTGGAGTGTCTCGAGCCTTCACCGCTGCTCCAGAACTGCCTTGCACAGAGCAGGGGAGCTTCTCAAGGAGGAAAGGGAGGATGTGGAATTGAGAACCGCTTCTCCTACGCTGGCTCTTTTCTTGAATGGTTCGCAGACCGCTGGAGGGTGTTCAGGGAACTAGAGATCCAGGTATTCCATATTTCCTTCCATGTTCCCGGTGCCCTGAGAACAGAACATTTGAAGGCATCCCATTGATTTGTCTGTGGGGCTTGGGAATGTATCTGTGTCACGTTTGCTTGATGAAGCTCTCCTGAGCCGACGTGCTGATATGCTGTTTTTGACGCATGGGCGTGCTGTCAGCGCATGTAAAATTGTTGCCGGCTTGCTGGTTATTGTTTCGTGTGTCTGCTGCCAAAACTGAAAAGTGTCTTATTTTAAAATTACTGTTTTCATTAGACATATTATTTGGCATGGCTGAAATGGAAAAAAGTGCCAATGTTTGTAGATGGGATGATTTTGGCCCGTCTGGGGGAAATACTGCCTGTCAGCTCCGTAAAAGATGGTTGGGCTCATCGAGTATGCCGGTGCTGAAAGTGTGTCATGCTCTTTAGACGCATAAGTGGATGAGTTTGACGTTTTTGTCCCATTGAATGTGAATAGCTATTAAATAACTATTTCACCATTGGGGGCAATAGATGAAACCACTTAGCTGGGATTAACTGGCGTTCCCACATCCCCAAAGAACTTTTAGTGCAATTTTTCCATTTGTTTTAATATCCATCACCCATAATCTATGAGGTTTCTTTTTTTGTGGGGACATATACAAACTGCCAGTTTTGATACACGTAAATGCTGGGTGGAAGCTATATTCTGGTTTGGGTCTATAAAAGGTCTGAGCCAATCCCATCAGTGACAGAGGTGCATTGCACTCTGCATCTTCCATGTTATGACAGAATTATCAGTGGACAGTCACCAGCTTCTAGCCTCTCTATCTCTGCCATCATGCTTATTGTTTTGATCCAAGAATGCCATCTTGGCATCTAAAGCCACGTCATTAAAAGATGAATTATTTAGCAGGCACTAGCCTTGTATTGTTTGGCTTGGATTACATGGTTTCTTTGTAGCAGAAAGAAAATATGGGACTGATGTGTCATATTTGACATCCACTTCCAGCAGCCCCGACATGCCTCTCTGTATGACTTGTGGGTTTCCCTCCAGATATAAAATTCCATTGTAAAATATCGTCAGTTAGGCTGCTGGTGCTCACCATGGCAGTTTGCATGGGTCCTGTGGCCAGACGCTGCACTGTTAAAAACGAAAACCACATCATACAAGCCTGAAAATCATAGGGGCTAAAATTACTGCCTTAAAAATGGAAAAAAAAACAAGAAATTGTAGGCACAGTTTTAAAAATAGTCTTTGAGTCTAGATTTAACGGTACTTGGAATAAGACGTGAGGAAAGGAGTGTTTTAGGACTAAGGGCGGGTTTTTTATTTCCTTTCTCCATGTTCCCTGTCACTCTTTGATTGGTGGGTAGACAAAATATGATTTACACATATTACAGTTTCTTTGCTCCTAAATAAATCGAGGTAAAGTTGGCTGAATGATTATTTTTATTAGATAAGCACTATTAGTATTTTCATTTTTAAAATAAGTGTACTCCCGGGAAATAATACGGCGGAGCAAAATAAGAGAAACAGCCACGGCCTTGTGCAGCCAGTCAGAGGAAATGAATTTAGTAACATTTCCTGTGTCGAGTATTAAAACATGTAGACATACCTGTGTTTCATGGGAAGGTCTGACACCTCTTGTAGCATTGTAACTGATGTGAGCTGAACCATATTGTATGGAAGGATCTTGTAAGACAGGTTAAAGTAATCATAAAAGGAAGCAATACTTTAAACTGTGAGTTAACTTGTATTTGATGTTATTTCTGAATTAGTGCAGTGTTTTCATTTGCCTCGTTTAACAGAGGAAACAGTTTGTAAAATCTGAAGTAGAATCTTTGCGAGGAGATCCATCCATTTTGTTCGACCTAAGCTGGATCTAACAAGTATACCTCAGTGTAGCTTAAATATACCCCTGTCTACAGTTGCATAAGCATTTGCTTTCATTTGATTACATATTAGAAAACGACAAGTATGCATTCACATTTGCAACTTAAATTTGTCTCAACAACGGCAGACTTAAAAATCATTTGACCACAGCGGTTGAGGAAGAATCAGGGCATGCGTGCGGCTGCTGCAGGATAGGAACTGCATGCTTGCATGCCCCTTTTCTCTTCTTGGTGTTGCTGTGATAATGCATATTAATGACCAACATGCCGGTGTGCCATTACTTGTTTCATAGTGGTCAGTGGAGCAGAAGATTCAAGCGCTGAATTGATAGCACTGCATCCAAGCACTGCATAACTAGTTTCTAGTTATTTATTTAGAAAGTTGCAGAGAAGGGTTGTTTTGTGCAATAGACAGATACCTTTTGTAGCCTGAAGCTGACTAGCACTGAACGCATAAGGGCCTTCAGTGAGTTGTCTTTACATAAAATGATGCATTTGTCCTCAAAAGGTGTTATTCAACAAGAAGCAGGCCTTCTGGCCTCTCTCCTTCTGGGGCAGGAATGGGGACAAGGAAGCAGGGACTTCCCGTGGCACTGCCTGACAAAGCCAGCTGGTAGAATCAGCCCAAATGCATGCGACTAGGAAGTGGGTCAGCTGCCTTGATTCCCGCTGCCCTCCGCAGCAAGACTGGGGACCGGCTCAGTTTCCACCAGATGCCACTGCGCAACCTCACTTTCTCATTGGTTTACCTTCAACTGTCGAAAATCCCAATAAATTATTTGATACAAAATGGTGTGAAAATAAATGTATAATCTACAGATATGTGTGTGTGATGTAGTGTAGAGCTTAGTAGTCCTGCATACACTTCACACCGTGACTGGAAGATATTTTGTTGAAATCTCTGTAGACATTGAGGATTGTGGGTCCTTGTTACTTGAATAAGAACCAGTATTTAGTAATGATTGACAACAAGGAACTACCATGCAATCCTCAGGGTGGTGACATCACTTCCAGCAAGGCTCCCCCTAATTTGGGCTCAAACCCTGAAATGTCTCTTCCTTCTGGTCTTACTGGTATTGCAGGGCCACATCCTGCAAGGTGTTCGTGCTCTCCCTGAGCTGATGAGGCAGGTCCAGTTGCTTTATGGCCTGTAGAGATTGCATCCTCCGATAAGATGGTGTTCCTTTCAGAATGGCTTTGAACTTTAGAGGGTAACCACGGGCTGAAGTCATGGAGGATCAACATTACCCTTTAAGCTGGAACTGCGCTCTTAATTCTGCCTGGTTGTTAACCCAATGTGTGTTTGTCATGACACAATGAAAGGATAAAACTAATAGATTTTGCCATTTGAGGTTTGGGCTTTTTATGGATCAGGATCAAGTGAACTATTATGGTAAAGGTTACTGCTGTTGGAAGAGTGCTCTTACTAATATATTTAATTTTATGTGTCATTATCTTGAAAGGTGCCTCAGGACAGGTTTTCAGACCTCATCCTGTTGTGTCCTCTTAGGACCTTATTTTTCAATAGTCTGGGAGGTATGGCTGCAGTCCGAAGTGAACTTTAGCACCAACTTTAGAAGCGTATATAGAAAGCCGTGCTGTAACCGCTGACGAAACCCCCAAGACATCCGGAGCTGCAGCAGGAAGTTCGGTTAAAATCTCAACGTATGTGACACTTGCGCTGCTAGTGGCAGCTAGGTCTATTAGACTGAAGGGAAGATGCCCATTGTAACTGGTGATCAATTTGCCTTGATGGACGGGTTCTCAAACAAAGTGCTTTCCCGAACAGACTACGTCATTCAGTTAAATTGAGCTGTTCTATAACTGCTTAATAAAAACTGGCCATTTTGGCGATTTTTATTTTTGTATATTCCCATGTTACTGTAGAGACTATGGTTAGCTCCAACTGCCTGAAATCCATTTGTTGTCTTGCACATGGCGGTGGGCTCCGTACAGAAAACTTGTGGTTCCAAAGGGTTTATGAAACCATCAACCCCAGCCCCCAGCATCTCCTAAGAATGAGGAGCGTTTCCATCCTTCCTCTTATTAGTCTGTCCACGGACAGACGCTTCCTGCAGCTGCACAGTTCTTCCTGTCTGCGTTTAGATCCTTTTGTTTGAAGGCTTTCCACAGCCGATCTGGGACACTGTTGGAATTTCAATAGGCCTGCCTGAAAGAGCTAATGCTGGCTGACATGACATCCTCCGTGGGCCTTTTTCACCATGCCACGGGAGAGCTGGTCTCCCTAACAGGCTGTTTTTGTGCGTTTTTATTACACGGCCTTTCCAATCGATAAAGAGTCACAGTTCAAAGCCTATTCAAGCACAACATGGCAAAATGGTTGAAATAAACTCATTAGCAGTGTCTTGAAGATTAACACTGGCCTCTTGTGTATAGTTTCTGAATTTGAGGGCAGATTCGCTCCCGAAGGATTATACAGAGAATAAGCTTCAGGGTGAGTTCCCACTTTTTTTGGACATTTCTGAAGCTTTGTTGTTTACGATTTGGGATTTCAAACAGCTATACACGTTTGTGTTCCCAATATATTTTTTCGTACATATTGTTTGGTCACTTGTGGCTCCTATTTAGTGCAGAGGATGGCAAAAACATTAAGGAACTGGACTTTATTTACCTGTTTAGACTCAAGACCAAGGGTGGGCAATCTTATCCACAAAGGACTAATGTGTATGCAGGTTTTTGGGGTAACCTTTAGGTCAGCTGTTCAAATCCAGGTGTGAGGACTCTTCAGCCAATCAGTCCTC
>JAODUD010000041.1:8472413-8485378 GCA_026784285.1 Stomatorhinus walkeri | reverse complement strand
GTGCCCCCCCCCCCCCCCATCCTACAGATTAAGACTGGCAAAACGGAAAAGGAGATGCAATGCTCGCTGCTGAAGAGCCTGCAGTTCCTCGAGCGGTACATGTACCTCATCCTGTTCAACACCTACCTGCACCTGGAAAAGAAGGACTCCTGGCAGCGCTCTTTCAGCCAGTGGATGTACCAGGTGAGCGCCCTCCGGTGGACGCTCGCATGCGAGTTGGGCCTGCTCTCTCTCTCTCTCTCTCTCGCTCGAAGCCTCTCAGGAACGTCTCCTTGAAGTTGAGAGGAAGTGGGTTTTATATTTATATATTTTACAGTGTTTTTTTGCATTTATTCTGTGGTTTTGCATGTTTTCTGCCCTCTTTTCTTAAAATGTTTCTCACTTAAGAAATCAAATCCATGTGAAATACGACGTAATTCCACTTTTTCTGTGAGGAAATGTGTGGCTCTCTTCCAAATGAGTCTCATGCAGTACACATAGTCCTCTCTCTCTCTCCTGGTCTCTCACTCTCTTTCTCTCTCCTGGTCTCCCTACCTTTATGCAGAATATTTGCCAGATATTTCTAGCACATTAATAGTTTTACGTCTGTAAATATTTGCACTAAGGCAGAGATGTCACTGTACTAAATGCTTGCAAAAATATCGAGACTGTGCCTTTTGGTTGTGCACAGTGTGCAGATGTCAGTTTAAAATATGATGCTCGGTATTTTGATTCGTTTGTAATTCTTTTCCCTCGAAAACGCTTGACCAGGAACTGCCTGCATACAACACTGCTTAACATTTCTGCATTTGTGCATTTTGTGAATGATGTAGCCTGTATTTCCAGAGTGCAGCACCAAAACTGAGGGGGTTGTAAGTCACATGTTAATCACTCTGACCCCCCCCCCCCTTTTTAAATTTTACAAGCTTATTTTGGTGCCGCCGTATGCTAGTCCCCCACGTCCTGAACTCCATAAAGCATAGCAGCCCCTTCTTTGTTGCCATATCCATTGCCTGGCTTGCTCTGGCCAGCTGTTCTCGCACAGAAAGGCTCTGCCTTTACGGGCATTCCTAACAAGTGACCCCATCCACTGGGCTGCGTCCCTTCTGGAATATTATTCAACACTAAACAGTCCCTTTTTGTTTTTAAGTTCATTCAGTAAGGCTCTGAGAAGTGCGCCGCAAATTAAGATATTCACAAAACATTTTCAGCTTTCATGAACTGGGGCGCAGTTCTACGGAGCACATTTTTATCTGACTGTTTCTGCTTCCTGTTTGGATTAATCAAAATGCTTGTTAACGGGAGATTAACATCGTTGAATTCCAACGTTAATGCTCCCATTAATGTTCATGGAAAAGGTCACAGAACTCTTATTTTTTTTTTAGTATGGATAAATGTCAGAAGCGCCTTCTGAAAGGGTCAATACACTTTATAGTCCCCCTTAACTGTGCTGGACCTGAAATGCTAGGAAGTGACATGTCATGCACAGTGGACACCAGATGCATAGGGGATATTAGAATAGCTTCAGTTCAGCACTGGTGTGTTGTATTCAGTGTGCGATCTGTCAAAGCTGGAGTGCCCTAGATCATCGTAATTCAGGCACTCTGATAATATTTCATTAAAACTTTTTTTTCCCTTAAGGAAGATTTCGAAAGGACTCAAGTATTACCGTGAAGTGTCATGTTTCCTCCAGTACACAAGGAAAGCAGAACGTATGGGTCGTTTCCGTTAGCACTAGAAAACATTCTGATTGCTGCTGACGCCACGGCCTACGCAGGAAAATGTGAGCCAGGCGTACCATAACTTAAACTGGCTAGCTAATGGGAAGCTCCCTTTTCACGGCTGTGATATTTTTCGGCTCTTCTTTATTAGCAAGCGGCAGCTAAGGATCCATACGTGGTAGCCACGCATCTGCATTGATGCATAAGACAAGCAGTAAGTTCGTGTATGTCACTGGAAAAGGAGAAAACTCACTTCTCATTGCTGAGCTACAATGGCCGACAGATCATAATTCCATCTACCCTCATTGGTATCATGGTTTGGTGACATGGTCTTAATTAAATAAGGTGTCTAAATCAGATCCCTTTGAAATTTGTTTAAAGAAAACCTTCAATTTGTGTTTTTTTCCCCACTGGGACCCAACTGTATAATTTCCGACCTGTTGATTACATTTCCCTTGGAGTTAATCGAGAGGCTTTGGGCGTCACTGGTGATAATACTGATATAGATATAGACTGGAAAAGTACTTTCACAAAATACATCTCGTTAGGAAACTGCTTATAGGTATTTCACCAGTGATGAATGACAATATCCGAATGCGGCACACTATGTTAAGAATGCCATGTATATTTAATGAAGTACAAATGACAATCAGTATTAAATACTAAAACTCGGTGTGGTAAATAGTGATTTAAGGAAGGAAATATGATCCTTGAACTGAAAGGTGATATTGATATCAGTTACACATGCTTTAATAATTGAACCCTGTGGTACATGTAGCTAGTTTGTGGCAGTAGTCTGACTTAGGGAGCTTTTGCACAACGCAAGGTGTCGTACTTTTGGCATTTCAAGAAAAATACCAAAAGTACGGTTCTTCAAGTGTTAGTTTTCCACTGGAGCAAAAACTCTGCATACGCTCTCTGAGCCTGTCATTTTTCATCATTTTCATCCTTGCTGTTCAAAATCACTCCTATCATTTTCCATTACAACAAATGGTTTATTTTTTCCAATATTGTTGTGCCCTAGTATATTATACCAAATACTGCAGTATTTTGCCATCCTGTTCTTCTTCTGGTTCTTCCGACCAGATAGCAATTAAAGCTTGGGTCCCTTCATTTAACCATGCATACATTATTACTATTAATTTTTTCCATTTCATATATCATTTTCTGAGTTGTTTTTTTCCCCAAGATAGGGGTTGTTCTGTGTGTCAGAAGCAGACTATTTGCATAAGCAATTGACAAAGAACATGTTTGCAAGTCCTACTCCGAAGTACCAGATAAGTACTCCCAGCTGGTTTGGTACTTTGGGTACTGGAAATTTTGGTACTGGTACTCGACTGGAAGTCAATGGGGAAAATACTGAAAGTACCTTACCAAAAGTACCATTAAGGTCACTTGTATGTGAATCTTTATGAATCTGTCACTGCAGGACATGCTCCTTGTAATCAGCTCCATTGAGGCTGCTAATAAATATTTGCAAATACGGATAGTGGGTGTATTGATGTTCTGGATATGGGTGACTTCTGGGAGTGGAGCAGAGCTGATTTTGCTGAGAATATCCAGTGCCTCTGATCTCATATATTCCAGTGGACCACCCTACAGCAATATAATCCTTCCAAATTTCCACAGAACCATGTCGATATTGCGGTAAAGATGCGTCTGCTGCAGGAAATGGATCCAGAGACCTTGTGAACTTGGTAGCTCTCTCATACAATTGGAGGTGGTCTTTCAAAGTCAAATATGTGCCAACAAACCTCCCCCCAGGAAACTAGGAACGAGCGCCTGAATAGATGCAGCCAGGCAGCAGTGACACATCTTAGCTTAGCAGTGACACGTAGCTGTTAACGACTCCGGAGAGAAACGGCGTGGTCTTTATAACGCCTTGACTTGGAGATGGTGGGTGAAGCTGGGCTGCATGGAAATAAATATTTACTTGATGCTTGTGTAATAGTGGCTGCTTCGAACTCAAGTCCTAGATGGGGGTGGGGGTCAGAGTTAGTGCCCCCTGTGGCTTGACAACAGTATGCCATGTAAACTAGGCAAGCTGTGACCGTCTTTAACGGTGTGTTTAATTTGCTGTCCAAGTCGGTCGCCGCCGGCTCAGCCCGGGGGAGGGGTGACGACTTGTCAGGCTGTTGCCAGGTGTTGCTGAGGGGGGGCCTTGTTTACGTGGTCCCAGTGGTGACCTTCCACTTGATGGCACGTGGTTCTCGGTGCTGTTACTGGGGCTCGTTTTCATGACGACGCAGCGTGATGTTTTCGCCGTTAGCATAAACCCGTTGTGTGGTTCACATGCGTTCGCTTCAGTATCCCTGAAGCCCAAACATCTGTTAATTGGTCATCAGTCCTCTTCTGTTATTAAAAATCACATGGTCTTTGTGTTTCTTTTTCAGCCTGACGTTAATATTCAAACGTAAAGTGATCTTACTGTCCCTCACAACATCTTTGTTTCACAAACTCCTATAGAGATATGTATTATATTACAAAGAAAGGTAGTGCAACTTGGCAAATAAATGAAATCTGTGAGCCCACAGAGGTGTTTAATGGCTAGATGAGAACGTGAACGTCATCAGACCAGCCATGTTATTGTTTCTGTTTGTTTGTCTTGTTGTGGATTTATGTTAATGTTAAAATTTTATTCCATTAACCATCCTTCTGCAAATAATCGCAGTGAGAAACGTGCCTAAAACCACTGAACAGCAGTCATGCTGTTGACATAGCATAGCATTCCAGTGGTGCACGTGATTGGGCACGTTTCAGCAATGGCCTGTTTATCGTGTTCTCTAAGTAAAGGGAATGGCTTTAAAGGTGCATTTCAAAAATGACAGGCGATTAGCCCAATACATTGTTTACTTAGAGGTGGTGAATTCTGGAAGCCCTCTGACCGACGTCTCCGCTGTCTTCTCTCTCTTAGGTGGCCACCAGTGCTGGTGTTTACTCCATCCTGGACCAGCTGGGCTTCTCAGAGTTTGAGAACCCCAAAGACACGCCGCTGTCACGGCTCCGCTGCCGCTGGCAGCAGCAGAGTAACCAGCCACTATCCTTCAGGGGCGAGTTCCTCTGAGGTCTGGCCGAGCGTCTGTAGGGCCACCTTCCAGTCGCATACTGAGATGCCTTCGATTGGCCAGATCCCATCAGCAGGGTCCCTGTGTCGTGGAAAACAACGCCTCTGTAGGAAAGCTGCCAGTTCTGATATCTTATCATTTTAAAGGATTCTTTTTAAGTAGAAGCAGCTGATTAACGAGAGAGGAAGTGTGAAGGAATGGGAGGGGGGGGGTAGTGTTGTTGAGTATCCAATGGACACACATAAGCTTAGAAATATTGGGTTTCCTTATAATCTCCCGTCAAAGCGATTCTGCGGCATCATCGCTCCTAGCAGATGTTTACCTCATTCCATATGCTGGGCGCAGGCAGAAGGGAAGTACTTAGAATTAACAATTTAGAGTTTTAATTTACTACTTAATCAAATGTTACTGTATGTGGACATGTTGTCTCCCAATGTTTATTGCCTGTCATCAGTCAAACCTTTTTTCATTTTTTTGAAAGAGATGGAATTACGGATACACTATGAGGCTACATTGTAAAATGTGCTTTACTTTAAATGTTACATTTATGTGCTGATTTCAGTCTTTCACAGAAATATTGCTTGAGGAATTGCTAGTATTAGATTAACGCATTTAAACAAACTTTTCAGTGTTATGTAAGAATAGTCACGATACATCAGGCTTGTGACCAACTGTTATTTTCAATGAATACAATCACAATAGTTCTTATTTTACTTCACCCTGTTGTAAGAGAACTTAAAACATGTCTGCTTTTAATTTTATGCTGTATTTGAATGAAAAATGGCATCAGCTTTTTAAGATTAAATGGACATATTTTGTACAAAAAGGCCTTTGATAGATATGCACATCAGTCATTTACACATTTTGTAAATAGGTCATAACAGTCTGCAAAAACATTTTTTTTACATTTATATGTTAATATTGGTTTCAAGCATTAAGGTACAAGAACTATTTTAAACATCACAACCCCATTTTGCCAAAACGTGAGATGTTAACATGAAGGATGGAGATGGTGTCATTCCACACGTGTCATGTTTGTTGAGCAAATTTATGAATTTAAATAAGCCCAGATTTACGACATAATTACGTAATACGTAAATTACTCCGATTCCTCAGAAGAGGCCATCCCAGAAGATCACACACCCAAGTGTCACCACTGCAGTCAATGAGGAACATAAAGTTGCAGTTTAACAAACTTATAAAGCGCTGAGGAACTAAGGGATGAATTACGTGATGTTTATCAGAAAACCGTCCTGACTGTAAAAATGGGAGTACTGAAACACTGCAATATGTGTAACGTGATGACCAAAAAAAAAAAAAAAGTACTAATTGTAAGGAAAAAAAAATCTTGGTAATTGAAACAGAAGTTACTTTAGTTTGGAGTTGAAGTGCCAGCCTTGTTTTCCAGCTACTACTTTGTCCATTTAAGTGTTTTATTTCGTCCCAAGTCTGCTTTGAATTAGGCCGGAGATTGAGGTTTTATTGTACATCCATGAGAATCTGGCTCCACTTCAGTTCGACGGTGAAACGGCAGGACAGGGCTGAGGAGGTGTGGGGGGGGCGGGGGAGGATCTCCATGACTTGCTCCCATAAAGAGTCGTTTTGTTTTGTGACATCATCGGACTCAGAAGTAATTTAATTACAGAGCGTATGCCATTGACTTATCGCTGGAAACTGCTGATGCAGCAAAAAGCGGGAGGGGAATTGTTATGAGAGCCGGGGCATTTAACATCTGGGGCCTCATTGGCCTTTTATGATTATAATCCTATGAAGTTCACAGTCCAGAGCAAATAGGCCCAACTTTTCAGATGCATCCATTCACAGACGCTGCTTTCTATGTACGTGTGGCAGGACATATCACATACATGCTCTTGCCATTTAATTTCCCTGCAAGTTTAACACAAAAATGTCTTATTTTTGCAGAAATGTGTTATAAAGCAGTTTAAGTTCACATTGTCTGTCTACGGGTCTGCGGCTTTTGCAGGGTTTTCCTACAAAAGTGATTTGGATGGAACAGTTTCATCATTACAGTGTCTATAATTGGGTGTAAATTTCCTTTTGAGTTTGAATAATGGATGTTTTCACACATCTCCGTCGTCCGTGTCCCACACTCTTTACCCATGAAAAACGGCTGAATTCAAATACCAGATATTTCTTTTAAGTTTGGGCGTTTTAAATTTTCTGGTAAGAGAGGCTGTAAAATGGCAATAATGTCAGACATACAGCTCTGTGTGGTCGCTGCAATGTTTTACATGGATGTTTAATGGCTTCTGTGATCTCCCAGTAAGAGGGAATGGATTCAAAATCGCCATTCATCCTCAAGTGAATTCTATATTTATACTAAAAGCAAATAAAATGCAGTGCCTTCTGAAAAGCTTGCCTTGTTGCAACTTTGGTAGGAAAGTCCACACTTTGTTGAGAGATGCCAGGTTGTATTAAATATTGGACATCATTGTATTTCATTTTACATTGCTACATTTTTTTATGCAAAATAAAAGATGGAAAAAACGTTATGGCTGTGTGCCTCATGAAGTCGTGTGCTGTTCTTTCACGTAAATTCGATCTAGTCCCTTCTTTTTGCATTTCAGTGGATCGTAGCTATCTCTGCACTGTTGACTTTTCCCACATCACATCTTCAGAGTGTCCTTCTCTTCTGCATTCCCCCTCCGACTAGCATATTTTCTTCTTCGGCTACATCTGACGCGTCGCATGTTTCCAAGTCAGATGTCAGGCCAATATAAAGTTTGGCTGGACACCGTTTGCTCGGGCAGCGTGGAAACTCGGCCCGTCGTCGCTATTTCCGCCGCGGATGGCTTAGAGACAAGATTTCCACGGAGGCTATTTTCTCCACCACACACACACAGGCGGAACGTGACCAGTGTGCGTCGTCCAGCGTCACTACACTGCTATATTTAGATAAGTGACATTCAAATAATTGCCATTTTCTTGTTTTTTTGGCCTATTTCTTTCTTAACTTTCTCCCAATTCACGCTGACATCGCTCCCTGAGCCTCTGGAATGCTCCATCACCTGTGCATCCATGTTATCTTGTGATCTCAGACCAACGTCTCAGCTACCTTAGCTGGTACATAATGCTAATCAGCATTAAATACAATTAGTATATAGCTATGACTTGGCGAATGGTTATGTTTTTATGGGCTGGTTTATTAATCCAAATAGAAAAGAAACACCATGCACCTTAACTAAATCTTATAAACTGCTTGCTAAGTGTGACAAATTTATTTAAATACTCTTTACTCCTTAAGGACCCCCCTGTGGTGAAGGGGACACCAAGGAAACAAAGGAAGCTTAAATCATGTATAGCCCAGAATACTTTTATCTGTCTTTCCAATTGGTAATGCTGGAAATGGAGACAATAGTCCTATAGATTGAAGATCAAAAGATCTTTGTCAGCCCCTTAATACACATATATACAGTCAGGATGAAATGTCTCACCGAGTCCCAAATAGGGTGATAAGCATTATAATCCATGCCAGGCAGGACACTATGAGCTACGACAGGGTTTGTAAATCCATTTCATACCATACCATTTCACCCGTGTCAATTAAAAGGACCTGGATTTCAGTTCAGCACCGAGTTGTTGCTGTGTGCCGATTGGTCAGTCTACTATAATAATGCGTCGTGAATGTGAAACAGCTGGATGAGTCTTTCAATCAAGGAAACAAGCCAGTAAAAGCACACGATGAACCGGACAATTTAGCTGAACACATGAGCCATTCAGTTTTAAATTTTGTAAAGCCTGAAGTAGCTCATAGTGTCCCTTCTGATATGGATTACGTGGTCGACTTAGGCCCACATTTACAATATTTTACATACTACATACAACATGTACATATTGACTAGAAAATATATTTCACATACCACATATTGTACAAAGTGCAGAAAAAGGGACACTAAGACAAGACAAAAAATGTATATAATTAAATGTAACATCTTGAGATATTGTTGAAGCATTGACTTTGAGCTTGAAGTCTGTCCCAATGGGACATAGACTGGAGTGAGCACTCTGGACTGGAGTGACCAGAAAGGTAGCGGTCTGTCAGGGCAAAGCTAAGCTAATTTTCTTGCGCTGTCCACCTTTGAAAGACTGATATCCTAGATCACGTCCCCCCCCCCCCCCTTAAGTACACAAAGGGGTTATCTGTAAGTACGGAAGTTGTTGGGATTTTATCACATTGCTAGCTATCCCGGATTAATGAAAACGGAAACCAAGTGGTTTAGATTAAAGGACCTTTGTAGTTTCCGAAAGCTAACGGGGTTAGTCATGACCAGCTGCGTTTGTAATATTGTGAGCTTAGATAAGCTGCCACATGACCTGAAGTCCATGCCTTTCCCAGATATTTTATTTCATTTTTAATGTGTTTCAGTCCCCCTTTACGCAGGCATTGGCGCAGTGTCTGAAATCGACTGAAAGATAGATAGCCACACCAACATTGATATCTCGGCACAAAAGGAAATGATGCATTGTGCAGTTATATCCGGTTTGTTTGAAACGACTTCTACTGTTTCGAGTCCTGTAATGTCAGACAAAATCAAGCTTGGTTTTATCATCTTATTTTTGGTTGCTCTTATAGCAGAACAGAACCACTCGAGTCCTTCCAAGTCATCATAACAGCAATGGGTAGACTGCGTTGAGGCGGGGGATGGCATGCCTTGTCTGTAGGTCATAAGGCAAAGACGCGGTGACTGTGCCCGGACGATATGGCGGCTTCTGGCTTTGCTTTGCTTCCAAAACTCGTCGTGATATTCCAACATGTAACTCAAGCCTGCTGTCCTCCAGGATCCAAGGCTTTCAAAAACAAAGGAGCGTATTGAGGAATATCTGGCCGAAGGGGATGTAATGAACTTCAATTGAAAGCGTCCTCCACAGATGAGAGTAGCATAGAGAGGCTACACTGGCTTGCGTCTCAGCTGCCCAGCAGTGTATTCGACTCTCATTTCACTTGTATAATCTTTTTAATTATTTTCCAGCCTGGCTTTAAAAGCTTGAACGAGATCGTCAGAGAATTAGTTATTGCGCCATATAATAAAATGACCCCTTGCTTTAATCTCTAACACAATCTTATTTGATTTTTATGCCTTCTGGAAAAGGGGCTCTATTACCAGCAGAGAGAAGTATGTGATAAAGTTAAATCATGCATTCGAAAGTCTCGTTCGGGAAGAAGTACTAAACCAACCGCAGGACCATAAACATTGAATCCTTCTTACTAATATTGCCATCCCACAATACACTCAGTGTCAGAGGCAGCTGAAAAACATTTCACAGCAGGACCCTTCTGGTGTGGACATACTGGTAAAACAAATGTGCCATTTCTCAGTTTCAGGGGTAATTCAGATGTCTTAGTAAATCTTTATTGGTGCTGTAGTTTCAAGCACCTTCAAATATTTACTTTAACTAAATCCCAATCATTTTGATCAATGCTAGAAACCTTGGTGTCCTCTATGTACGTCCTTATTTCTGGGTTTCTATTTCCACGTCGATATCGATATTCCACGTCGATATGCGAGACAGATGAAAATGGCAGCAATTATCGCTCTGCCGACGCCGGAGTCCCATGGCTGCGTCACATCAGCAGTCGATCTCTAAGCGGCTTCACCTATCCAGCTAATCAGAGACGTTAGGGCACTTCTGGGTTTTGTGAGAGAAGACAGGTCCGGAGGTGCTGTATCATTTATGATATTTATCGTCTAAGTGCAGAAAATCAGAACACCAAAATGGGGGCATTTTGGACAATTAAAATTTGGGGAGGCCCATTGTGTTGGGTGTCTGCCTCAGAGACCTTTAAAATAGAAACGTCTAGAATTCTCCATGACTCGACAATAAAATAAAATCTGTGATTTATACCCGTGATGTGTTTTACACTCTATAATCATCGTTCTCCTCTGTGAAGACAGTTGCCCACATGCAGGATCTAAGCTAGGCTACGCTTTCCTTCTTTTACCGACGTGGTCACTTTCCACCTCTTATTAATTTCATATTTTGGACTGGAGTCAACTCCCTTTACGGCCCCTGGGAATAAATGCATATTAAAGCACACCTGTTGCACATTGACCATTGAACGAACGTGGAGGCAATAACAGACAGAATGGGTTAACATATGGGGGAGAAATGTCACCGACTGCAAATACATTATAGTGTTGGGGGGTGAAAATTAAAAAAAAAAAGTTCTGTCTAGACAACTTTGTTTTGGAAAGTGCTGCTTTTGTGATGTGATTGAAATACTGGGTATAAATTGAGCTTCTAAGAAACAAAATAAGTACTGGAATAGCGGAGTTCAGACATCAGTAACGGTGAAAGCTGCAACCTGGAAAGAAATTTAAGCTTTTTTGCATATGACCACTGTAATCATGATCCTATTCCCACTTTTATGGGTTTATATTGACTGACTGCTCTCTAAAAATGAAACAGGCCCGTACACCGAAGTGCTAACATGCGTTAACTTTCTTACCATGACTGCAGGTCATGAGATCCCCAGTGAACCAGCTGCATGCGTCAGCTGTCCTGATATGCAGACAGTCTCCTGAGACCACATTTAATTACCAGCCTCGATGCTATTCGCTGTGGTCAGCAGACATCTTGAAATGAAAAGAAGGCCATCTTCATACAAAATGAACACTTCTAGTCATCTGTGAGTCCTCTCAGCTGCTGTCATTTCATACACGAGAAAACAATCTCAAGGTCAACCATGAATACTTTCACCTGTTTTAATCCACGATGCCCCCATTTCAGCCGCAATGAATAGATCATTTGCATGGTCTAGACCTTGGAGTCGCTTACTCTGGCAGTGAGGGGGTGGTGCGTCAATTTTCTAACAGCTTTTAATGGTCTGAAGTGGGAATACGTCTGAACCGTCAGAGACATAAACATTAGCAGGAATGCGAAGTGTTTCTCACGGTGAAGGCATGACGGAGGTTACTGCATGACGGTGTGACCGGACGGCCAAGTGTTATTTATTATGAAAGTAAATAATGTTGTACTTAACTTAATAGTTCTGTCATTTTAAAGCATGGTGAGTAAATACTTAGCTCAGTATGTGATTGTATGTGTGCCTTGTGTTTCCTGGGTAAGATCCCAGGTTCAACATGACCCTGTGCAGGATAAAATGACCACGAAAGATGGACAGACAGATGTATAAATACACTTTAATAAATAGCAAGTTTGCGTAACGGCAGTGCCCTGTGGCGGGCTGGCGCCTTGTCCTGGGTTCTTCCCAACCTTGCGCCCGTATCATCCGGGATAATCTCCAGACCCCTCGCGACCCTGAATAGGATAGCCGGTTTCAGAAAATGGATGAATGGATGGATGGAACAACCGCAGTCATTGTAGCACAGTCACCAAATGCAAATGTTTTTACAAAATTATCATTATATCTCACTCCTTGCTGCTGTAACTTCAGCAGTTACAACCAAATTCAGACACTGCTTCTGTGGCGATACAAATTTTATACCGTCAACATTAGAATTTTACAAAACCTTCCCCCAAGTCTGTAAAACTTTTTGCTCATATTTCTTTTTTAAAGCCATATTACTATAAAGCATAATTATATTCATGTCGGTAAAAACCATGTAAACCATCTCTTGCGTTTCTTTGACTTTATGCATGAGTTGCCTGACATTAATGCGGCAATAAAACCTCGTGGAAAGATGCCTACGCCCAAAGGGCCTGAAACGTATGGGAAGCCCAAAAATACCCGAGAGGTGGAAACGCCTTTGGTCGTGCCGTCTGTAACACAGAATCGGTGTGCCGCGCGTGCCTGCGTCTGTTTGATGACAAACCTTGAACTTGACGGCGCACAGGGGTTGTTTTGTACCCCCATCTACTACAAAAGTGCATTGTGTCGGATCCCCCAGCAGGCGGCACTGTTCTTGAAGCTTTGCGGTAAATGTGTAACGCGACGGAAAGGTAGTTCTTCTTTATTTTTATTAGTCTAATTAGCACGAACGAACGTTACGGTAGGTGAAGTTCTTTAAAGTAAAGGAGGTTTGCACCAAAGTACACATTGTATTCCTATACTTCCTTCGCAGGACAGCACAACTTCAGGATTTAGAAAGGAAACGAGTTAAGTTTCCTTCAGTACATTCCTGAAGTTGTTCGCTTTACAGCAGGGGTCTCAAACTCCAGTCCTGGAGGGCCGGAGCCCTGCACATTTTTGAGTTTCCCCTCACTTAACACACCTGAT
>JAODUD010000041.1:8445631-8464040 GCA_026784285.1 Stomatorhinus walkeri | reverse complement strand
GAGTATTAGAGTCGCATTAAATGCTCCATGCAGCTACCACATCCCACTGGAGTATTAGAGTCGCATTAAATGCTCCATGCAGCTACCACATCCCACTGGAGTATTAGAGTCGCATTAAATGCTCCACGTCTAGAGTTATGTTTCCACGTTCAGCTCCTAGCTTTGCCATGCACTGGTTGGGTAGCATTTTACGCTTCCGTCCATCCGTTCCATTTTATGCTTCCGTCCATCCGTTCCATTTTGCGCTTCTGTCCATCTCTCCTGCATGTCGCTGCCACACCAGCTTAACTGCTATGATGGTGAAGTTCTCTTCCGATCAACCACAGCAGCTCTTCCTGAAAGTCTGTTGCGTCCATCTGCGGACACACTCCACCCATCCCATAATTATGACTCCCAAGCCCTGCCCATCGGGGGGGCACCTTTGGGAAATGTAAGTTAATGAGAAAAACATGTTTGTGGGCATCCCTTTGGCTCCAGGAGGCCAGGTGTTGTATTGGTTCTGGCCGGCGCTGGGGAGTGATTTTTACAGAGTAACCTGCACTAATACACTCATATATGTCATTTCTGGAAACCCCACTGCTGAGGTGACAGAAGTTCCCTCTTCTGAAAACTGGTCTCGATGTGTTACTTCAACCTGATTTCTTGGTAACTGAGCTGATCTTGTCCCGGAATTAATTGATTTACTCATCCTTGTCCATTTCTGTATTTTTTGCTTGTTCCTTTGTTTGGGTGGTGTGCAATGAACAATGAACGAACAATTTGTTACATATGTTTTTCTTTCAGTCCGCGATATGTCACAGATAACCGGAATTGTAGATACCGAAGCAGCGGATGAGGGGGGGTACTGTACTATTAAATAGTATGTTTATGCTGTAGATGATTTGAAGGCATCATGTACAGCTTTGAAATGAGAAATCCAGCCACTAAGCATAATGGTAACAAATGAGGGAAAGAACATCCTGTTCAATTACTCTTCTTGTCAACCAGTGTGGTGACTGTAGTTCTGCAGAGCTGGCTGACATCTTGAAATGTTTGGCTGAATTTAGTGTTTACAAAGACCCCCCCCCCCCATCACAAAATTGTTTTTAACTCCAACCAGGTGCAAGATAAACAGCACTTCTAATGTTTCCTCATGCCGGATGGCCTGGAATGGCATCATAAATTTAAAAACTCCAGTCTAATCTACTGGTTCTTGCAGAGAAAAGAGAAGATGATATTTAGGTGTACCTAATGATTTGACAAATCCCAAGTCTTCCTGTTTAAATGATAAGTTTCCCAACAAATTGCCATTTCTGGAAAGACATGCAAATGTTTTTTGGCACTTCTCGGTGTCACAGGACAAAGACACACTTTGGGCAGTTTTCAGACGCTGATTCATTGAATGGTGTGTCTTTGGAATGTTGGAGGAGACCTGGGCACCTATAGGAAACCTGCTTAAATATGGATGGAACACATGAAGTTTGCTCACTGAACAGTGGTGGGATTTGAACCTCCAGCCCTGGAGCTGTAAGGTTACAGTGTTACCCACTGTGTGTTTGCGACAGCATCTCATGTGATATTTCACTCAGATCTCTGATCTTTGTATCGTCACTCATATCTTTTTGTGTCTTTTTAGTGCCCTAGACTGTACTAAAATCTGAAACCTTTCATTCCGCTCACATGCTTGCTTTGCTGGAATTCAGTGAGAGTACATATGTCTTACCGTAAACATGTGACAACACACCTTTAGGGAGATACTTAAATCGGCACATTTACCGTCTAGACTGGTGTGGAATTGATCTTTAAGCGTAATGTGTTTCTGAGCTTTAGGCTGTGCATTTGGATGGTGTGTGACTCAGTGGGTTAGATCTTGTCACATGCCTGCAATTGGATGGTTGTTGGTTTGAGCCCTGGGTTTGGCAGAAAACTTTCATGTTTTTGGGGGCCTTTAACCCCCTGAAACGTTCCAGGGGTGCAGGATAAATGGCATGAACCTGTTTTTGAACCCTAAGCTTTGCTGTCAACTGTATATGTGTGTTTCTCGAAGGGGAGCAAAAATGGTTATGCAGAAAGAAGCATTCCAATGTACATATACTTGTGCAAATGTCAGATAAAGCTCCGTTGCATTATTTATAGCCAGGAATCAGTGCCAAGGGTGGCACTGTGGTGCAGTGGTTAGCACTGTTGCCTTACATGTCTGGGGAGGGGATTTGAGACTCATGTTGAGACTCATGTTGAGAGTCATGCCGCCATGTGTGTGGAGTTTGCATGCGCTCCACGTGTCATTGTGGGGGTTTCTCTGGGTACTCTGGTTTCCCCCCACAGTCCAAAAACACGCTCAGTTTAATTGGAGTTACCAAATTTCCCGTATTTGTGAGTGAATGTGTCGAGTGTGTCCTGTGATGGGTTTGAGTCCCATCCTGGGTTGTTCCCTACTATGCGCCAATAGGCTTTGGATCCCGTGCAACCCTGAATAGGACAGGAGGTTACAGGAAATGGATGGATCCCGTTTGTGCATTGATAATAGAATGAAGAATGTCAGACATTTAAAGCCAATAACCTGTGACTTGTGCAGTGATGTAGACTGGTTTCCCTCATCTGAAAGAATATTTAAGCACGTGTTGATTTGAAATTGACAAATGGAAGCTGTTCCCCAGCTCAGACGGACGCTCTCAAGCACCTTGGAGTTTTCATGTGTGCCGGTGCAGTCCCCACGATTTCCAGGATGTTCCGGAAGAATTCCGAGCCCCTCCGTGAAACGAAAGTGGCACTGAAGGGAGGAAAGAAACTGTAAATCTAGGGAGGGGGAATCTAGATACGTTTGGCTCACTGAGCAGTGCAGCCATCGCAGCCACGTAATTCATGCCCGGCTCCTGTTTAATGCAATAAACGATTCCTGCTCTTTCCAGTGCTCTCAGTTCATATGCTTTCCTGTTATAAAACGTTTAGCCCGCTTCTCAGACAGATCCACTGTTGTCATATCTATGAGTGATCTATGGTATGTGTTTCTATGTGGGAGGGATGACTTAAATCCAAATCCAGCATCATGGGATCAAATCAAGATAGTGCTTGTGTTTATAATTTCAGATATTAATTTGCTCTGTAATCAATTAGCTTGTTCGGGCTATTTATGCCAGCTGCTCTCATAAAACGTCCATGCTATTCCTTGATTTCTGGCATGTAGGACTTTTAGGAGTTGGCACTGGATATGAAGCAAGGTAGGTTCAGAAATGCTATGCTGATTTTATTTTAGTGTTTTTGTTGTTTTTTTTTTTTTCAAAATCTGCTTTGCAATTTTTTGTAATGCTGGACCCAGTGAACTCTTTGAGAGTTCAAGTGGTTGATCTTAAATCTATGAAAATAGTTCTGGAAAACAGAATCTGTTATGGTTTCCTTGAAGAAAACAGTGATTATCAGTGGCAGCACTTTTTTAAGGAGATACTTAAATTTCTGGTATATTCACCCTCTAGGGTTGTTTGGAATTTATTTTTAAGTGTAATGTGTCTGTGAGCTTTAGGCTATGTGTTTGGACAAAGTGCAGCTCAGTGTGTTAGGCATCCTGATGTGTGAGTTAGGCCTCCTGATGTGTGAGTTAGGCTTCATGATGTGTAAGTTGGATCTCCTGATATGTGAGTTAGGCCTCCTGATGTGTGAGTTAGGCCTCCTGATATGTGAGTTAGCCCTCCTGATGTGTGAGTTAGGCCTCCTGATGTGTGAGTTAGCTGCATCACCTTGATGAAGTTGAGAGTTTTTGTGACGCCGCACATAAAGACGTGGTACATGGAGGGCCGCTCAGGGAGGTGCCAGCTTAGCTTAGGGGTGTTAGCTGTCCATCGTGAAGCACAGTAGCATTCAGCTGCATGACCCTTTGAGGATAAAGATTCAGGAAGGAGGGCTTACTGGGGAGAAGGAGGAGAAAAGATGGGAAGTGAAGTTTGATATGGAAGAGGGTAACTGGGACTCGCCGACTCATCAGTTCTCCTGTTCTTATCATGCATCATGTATCATGAATCATATTGTGGCATGTATCAGGTTATCATTATTGTGCTGCCTGTATTGTTCATAAACAGAGTAATGCTGAAGTTAATTGGAGTTACCAGATTGCCAATGTGTATGCAAGTGTGAGTGTGCCCTGTGACGGGTTGGTGCCCCATCCTGGTTTATTCCCTGCCATGCACCTGTAGCCTCCGGAATAGGCTCCAGACCCCCCATGACCCTGAAAAGGGGAGTCGGTCACAGAAAATGGTCGGATGGATATATTGTTTAATAATAATAATAATAATAATCAATCCTTTATTTATCCCCGTGGGGAAATTCCTTTTTATACCTCCCTCGACTTGCTCTTTGTAGAGTAAGCTGTCCGCAAGGGGCAGCCACCCGTAGCGGCGCCCAGGGAGCTGGGGGTTAAGGGCCTTGCTCAAGGACCCACAGACAGGCTGAGTTTGAACCGGCGACCTTGTGATTACGAGCACACTGGCTTAGCCCACTGAACAACATGCTGCTTTTACATCGTCACCCGGCTGATCTGCCCATCACCATTCTTTATCTCTGGGGTGGCCTCTAAGAGCATCCCTGATTATACCTACAGTATACTGAAGGATCTCCTCAGTCATTCAGCCTTCGGACTTCCTGTTTGCGTGGCTCTGTATGCTGTATGTGGTGGTTGTTTGGATTTATCCTTTACTGTGTTGCTGTCTGTACACGTGTTGCTGTGTTTACATGTTGTGTGTGTTGTGATTGTCTATGCATGTAATGTTTGATCATATATGCAACTATCCTCCTTGTTGTTGTTATACTGACACATTGTATGTGGATTGCAGCTAATTTTATACTTTTCTAATACTGAATAAAATGCAGAACTACTCGAGGTCAGAACAATATTTATTACTTAATGTATATTATTGTCATGGGCAATATAATATTGTTGTGGGCAAAAAAAGAGAAACGCATAATGTCATATTAATATCAAAAACATAAGTAGGAGTAGGGCTACCGTTTGCCATCTGAACAGCTTTGACACTTTGAATGTCGCTATAAAAGTCTCATGGTGCGTGGAAAGTTATTGGATGGGATTCTCCTTCACAATCTGTGCTCCAGAACCTGCCATAAAGGTTCAGTGATGTTAGATCTAGTGATTTGGGAGACCAAGGACAGCAATTGATTTCATGCTGGTGTTCATGAAGCCACTTTTTAATTTGTTTATTTGTAGGTCTGTATTTAGGAGTATTATTAGCCTGCAATTTGGGGAAATTACAGCAAAATTGTTTGCACCATACTGCCAACCGGGTGACCATATTCCTTAGCTGTGTATGATGATGCAGAGCAATGATCAGACCTAATGAGTCCGACATGACTTATTCAACCTTTATGGATTCCACATTGTGGACATCTTTTGGCTTTCTCCAAACGTAGACCTATTTCTTTAGCTTTCAAGACACCCCCGCCATAAAATTCAGCTTGGTGACGTTCAGAACATGCAGTTTTTATTAGGACTGGATGACAGAGGTGCAGACTGAATTCTGTGGTGATCTTTGACATCACACTTTTTAAATAGTAATATTATTGACCCTGTTAAATATTTATCTTTCTCTGTCGGCGAACCTGTCCATTCAAGTTTGACTTTGACTCAAGTTTGATTTTTCCACTTAAAAAAGTTTCCAATTTGACTTGGCAATTCGGACACCAATATTTCTATTTCTAATCATGTTAGTTGCCTCATGTTGCTTTGAAAACTTACGTTTCTGGGGTATGAATGTCAGACCTCTTTTACAGATGGCATTGAGTGATATTCAGCATTCAGCGTCACAGGACTCACCTTTGTAAATGTGCTTATAATTACTTGTAGTTATTTCAAAGTTAAAACCCTTTTCCATTTCGTGTTTCTATAATTTTCTTCCTTCATATGCTATATTTAGTAGTTTGTATTTTTGTTTAAATGTTCGTATTTCAATGAGGATTTAAATGGGTACTGAAAAATATAATTCACTCTGCATTTGAACAATAATTTTCATGAGAAAAACTATATTTAACTACACAAACACTTGGCTTCTTTTGCTAGCTGTAAACCAAGTATAATTTGGCCTGAGGTTCCTAAAATTACGTTTTGTTGACTGCCAAAATGTTTGATTTCTTTTTTTAGGTGTAAGTGGTGGCTTGAGTATCAATGTTTTCAAGGGCCTGTGCAGTTCTTTATCTCTGCATGTGAAAAAAAAACAAAAAAAAAAAACAAAATTCCGTGCTCATAGTTTTTGTCGGTGTAAATGTGGAAGTAGAGGCTGCATAGGTTACATAAGTGATGCTTTCACAACGACAACAACAGCAGCAACAACAACAGAGCGCTAAGAAATCAAAGGGCATTGAATTAAATGGGTGACATGACTTGTCTTCCATTGCTCTGTCAGAATTGCCCATTCAGCTCACAGAATCACGTAATGTGTGGTGCACAGTAATTTGTTATTGCATTGTTTATCTAACTATATCACCCAGGTGATTAGAGCAATGCAGATTAAGGGCCTTTTATCTCCTTTAGATATAAGAATTAGGGATAAAGAGTATCGGTAACACTTTCCTAGAGGGGGAACAAATAATGTAGTATTACAATCTTATTTAATTTATTAATAACCAAAAAGGTGTTTGTTACATATTGATTCCAAAGTTCATGTATTTCATGCAGTTACTATATTTGTTCATGATTTGTACTTCATTAATAACTGAATTGCTGAGTTACTTGCATCCTCTGAAGTAAAGTGTTATTGGAGTATTAGCTTATAAAACAATTTTTCTTTATATTTTATTCTACATTAGCACCTTATGAGGTTAAATGCCACTGAGGGAACTTTCTACGCACTTTACTTTGTGTGCATTCACAAATTCTTTGAGCTGAATGATCTTCACTTAATTTATACCGGTGGAATTTCACCAGGAGAGCTAATGCGGAGGACTTTGCAGCAGTGTGTGCCGCACTCTCTGAAAGTTTCGCGGTAATGTGACCTGTATTGATCCTCAGTTTGTGAAGCCCTTCAGTGACCTCGAAGAGCTCCTGTGTAATCACACAGGTATTCGCTCACATTCAACCACAGAACTGATATTTTCATTCATTCATAGTCGGTATGTCATGATCCGCCCGTCCGAGCCTCGTGTGTGCCACGCCCCCCTCGTTACCTCGTGTCTGACCCTGAATGTCACCACCTGTTGTCTATCCGTGCCTGCCTTACCCGCCTGTATTTAGTCCGGGTCTGTATCAGTCTTCCCTAGATCCGTCATCTGTGTAATTCGTCTACGCATCCGTAAGTCCTACCCCGTGTTTGCCCCGTAGCCCTGTCTGCGTGTTTAGTCTGCCTGACCTGCTCCCATCCTGTCCTCCTGCCCAAACTCCCTGAATAAACCCGTTCCTCTGCCTCACGTCACGTCTCCAACCCAGTTCTGTCCATCCGCCTGCCGCTTGGCGTGACACGGTAGCTCAACAAGTTGGGTTTTGTGCTCACAATGCAAAGGTCGAGGGTCCAAATCCCCGGAGGTGCCTCTAAATTGTGACCCTTTATTCTACCATAACTTGCTTTGGATAAAACAGTCAGGGAAGTATTTTAACATTTTCTAGCTTTATATTTCATGCCAGAATTTTTTTCTGGTCATTTTTTTTATTGAAGAGAAATCGCAAGAATAGTACAAGCAAAAATTTTCCGTCATATACAACAACAAACACCCAAGCCCCCCCCCCACTCACACTCTCGTCCCAGCACCTCCATCAGGCCCTCACGCCGGAAACTGACGATAAGTTTTTCCTTATTTTGTTTATCGTCTTTTTAGAAAAGTTTTTGGAAGTTGGTGTCTGATAATAGAGAGAGGAAAAGAATTTCTGACAAATTTTAGCCTTTACATCCACGATCAGCACCTTCGCCCAGAGCGCGCTTAAATGAACACCTACAGACTCCATTAAAGAAGGACTACACCAGACACATGTTTTCCTTATCGATGCGGCCCTGAAAGGGTTAACTCTGGTAGAATGCTGGGGTGCGCAGAAGCCTGCGTCTTACTCAGTCCCTGTGGACATGCACTGCACCAACGACTCTGCCAGATGGAGAAAAACTCATTAAATGTACCTTTTCGCTCCTTTCTTTGCGAGCCACGTCAGCATTTTGAAGGGCACTAATTTCTTTGTGCATTACTCTGATACCTTGCAATATTTTTATTATATATTCTCATATTTATGTTGATTTAATCTACATATGGCTCTGCAACTTGCTAGCAGTTTCTTCACACAGCACACAAACAATTTCTGCATTTATTGACACCAATGACCCTGCCTACTTAAAAATGAATGTCACGTTGGATTAAAGTGTTTACTAAATAAGTAAAATTAACACAAGCATAATAGTTTATGTGTGATCGGAGTAGAGGAACAGATGAGACAATGATCTGGAGAAAATGAATAGTAAGACCGTTGCCTGCTTAAAATGATTCACAGAGTGTAATTAGGGAATTGATAAATGATTTGAGGTTTGAGTGCTGCTTGCAGAGGTCTTAGGTGATGGCTGTTCAATGAGGAGGTGTTTCTGTTTTCCAGGCGGGTCTGATCCGCACCGATAATGGTGAGTTCTTCATCGAGCCCCTAGAAAAGGGTCAGCAAGAGGAGGAAGGAAAGGGCCGCGTCCACGTGGTGTACCGCAGGTCCGCCGTCAAAGGGGAGTCGACGCAAAGAGAAGAAGACCTCCATAATGGTAGGAGGGGCCTGGTGCATCATGGGAGAGCTGTGGCACCATCTTGTTTACATACTGCGCTGTACATCACAGGCATGCAGGAAAAAAAAATGTTTTTTACAGGAATGACAGATGACAGCAGGAACGAATAAAAATGTGAGGTCAGGTATCTGTTCCCTTTAATTACCCTAAGTAACGGTTTATAGGGACTGGATAATATGACGTCCTGTCTCCCCTGAATGTCCAAGCCACATTTACAGTCAGATGTCCTCTTAGCACGCAAACATCTGAACCCCGCAGCAACAGACTAGAAGTTAATGTTACTCTGTCTTGATGTATGTACTCTCCCTGGATTCATTAATTAGGTATGGTGTCTGCTAGTAGGGGGCCCCGGCTGTCAAATGTAGGTTGTTTTTTTTCACCCCCTCCATCACTGAAACAGTATTCGTGCTCTAGGCAAACTCCTCCCCAACAGACGGACCCCCCCCCACCAAAATAACAGGCAGACACAGCAGCTGCAGTATTCCTAGCACCAGCTGGTAGAGCAAGGAATGCAGGGTTCCGGTGGATGTGCAGGAGAAACAGTAAATGCACCCCAGTTGTGCTGTGAATTAAACAGATTCCTGGACATACTGGGAACATCTGGGCATCAGGGCTGGGATTCGGTTAGTTGTTGGTTTATGGGGCAGTTAAATATACCTTTTAATTGTCCTTTGAGGCTGTTTACTATTTGTACAACATTTTCCTGTTAGAAGGAAAAGCAATTTCAGAAAAATTAGTGCTGCTTTAAATCTGGCATTGATCTTTTGTGTTTTTTTTTGCCTAAATATGATTGGATCGCCGTAAGCCGTGTAAACTCCATAATGAGATTCAGTAATGGAAAACGTGACGTAAATATTTTCGTATGAAACCTCAGGAAATCTTTGAACGCCGCTGAGAATGTCTTATTTGTTTTTGTAAATTAGTCTCCCTAGAGTAATGTACACTAAGTTTCATCCCGGTCGCCTCCTTTCTAAACGGTATGATAACAGAATTATCTTGATGCAGAACTTCACCGAGCCCATATCAGCGGCACTGAAGATCGTGGATGGTGGAGTTGGCAGATGAGGGTGAAGGACTGTAAGGCTATGTGGCATTAATGTCGAGCACTGCGAGGGATTGGATTAGCATATCCCGTCGATCCATTTCATTGGCTTAGATGAGGCGGTGTAAAGGCAGTGCCTGGTAATTACTATAATTTAGCAAATTTTTATGGCTCATTTGTAATCTAATTGAAGAAATACGCCTACAGTGGCACGCAAAACAGGATGTATAGTAATCCTTATATCTGAAAGTTTTGAGCACCTTACTATAAACTGAGAGAACGTTTTTCTGAAAGACCATTTGTGCAAAAGTCCATTACAATCTGTTGTGTAAAAAAAAATGGCATTGTGGGAAAATTTCTATTCAAAATGTGACTATTGCAGCGGTGAGCCTGAATGCTGAGATAAAAACAACATACAGTGAAGGTCAATAGCGTTCTGTGTATCAAGAACATTGCTGATACAGTTAAGCCAATGTGTATTGGCCATGTGCTCCTATGTCTACAGCTGAGCGAAAGTGATCAGCTTCTCTAGCAGTTACTTACACAATGATCTGGCACATCCCTCTGCTCATCTTATTAGAAGGCTTGTCTGGGACACCCCTGTGAAGATATTTGGACAGAAGTTCTAGTTGGGAGGACCGTAGGCCAAAAGGCCTGGTTGAGGCAGCGGTGTGGCACACCCAGGGTAGAAGGCAGGCTCGGGACAGCGCTATGATGCTGCCTCTTCTATACAGCAAATAGTTCAGGTCCTTCAGGTAGCCTCACTGCTGCATCCAAAGAAACATTTATTTGGAAGTTACATTCTTAAAAGATCTGGAGTGTCTGGAACGACTCTTATGAGAGCTCAGCTTGTATCAGGCAAGGGTGAATCTGAGGTGCTTTGTGTGGAGGAGCAGTCCAACATTCCTGCAGATCCTCTCCTATTCCGACTCCCCGTTTGCTAATTGAACTCCGAACCTTGCAGTCATACTCTTTGATATGATTTGGCTTCGATTTTTTTCCGCATTAATTTTTAATAGTTTTTTTTTTATGGCAGGCTGTGTTCTTTTTATAAACTGTAATGCCTTCAACTTGGCTGGATTCATGTCTGGCTCGGTGGGCAACCATGGTGACGCTGAGAGTCTGAAAGCGGAGTGTGCCAGCGTTCCTCAAACACTCTTTGGATTCTTCACTAAAGTAGAGATACGGCATCATGGTGAACACTTTCAGGGTTGGGGTTCTTTTTTCTCTTTTGGATTTTTGACATTCCAGCCGTTTGCATCTTTATTTTCCCTGCACAGATAAGAAGTTAGCTAAAATCTGCCATTGGACACCTAATGTGGTCAACCTTTCCCCTTGGGATCAACAAAATGTCTATCTATCTATCTATCTATCTATCTATCTGTCTATCTGTCTATCTGTCTGTCTGTCTGTCTGTCTGTCTGTCTGCTTGCCTACCTGCCTGCCTGTCTGTCTGCTTGCCTGCCTGTCTGTCTGTCTGTCTGCTTGCCTGCCTGTCTGTTCCTCTGTCTAATCTGCCATCTTCTGACAAGTTAACAGTACATTTCCATGCAAATGCCTTACCTTAGTCTCCTGTCAGACTTTCTCCATAGTGGACCACCCAGACCAGAGCCCTCCTTGCACTCATCCCAGCTCTAATCCCCCCATCCTCTCTCACAGGATCTAACTCATTTCATTTTCATGCAGCTTCAGCCAAGTATTCATGCTCGTTATTAAGAACGATGAAATATATAGATCATTCTTTGTACCTCACTGGTGAAATGGGCCAATTCTCCCCAGGAACTGAAAAACCACAGCTTTTAGGGAGAGTGAACATTGAGCGCTGACTGTTCTTTCTGTTTTTTTCACTGAGATGTTTGTCAGTAATTCAGCCCTGTAAATGTTATTTGCCCGGATTGTTAAGCATTTTGAAATCAAGATTAGATCACTATAGCAGTTTGAGCTCAGCACGATGGATATTCTTATAATTCTCGTATCCATTCATGCAGTCTTTATACAGGACAAAAACGAGCTGCAATTTGTGCCAGAGAGTTTTTTTTATTCATCTGGCCAGTTCTTTGTGTGAAATCCTTTGAGTTTAGTGTAATTTCCGCTGCAGTTTGTGAAGCGAATCGTGATAAAGCTCCTGTGTTCTCCTCCTGTGCCGTACAATGAAAGACATTTTCTAAGGAACATTCGACTCATGACCGGCCAGTATAAAGAACGTAGCCAAACACCTCCAATAAAGCTTTGACCGGCATCCCGTCCAGCGCCCCCCAGCCTCGTGTCCGGTGCTGCTTGGGGCAGGCTCCAGGCTTTCTGCAGCCCTGACCAGGAAAAGTGCTTAGAAGACGGATGGACATGGATGGATAAAATTATGACAACTGAATCAGCGGTGTTATTGTTGTTAGAAAAACGCCTAACACTCATCTATTCTAGGAATTCCGCTATTAGTCTACACTACTCCATGTTCCTTGAATGCTCTCACTGATGTACTTTGCTGATTTGAACAGTTCTATTAGTTTGCTTTGTTTAAAAGATACTGCGTACCTCTTGCTGCAGTACTATTTACAACTGCACTTGAGCCTGGTCGACCCTCTGACAGCATTATGTTTGTAATCTGCTTCTTGCATCACTTGTGTGTCGTTTGCAAAGGAAAGTTTTGATTTCCAGTGCTTAACTTCACTGTGCACTGTGCTGTCTTTCAGTTGTGGGCCTGCGGTCCCTGGAGCTCCCAAACGCGCTGGACGCGGTGCAGCACAAGCTGTCAGAGACGGAGCGTAAGCGCAGACATACCGGCAAGGAGAGCTACAACATCGAAGTGCTGCTGGCCGTCGACGACTCCGTGGTGCGCTTCCACGGGAAGGAGCACGTCCAGAACTACGTCCTGACACTCATGAACATAGTAAGTATGTCGTCCTCATAGCGGCTTGCTCTACTGTGACGCGGACAGCCCGTCCAGACAGAGAGCCATAGCTGAAAGGACTTATACTTAGCTGTGTAGGGTGCATGTCGTACAGGTGAGAAGTATTTGCACTTTCTGTTTGCAGTGTAAAGGCTTTGGAGTTTACTAGTGGGATTGCTTTTGGACATTGCAGTGGTGGTGGTCATCCGTAAAGCCCCCGTCCTTCTCTGTGATGTTTAATGATGTGTACACAATGGCGGGAAGCATGTTGCGAACACCCGCCTCAGACATTTTACAGAATGTAAAAAAAAGGCATTTATTTGACCTTTCTCGATGTCTAATCCATGCTGGCTTGTGAGAGGGCCTTCCGTCCCACTGCAGCAGGGTCTTGCAGTGTTGACGTCACTCAGCTGTATTTTAGGCAAGAAATCTCTCAACTCTTTTAATAAGGACGGTGGGCTTTATAACCACATTAAACTCCTATGAACCGACAGCTTCACTGTGGTGGAGGAAGCTGGTTCTGAAGCCCCCAGGTTCCTCAGGCCTCATTGGACGCATCAGCATGATATTTGCATATGTGTAGTCAAATGTCACCACTGGATTGTTCGCTTGGGTGCTTGTGCTAGATTACAATGGGGGTAAACAGAGATGAAACTACAGAAATGTCTTCCAGACGTTGCATGGTTGCTGCTCTTCCTCCACCCTGCTTCTGCTTCTGTAATTGTTTAGGGATTAAAAAAAGCTTGAGTTTATTCCATGCGGGTCCTACCAGCTCCTGCCACATTAGTCTAATATAATCTAATAATGTAGACAATCCTCCTAGTCTAGATTTTCACAAGATGCTGGTGTCACTCTGTAACTGGTACGATTTGTCCCCTGTAGAGTAGGCTGATTAGCAGCAGTGGGCCGGTTGCTTGGTAGAGCCTGGGGGGTGGCACATATGGGGGCGGGGAGTGTGTTATTAGACCATGCGCGTCAGGGTCATGTAAAGTCGTGCCACTTATGGAGGACTAATCATTCTGACATGGAGGGAATCAGTGTCTCAAGGGAGCCGTGAGCGATAATGCACAGGAATGGAGTCTTTGACGTCTTCTGCCAGTGTGGCGTTTGAATCATAAGGGTGTTAAAAATGTCACACCTCTACATCGTACAGTTGGAGTTTGTCCCCCTCAAGGAGTTTGGTTTTAAAAAAAATAAGAGTATTACAGAGCATTTTAACTTGCCTGCTATGCTGACCCGGGAAAATCACCCCCCCAACCCTGGCTGGGGTAGGCAGTACCACCTAGTGAAGGCCTCGGGGGGGGGGATTGATTACCCCGCGTCATGCCACGACGAGGCCGCCGGGGCCGTGCCGGGCGCCTCAGCACAATGGCCGTCTTGTTCCGCTGCCGCCACGTTTTTGTTCCGCACCCATGCGATGCCGTGCCCAAGCCAGCACACAGCTGTTACGTTCTCTTTACGCCGCTCCCGGCCGCTGGGGCCGTCCTATTGGTGCTTTCTGGGTCCCATCTCCTCAACACGCAGCCCGAACATGTCAGGAAACACATGGAAGGTATACCTTCGGGAGTGTCTCAGTTGTTTCCCATAATTCCTCTGTTCAGGTGTTTTCCTCTTCCTGAGAGATGACTATGGACGGAGTACAGCTAACCAATCGGATTGTCCTCATTGAGCATGCTCTTAAGAAAGGTCTAGCTACACTTTAGAAAGACTAAAGCTATTTTCAACTCCCTTTATATTTGAGGTCCATTATTAGTAGTTTAAAGAAAACTAGCGTCAGTGACTGAATGACCTTCAGGTATGTTCTCTTAATGTCAGAGATATTTCCAAGCCTTAAGAAACAGAAAAATCAGTGTGGAGAAAACCTTCTCGGATGCTGGAACCTGCAGCTGCGTGAAGTGGCGGGATGAGGATGAAGCAACTCCTTTCCATTCAGGGTTCATATGGACCCGCGTGACGTCCTGCATCATCACAGCCTCTGGCGTGTGGCTGAGTGTGGGGCTTTCAGAATGCTGCACCGCTCAGGAAAATAAGGAGAAGCTTCACACAGAATGCTATGCTGCAAAGTTCCTTTGAATAACTTTTCTTTTCTTGACAATAATGTGATAATTTGTCTTTATTTCTGGAATTTATTGTTCAGAGGTAAATATTAGCTGAGCATGGAAGGTGTGTTTGGGAGTAGGAGCACTTGAAGAAGCTTTTTCCATCTTCATTGCATCAGCATTGCATTTGCACATTCTTAAGTTGTGTATTGTAAATTTGTAAATCTAGGAATACCACTTCTTTCTTAATTGTAACTACAACTTTATTCTTATTTTATTTTTCTTGCTAAAAGAATAACTTTACTTACTTTAAGTTTTAAAAACTTACTTATCTAACCTACTTACTTAACTTTAAAATTTTTGTGCAGTCTTAAAAGGTCAGATACATTTAACTGTACGTGTGTGATTGTGCATGTGACGAATAAATAATCTTAATACGCTTGATTTTGATATGCTTGAAAATTTTGAAGAAATGTCTGGATGTACTGACAAGTTGGAGCTAAACAGTGGAGTGTCTATTTCTGACAAATTGTCAAAGATTTGACAAATTAACATCCTAGTCATTTGCTCCCAACAAAGATAAATCACCCTCTCTGATTTGCAGTAATGAAATGAAAGTTAATGGAACATTCCTTTGTTAAATAAAAACACACCAGACACATGGTCTGATAATTAATGAGATGTGTGTCATTTAGTCTGCCTTGCCTTGATTGTACTCTGATAACATTGCATTAGGTCAAAACATTTTTTTGTGTCCTGGAAATAGTCAAAATCTTTATCCTTGACGCCAGAAGGTCTTTTGACATTTAATAGAAAAGTTCTCTGATACGTGACGGTCTTACCTTGACTTTAGAGAAGTGCACTGTGCAGCTACTTAGCTGTGTGGGGATAAAGGTTGGATGGAGGTTGGCGAGTCTTTGGCGGTCGCTCGGCAGGCAAATTCCGTTCAGGCCCGTGATGTCATGTCGTTTGAAGTGATGCCATGATTGAGACAGGAAGTCTAGTCATTGACAGTTATTAGTACACACCCCTGTTAAGAAAACTTACCCAGCTCAAGATGATGTCACTTGAGTGTACCTAGCTCAAGTGACATCATCACCCACTGCAGGCTGCTATTTCCACATTATCACCTTGTACAACATATAATCATAAAACTGTTGACTAAATTGATTAATATGAATATAACAATGGATAGAGAAATATCACATCATCCTCTGTCTTCTTTTAAGTCGGGAGAGTTGTCAGTCAGTCAGAGATGCTAGAAGTATGTGTTTATTCAGCCATTGAAGGCAGGGTTGATCTGCATGTCATGTTTTAAAAGAATTCGTTCAGGTGTCAGACCTGTGGAATTTTATTCATTTGCCTTGCGGTCTCACCACGGCCAAAGATGAGTAGCTGTAATGTATCTGTATGTCGCTGTATTTTCTCATCTATTTGCTGTCATATCTGTTCTCTCTTTTTTAAGTCTGGCAGGCTGGTTAGATAATGAGCAGGCTGGAAAGAAATGAAAATAAAAGCTTTTTTTTCCCTCTCGCTGTTTCCAGCACGTTCATTATCCCCACATGGACTCATGGAACCACGCTGGAATGTGCGAGTTTTTTTTTTTTTTTTCCGCAGTGAAATTCATGACTTCGTGGCTTCATCACTGTCCGCGGTTTATCCAGACACATGCCTGAAAGTAACTCTGAAGCCTCCCATGGATCAAACATCTGTAACACAAACTAATTACATATAATGTACTAGATAAAAAAAAGTAGTGCTTTTTGGCAGAAGTGTGTGCAGCAAGTTAAAATTACGATAGCGGTCTTTGAAGTATATTTGGCGCGAACGCAAACGGGCTTGATTTGGAGGGTCCCGGCTCCATCTGCTGCGTCTGACGCTGCCCCCCTACCCCTCCCAGGCCTCCCTGCTCTGCGGCGTCACCACTCACTTCCCATAAGGGCACCGTGCTGAATGGCACCTTTGTTAAGCCAGTGTTTTTAGATTTAAACAATCCTGAAATGTATTTCTTTTAGCCAGAGAGCTTGTTTATTACAATGTCCCCTTTGTGGTCGTCGTGTCAGTCAGTGCCGGCATTATGTAGCGAATCGGCAGGTGGCAGGGAGCCGTTTCCCTGTTTGGAGGCGGGTATTGTAGAAATCTAGCCAATAGTGTCGAAGAGTGTGTGACGTCATCAACAGTTCCTGTTTTTCATCCAATGCCTGACCCTGAGCCCGAACTTTTTTTTATCTAGATATCCTATTAAATTTTATCCAGATTGTTGGCACCAGCCGTGCTTAGCGCGGACACCTCCCCCCCCCCCGCGCACATTTTCGATAAGGGTGGGTCAAGCATGGGAGAAGTGATGTAGCCCATGCCCCCAGCAGCAATTTTACAGTCCTATTTAGCAGATGCTTTTATCCAAAGTGACATAGAATTGAAAGCATTGTCAGACAGTCTCTGGAGCTGGTGGGGGGTTAAGGGTCTTGCTCAGAGGCCCAATGGTGAAACCGCTCCGTCAACTCGACCCGGAGACCATAATGACCTGCCGGGCCACATAGCGCCCACTGCCACCCACTCGCTGGCACATGGAGTGACTGGTTTATTTGCTATACCTGTCCCGGGGAAAGTGTGTCAGCTGCAGGGCCAGTGTTGATCACCAGTCCCAGTACGTTCATTACACTGGTGCTGTCCATGTGATGCTGGCTACTGCAGCTGTCACCATAGCAACCCCTCCCATGGCTTAGGAGGGTGCTCCTGGTCGTTCCCGTCCACAGGGTCCCCTTTCACAATGAAACTTTGTCTTCAGAAGAGTAACAGACCCCGAATCACGTCGGACCATGCTCGGAATCATGGGTAGTTCAATCCTTCAAGAACTCTGTGCCTAATGTACTGCTTGATTACTCATTATTATACCCTTAAAACATCCTGAATGTTAAAATCGCTTTCTTTGGACTGCAACACCATAGTGTTCCGTAATGGAGCAATTACAATTTTATTAAATTGAATGAACAGAATGAAAGCTGCACTCGGACTGAAATGCCCTGTTCATGTACCAAAGGAACATGCTGTATTCAGACAGCTAACTGCATTCCGTATTGTTTTTGCAGGTTGATGAAATTTACCACGATGAATCCTTGGGAACAAACATCAACATTGTTCTCGTGCGCATGATAATGGTTGGCTATCGACAGGTAACTTCACCTGTTCTTGATTTTTATGTTGTTCTATAATACGAAAATGCAGGTAACTATGACACTTGGGGCACCTCATTCCGCCTCTCCAGGGTTGAGGGTTCGATTCCCACTCCCAGATCTGCCCGTGTGTTGAGTTTGCATGGTCTCTCCGCATGTTTATAGGTTTCCACTGGGTTCTCTGGTTTTCTTCCACAGTTCATAAACATTCAGTCATGCGTATTGGTGTCTCTAAGTCGCCTGTAGTGTGTGAGTGTTTTCCCTGCAATGGACAGACCGCCAGTCCAGGCTGTCCTCTGCCTCCTGGGATGAGCTTTAGACTCCTCGTGACCCTGTACTGCTCAAGCGGTTTAGCTGATGGGTGGAGATCAGCGTTTCCCAGTCCGGTCCTCAGTGACCTAATCTCATGTTTTTGCTCCCTCCGAGCTCCCTGCCAGACAGTCCATGTTTCTGCTCCCTCCGAGCTCCCTGCCAGACAGTCCATGTTTTTGGTCCCTCCGAGCTCCCTGCCAGACAGTCCATATTTTTGCTCCCTCCGAGCTCCCTGCCAGACA
>JAODUD010000041.1:8426730-8443948 GCA_026784285.1 Stomatorhinus walkeri | reverse complement strand
CCCCCCCCCCCCCCCCCCCCGCATCGTGTGGGGGACGAGAGTGCGATGTCAGCCAAGGAAGGACTGCCGAGTCCTTGGAAAGCATGCCCAGAGGGTCAGGAGATTAAGTAAAACATCAGTTTGATTTAGGAGAGACCAAGTCCCAGGCTAGTCAGCGGCTTTGTGGTTGTTAAACTGCTCTGTGGAAAAATCCAATATTTAGTATTGTGTTGGAAGAAAACAGGGAATAATCTGCTGTCAATAGGACATGCTGCACTAAACGGAAGCATATTATTTCCAAGTGCATTGTGTGTGTTAACAGGATCTAGGAGCAAAATGAAGTGCAGTGGACCCTAGGTATCCGTGTTTCAATCACTTTTGGACTCAGATGGTCTGTCAAATAGCGCATAAATGTAGCCTTTCCTGGGGAAACATTCACACTGTTTACAGTCTCATTACAGTTGATAGTTTGCCACTTATTTTGGAGTTTCCCAGAAAACTGCGCAGCAGGTGGTGTGAATGCATGCCGATGAGGATTTGTGTGCTTTCTGTCACACTGTGCCAAAGAATCGAGAATATTGTACGGCTTCACCAAGGAACGGCAGAGCGTAGAATAGTACGGAAATTGTGTTGGACAAAATTCATGCATCTTATATTGACACACATTGAGAGGGGTGTGTAACAACACAATTATTAAGATAATTTGAGTATCATTTTCTTAGACTGCCTAAAATGTTGTATGCACTGTGTGTGTGTGTGTGTGTGTACATATATATATAGAGAGAGAGAGCGAGAAAGAGAGAAACTGAATGAAAGAAAGAAAGACTGAATGAAAGAAAGAAAGACCTGAGCATAGGGTGTGTGTTTCAATCTTCGCAGTCTATCAGCCTGATCGAGCGCGGAAACCCATCGCGCAGCCTGGAGCAAGTATGTCGTTGGGCCAACACACAGCAGCGGCGTGACCCCAGTCACGCCGAGCACCACGACCACGGCATCTTCCTCACCAGGCAAGATTTTGGTCCCGCAGGTATGCAAGGTACTGTACTTTCCCCTCGATCGAGACCTGTGCAGAGTGAGTGCTGAGCGATATCTGCTCCCTGTTCACACGGCCCGCTTGCCTCGTTCAGGTAAGGGCCCAGAAAATTCTGAGAGGCTGTGACTTTGTGACTTCATCCTCCAGTTGGTTTTTTCCAGCACCTTGCCAGTGGGACGTTGGTGCCAACCAGTACAAAACTGAACTCTGTTTGTGTTATTTATTAAAGGAGAGGTTTTGGCATGTAGTGGAAAAATGAAAAGCTTTACTGACCCTAACATTCACATCCAGTCACATGGAAACTGCCCCTTTAACCAAGGTGTCTTCAGCATTCAGTCTGTTTTTCTTCTATGTGTAATGTTTTTTTTTTAATAAATTAAAATTAAATTTAAATCATACATCATTTATTTACAGTTTCCTGCCATCATATTTGGTGTGAAATTCTTGCAAGATGTTGAGTTAATTCCTGGCTAGTGAATTTTCATACCAAGTGCTGCTCTGGAAATTATTCTGTCCCTGCAAGATTAAAGGCTGCATTTTGTCTGTGCTGAATTTTTCCATAATAAAATCCAACATATTGTCTTATTTCATCATGCACACACAAAAATAACATTCCATGGTAACAAGTAACAGAGATATATGTGCAAAACAAAATTGATTTTGTCATTGCAGTATTTGCTGAATTAAGATTTTCAGCTAGGCGTAGGACACGTTGTATTATTTAATGACATTTAACACGTGTGCAATCTGTCTGATCCAGGCGTAATCTTGTGTAACTTTGTTTTCAGAAGGGTTCTGTAATCTGTGAAAGATTCACATTTCAATGTATAATTGAATTGCCAGAAAAAAACAGCAGAATAGCAGAACTGAAACGCTATCGATTGTCAAGGTAAAGAATTCCCATTGCAGCCATTATGCGTTGCGCAAAGCTCTTTGATCTCTTAAGGATCCCCTTCTATTTTAAAGGTAAACAAGAGTCAGCCAAGTTGTTTTTTGTCACACCTGAGTGTTTCCATGGTTTCAGGGATATTTTGGTCATAACAGCAGAGTCTCTATGGCCCTTTTAGCCTGCTGCTCTGATAGAGCGATCTTCAAGACAGGAGGGTAAACATTGCACTCTCTTTCAAGGCTTTCCTGTGCATGAAAAGGCGGCATGTCCAAAGCCTGAAGTTAGATCCAGTGAATGTGGTTAGTCTGTCAAAAGCATTGTCACCGTGGCAGCGGATCATAAAGTGAGATTAACAGCCAGTATGGCGAGTGCAGGCTCTTCATGCCTGTGCGACTCTCAATGCAGAAAGTCTTAAAGTAAATACATCTTTAGCCCATGATATCACCCTTAAGGACATTACCAGAGGTCAGCCTTTTATTATGGGCTTTTAGGTCACGGAATAGCTTACCTTTCAGGTTTGTATTTGTATTTGCAACTTGGTTGACACTGTGAATCACACTGGGCATTCTGTGTTATTTTTTTTTCCACATGTAAATCAGCACTGGCTTCCTGTCAGGAGCACAATTATGTCACATCCTGTTCAATATGCTGTGCACCGATCATCTGTTCCCGGGGCGGTACCCCTTTTACTTTCATTTTTTCCATATGCTTTTAATCACTGGGTCATAACGATGCCTTAATTGGGCCCTTTAAACACAAACTGGAGACTCTGCAGGCTGAGGTTTGTGTTATGCTATTGATCTTTTCCTGGATGCAGCTAATTTAATTGAGTCCCTGTCACCAGCCCTCCCCCCCCCCCCATTTATTAACACATCAGCACGCCTCTGTTTGCTGTTTTTTTACCTGCATGCCAAAAGTCTTCAGAGCAACCAGGACATTTTGCGGCCGACGCTGAGGCCCTGCACACATCTTGATCGAGCTCTGTACCGCTGTCTTTGCTCTGCTTCGCTTCGTGGGTCTCCCCTGTGGCTGTGGCGCGTTCGCCGGTTCTGCGTTCACCGGTTCTGCGTCCGCCGGTTCTGCGTCCGCCGGTTCTGCGTCCGCCGGTTCTGCGTTCGCTGGTTCTGCGCTGCCTCTAACCAGACGCTCCTTCTGTGCCTCACATCTCCTTCCTCCCGAAAGAGACAAGAAGCTCAGAAAAGTTCACATGCCGACAGATATGATCATGATCAAAGTAGCCAATGCCGTTGTTTAATTGTATTATAGATTAAATGTTAGGGGAAAAAATGTCATAGTTTCTTAGTCCTGCCAAAGCTGTTTTTTTACTTGTTTCAGACGAGTCAACCTTGAGGTTTAGTACACAGCCATGGTTTAGAATACTGCCTGAAAATTTCAGTATCACTAAAAAGCCTTTTGTTCAGAATCCTGGTATTTGAACTACTCTGTTGGCATTTGAAGCTGCGTTAAACTTGATGCAACCCGAGTCAGCCGGAGCTAGGTCTCCCAGTTCACCAGTATCTTCTTCTGCGTGTTGCACAGGTTACGCACCAGTAACAGGAATGTGCCATCCTCTCCGGAGCTGTACCTTGAACCACGAGGACGGCTTTTCCTCTGCGTTTGTGGTTGCTCACGAGACTGGCCACGTGTAAGTTTTCCCACATTCTTCTTATGTCTGCCACTCCTAAACAGTTGCCATGGTGCAATAACATCACTAATTGTATTAAACATTATTACTGGGTTTTTGTTGCTGCCTTTTTCACTTTAATCTAAGTTATTAATCTCCTGAGCTCATTGCTCCTTTTGGAATTAACAAAGTGAAGATTTCTCAGAATATGAGACCCAGGGCACCGTGTCATAAACCTTGTGCGTCATACCTTTAATAAATACCTGCAGTATTTACTGAGTGAGTTAACCATAGCAAATGACTTTTATCCTGAAATATTACATATTGCGGCCATTTCAGCAGATCTACATTAATGGTATGTTAAAACTTCTTCTGGAATCTTATCTAATAATAGTACTTCGAGATGTGGGGGCGAGATTTTGGGGGATGGATTAGCTTGTACCTCTTCTTTAAGTATAAAGCACACCGTATCTGTGGCTGGAGAGAGCTCACGTTTCCCGTCCTGCGTGTTACAATATAAGGCAGCGTGTGTATTTTTTTTTTATGTCTGCTTGCCTTTCTGCTACATCCAGAGGACACCCAATAAAATCACCCGGTTCTGCTCCCTGATCGCCCATAGATCTGTTCACCATATGAAGAACCCAAAGTGTTACAGAGAGACTGTAGGGTGGAATTGAGGGGGTGGACCAGAAAACTGACACTAACATCTGACACCAGCCAAGACACACCTGGGCTGAACAGAACACACACACACACAAAGAGAAATGATTAGAGATTGATTATTGATGTCTGGTGCCATGGATATCATTGTAACCACAGCAACGATGCCAGGTGATGGTTACACCTATCCCTGGTTTGCCATCAAATTAGTTTATGTTGCTGGCTCAATAGCTCTGCCTGCAGGGAATGACCTCTCTTGAGTTAGAGGGGTCTGGTCCCATTCTCTCATACTTAGCATGTTTTCCATGCGTACAGACGCAGTTTGGAATAGACATTAACCTTTAGCCCAAAGCTGTAATATTCAGCTTTCTGGGGTTGTTTTCATTCACGTTCTTGCAGATTTCTCTTAGAAAAATAAAACATGAATACGCGAACATTGTCGTAAGCATTCATTCTGCGTTCTGCGGAGTTATCTGGAAGACCTTATTGTTCCTTCATGAGTAACGCTGCTTAAAGGTCTTCCAAGCTTCCTGCTGTCTTTGGTATTTGTTCAGTGTCCTGCGAACAGAGAGAATTTATCAGGCCGTTTTACATGTTTTTGGGGCTATTATCGTAGCTAAATTATTTGCAAATGTGCATGGAGAGTTGTGTGACTGTATCTCAGCCCGCGGGTGCATAATCAGATTCGTAAACCTGTAAAAGAATCTCTAAATGTGTAATGAGATTTGCAAGCATACTGACATTTGTACATGTGTAGACAAATCTGTAAATTCATGCATAGATCTGTTAATACATAGACAAATATGCAAATTTATGCATAGATCTGTGAATGCATAGACAAATCAGTAAATTTGTGCATAGATCTGTGAATGAGTAGACAAATCTGTAAATTTGTGCATAGATCTGTGAATGCATAGACAAATCTGTAAAAGTGTACTTAGGTATTAATGGCTAAAATTTACAGCTCGGGTACAACTCAGGCGGACCTCTCAATTGGGCATCTTTTTACACATGATTTTTGCTGCATTTCTTCTGTGGCAGATGCGCAACTGCGTGTGGAGATCTGTCTGTATCAATGAGGTTTTGAGGGCTTAGTGATGTCCCACTTGCAACCTTGAAGGTGTGTGGAACACCGTCCAGGTATAAACCTTGACACAGAATACCTCTCGACATGGAATGCTGAATGACATGTCTGAATGATATGAATTATATGTTGAATTATATGTCTGACTTGGAACAAATTAAGTTAAAAGGAGCAAAGAAAAAAAATCCTGTTCATTTTGTGTTTAAATGCTAAAAAAAATATTTAGGTGTGATTTTGGGGGGCCGGTTTTCCATTATTTCTATTCCAAAATTGGTTTTCCATTATTTCTTATGAAAAAAATTTAATCAGAACTCAAACTTTTTAGGATTCGATCCAGATTCCGGAACGAATTAAGTTCAAGAACCAAGGTACCACTGTATTAGCGTAGGTGTATCTTAGTACTGAAAGACTTTTTTAACATGTACATTTCTACCGTGCTGAAGCGGAATAGAAATGTTTGAACAGTTGGGGTCATATTTAAAAAGTTTTAAACGCATTTTTTTGTGATGTCAAAACACAGATATTTTTATTATGTCTAGAGGGTAAAAAATACTGTTTGGTGTCTGTGTCGAGAGCTATTCTTTCTCGCGTTTATGCCCTGATGCATTCCACATTTAAGCCCTCAAAAGCTTGCCAGTGGGACAACCCTAAGCCCTGAGCCCTCAAAACCTCCACACACAGATAAATATCCACATGTATTTGCAGATGTGCCACGGCAGAAGTGTTGCAAAAGTGACATGTCAAAAGATGGCTATCTGAGTTGTAATGTATTAAAAGCTCTTGGAGCAAAATACTATGGATGTACACATATAAATATACTTACAAATCTCATTCTACATTTTACAGATTTACTGATTAGCCATACACGGATTCTGAATACACATTTACAGAAATCCTGTACATATTTGCAAATCTCAGTACGCATTTACAGATTCTTCTACACATTTACGAATCTGATTACGCACACACAGATTGAGATACAATCACACAACTGTCCACGCACATTTGCAAATAATTTTGCTACAATAAAAGTCTCATTCATGTTTCCTGAGTCCCAATAACTGATGTGCCATGTCAACAGGCTAGGCATGGAACACGACGGCCAGGGTAACCGCTGTGCGGACGAGACCAGCATGGGAAGTATCATGGCTCCGCTGGTGCAGGCAGCTTTCCATCGTTACCACTGGTCCCGCTGCAGCAAGCAGGAGCTCAACAGATACATCCAGTATGTGTAACCATCTGCATTTGACCTCAAGCTTATATTGGACAGTAACCTGTGTTACTGTTTATGGGAAAAAGACTTAAAACACCACATTCTGCCTTCTCGGACAATCGAAACAATTGATTTGTCGACTATGCAGTCCAACTGGAATAGTGAAGATCGGGTCTGAACCCCTTGGTGGAATAATACTAAGAATACTGCAAGCCATGTGTGTTTGAACCTGATCTTTTATTTTCTGTCTTACTATACAACAAGATGTTTTACTGTCAAGATAAGACCTATTTTTGAAAGTATTCAATGGTATTAGTACCATCTTGGCTGATAGTGGTGGAGCACCATCTTGACATACCAAGCAGAGGCTGTTGGCTTGTTTTTGTCTGGATGAAAGCCAGTGAAGGTATAGTTACCGTGAAGATCTGTCCAGTGTGTTTGTGTTGGGGGAGGAGTCACATGAATGTCCCCCCATGTGTGTTTGCGTTGCACCCAGCTCGTATGACTGCCTGCTAGATGATCCCTTCCAGCACCGATGGCCCAAACTCCCAGAACTGCCTGGGATCAACTACTCCATGGATGAGCAGTGCCGCTTCGACTTCGGCGTCGGCTACAAGATGTGCACAGCTGTAGGTGCAGTTCCTCAGCCCCTCAGTTCCTCAGCCCGACAGTTCCTCAGCCCCTCAGTTCCTCAGCCCCTCAGTTCCTCAGTCCGTCAGTTCCTCAGCCCGACAGTTCCTCAGCCCCTCAGTTCCTCGGTCCCTCAGTTCCTCAGCCCCTCATTTCCTCAGCCCCTCAGTTCTTCAGCCCATCAGTTCCTCGGCCCCTCAGTTCCTCAGCCCGTCAGTTCCTCAGCCACTCAGTTCCTCAGCCCCTCAGTTCCTCAGCCACTCAGTTCCTCAGCCACTCAGTTCCTCAGCCCCTCAGTTCCTCAGCCCCTCAGTTCCTCAGCCCCTGCTGAAACAGCCACCCCCTCCTCTGGCTCATCCTGTCTCACATGCTCTCCCTTGTTCCCGGGGGCACTGAGGCAGAGGTTCCGCCGTTGCCGTTGGCAATGTGCCGATATTTGGCCGGTTCTCCATCCGCCTCACAGCTCCCTTATAGAAAAATGTGTTAAGGCGACTGTCATAAGAGATTCCTCAGGCTCATGAATGAGGTGCCAGGTGAATTTTAGGCATTCTTCCAGATCGATTCATCTTGACTCTTGAGCCCATATGATATTGAAATAATGGAAGCGTTCAGTCAAAGACTGATGATGATCCCTAGGTACTCATGGTGAAGAGTTTGGACTCCCTGTTCTCTAGTGACCTGTAACTCCCTTCCCAGTTTCGAACGTACGACCCCTGCAAGCAGCTGTGGTGCAGTCATCCCGACAACCAGTATTTCTGCAAAACCAAGAAGGGCCCCCCAGTGGACGGCACAGAATGTGCACCTGGCAAGGTTGTTACTGTGCCTTTTATCCCTATATTAGTCAGCGTGATGCAGATAACAGACTCATAAGCCCCAAAATATACTGCTAATGAAAACACAGAGAACCACATTTTAAATCTTTATATGTGAACTACATGTATACTCCGTCAGCTGAATATGGGCATGACGTCAGGGGAGTAGTAGAAAATTGTAGAAAATTATAAATTTTATTGGGCGGGGGGCCAAAGTGACATTTCATTAGTGGGCTCAGACTGTCTAGCTACGCCTTTGCTTAACTTTAATATTCTACTAAATGAGACTGACAGAAAAGCAGGCTGTGAAATGTATTATGGGATTGAATGCATAAAGGGGGCTGCACGGCGGTGCAGTGGTTTGTGTGCTCGCCTCACATCTCCCGAATACATGTGTCTGCCCGCGGTCGCCGGAACATGCTAAGGTCTACCCTGCACCCATGTGTAGAAGGACAGAGCAGCAGGCGCAGTAATTAATGATGCAGTGTCTCCACAGTGCACTGTCTGCTCCACACTGAAGGATGACATTGTACAGTAACCTTGTCCCCCCCCCCCCCCCCTCCCTGGCCCCTGCAGTGGTGCTTTAAGGGGCACTGCATCTGGAAATCGGCTCACCAGCCATTCGGCCACGACGGCAACTGGGGTTCCTGGAGTAAATTTGGCTCCTGCTCGCGGACCTGTGGTGGCGGAGTGCGCTCCCGGAACCGGCAGTGCGACAACCCTCCGTAAGAGCTCGGGTGGGGAGGGGCCCCCCCCCTGGAGGAAAATGCCAGAGGCTACATGTACCCAGAAGCTTACATAATAAATGTTCCACTTGTATAAACCATGAGTTCTCCAACTACAGTCCTGGAGAGCTACCATCCAGTTGGTGTTTTATCCTGCCTGGCTCTTGCTGAGTCTCCCCTGATCCTGCTATTTACCTGAGAACATGTGTGGCTCATCAGAATCCACGTAGGATGGAAAACCTACTGGACAGTATCTCTCCAGGACCGGAGTTGGAGACCCATGATATAAACTTTTATCCTCCACTGTGCTACTTTATTCTGGCTTCCTGTAACCATTTCCCTGTCTGAGCCACATCCCTCCAGAAGGCATCTAGGTATCTAGAAGGTCTGTAGTTTGTAGGACATCTGAGGCACTTTGATTTTAAATCAACAGTCGTAAAAAAAAAATGTGTTTTTTTGTGTGAATGAGCTGGTTGAGAAGGGGATTTGTTCTGGATCACTGAAATTCAGACTGGCTGACTATTGATCTGCTGACCATTACCTATATAAAGAACATATCTCCTGTTCCCAGAAGACAAAGAAAAAAGACAATCATTGCTGTTATATAGATACGACAAATTTTCTGGAAAATAATGTTCACATTATGAAAAACTGATTTCACCTAAGCTTATTCCTGTAAAATTGAGGTGCTTTTATAAAGTGCTTATAATGATAGAAAACATTGATTGACTCGAACTATTCACAAATTTTCTGTACTCAATATTTGTACAGCTGAATATGTTCTCAAAGCAATTCAGGTTCATATTCCTTGTTCTAAAAACAGTCTAAAACCAGTAGGTTAGAAGTCAAGATTAAGATGAACTTTATTGATTTCAGGGGGGAATTCTGGTGCGTATAACAGTAGAATTGTAATGAGAAGATGGAAATTCAGGCGAAGTTACACATAGTACAATCATGTAAACATGGTGCTAACAGGCAAAGTTACATATAGTGCAAACAAGTAAGCATGGTGCAAACAGGCAAAGTTACACATAGTGCAAACAAGTAAACATGGTGTAAACAGGCAAAGTTACACATAGTGCAAACAAGTAAACATGGTGCAAACAGGCAAAGTTACACATAGTGCAAACAAGTAAACATGGTGCAAACAGGCAAAGGTACACATAGTGCAAACAAGTAAGCATGGTGCAAACAGGCAAAGTTACACATAGTGGAAACAAGTAAACATGGTGTAAACAGGCAAAGTTACACATAGTGCAAACAAGTAAACATGGTGCAAACAGGCAAAGTTACACATAGTGCAAACAAGTAAGCATGGTGCAAACAGGCAAAGTTACACATAGTGCAAACAAGTAAACATGGTGCAAACAGGCAAAGTTACACATGGTGCAAACAAGTTCTTAAACACCATGTTACCTGATTTGACAGGTAAACAATTAATCTCTTTTTTCATAGATGGGCCCAAATGTGCTTCAAATGAGAAAGGCTTGTGTGAGATCTTAAAATGGTTATTTTATTAATGAAATGTAAGAATGAGGAAATAGTTTCCTTAGGGCTGAGTGATGACTTAGGAGGATATTCTGTTCACATCGTTTTTGATGGCCAAAGTGTTTTAATGGGCTTGTATGTTGGATCGGTGCATTGTAGACCAGCCTATGGCGGAAGAGATTGTCCTGGATCTGCATTTGATTATCAGATGTGCAGCACGGAGGACTGCCCTGGGCCCTATGAAGATTTCCGCGCTCAGCAGTGCGTCCAGCGGAGCAACAAATACCACCAGAATATGAAGCACACCTGGCTTCCATACGAGCACCCCGAAGGTGAGCGATGGTGCCGCTTATCGCACCTGGACGCTGATTTCCTTCAGGACAGGAAATGGGGAGTGCTTGTTTTTTCATATAGCGTGTGGGGAACAGCGTTCCTGCAGAGTGAGGTAATCACACAAGGGGGGTGTGGGGGTGGCCGTTCAGCCTTGTGGTGAGATAACGGGGCTCTGGGGGCGGGCCAGGGGGGCTACCCTGTGTCCGTGACCTTTTAATCTCCACGCCCTTCAGAGGCCCACAAGTGTGAGCTCAGTTGCCGCTCCAAGGAGACGGGAGAGGTGGTCTTCATGAACCAGGTGATGCACGACGGCACGCGCTGCAGCTACGCAGACCCCTTCAGCGTCTGCGCCCGTGGGGAGTGTCTGGTGAGGCACAGCTCTTCCCTTTCCCTTCCCTTCCCGGCCTTAAGCGGGCACTCGCGGTTTGGCAAAAATAATTGCCAAAATGACAAGAGATGGTGTTAACCAAATGCTTTCACTGTGTTTAATTAATTAATGGGAGACGTGTTTTTACCATTTGTGAGGTGCCTTCGGGAGTATTATAACTGTTTATACACCAATACAGTGTTTCCCAGTCCAGTCCTCAGGGACGCACAGCCGGTATATGTTTTTGCTCCCTCCGAGTTCCCTGCCAGACAGTCCACATTTTTGATCCCCCTGGTGCCCCCCTGCCCCCTGGTAGGGGGCAAAAACTTGGACTGTCTGTGAATCCCCGAAGACCCGATTGGGAAACTCTGCACTAGTATATATACATATATATTCTTAACCACCATGTTACCTGATGTGACAGATATTTTACATTTAATCTCATCTTTCAGAGATGGGCTCAGATGTGCCTCAGATTCGAAGGGCTGTGTGAGATGTTAAAAGGGTTCTTTTATTCTATTGAAATGTAACAATGAGGAAACACACACACACACTCACACACAATTGTACCTGGACATTCATTAGATGGTCAACCTTGCCACACTTATGCCTAATTGACTCCTGTCTTTGTAATTACAATTTACCTCACTTGTATGCCACTTAAGACAAGAACATCTGCTAAAATAAGCAAATACTCTATACATGTTTTTTATGATGACTATAACTATGGCATAAAAATAGTAGGTATTACATCCCTGCGTATAAAGGCATTTACAAGAATATCCTAGTTTTTAGTACTTTATAATATTGCAACGCTACTACGGCAAAGAAGCTGTTCCTCAGTAATTTTATTAAAAGATTGATTAAGCTCTTGCAAAAAGGAACATTCTCAGTAATTGTAATGTGATGATTCCTATGCGTTGAGAGAGCACTTAGGTCTTATACCCATTGTGATTATGATTACAGAGATTGCCCTTCGCTTTGATTAGTACTGGCCTTTGAGGGGAGTTTGAATAGAGTGCAGCTTCTCCTCTCTGTCTTCTCAGCACGTGGGCTGTGACAAGGAGTTCGGCTCATACAAGCAGGAGGACAAGTGCGGCGTGTGCGGTGGGGACAACTCGCACTGCCGGACCGTCAAGCTGACGCTCGCCAAGACGCCAAAGAAAGCAGGTAGGGAGCCCTCCGCCCGCCCCCTCGTCATCCCTTTCTCTGCTCAGAATGCCAGCTTGCGTTTCCCAGACAGACATCTGCCGCCTGAGCCGCTGATCCCTGAGCAGAAAGAGAAGGCCGAGGCCGCCAGTGGACACGCTCGAAAGCGGTGGATCTGAGGGCCGAGAGCCCATGTCCCTGTGTAAAGCGGAAGGGGCCCCCGGAACAGCCGCTGATCCCTGCTGTCTTGTCGCCCTTAGGGATGTTGAAAATGTTTGATATTCCGGCTGGAGCCAGACACATTGTCATAGAGGAAAATGAAACGTCTCCTCACGTTATAGGTGGGTTACCGTGTAAACTTAGGGGCTACGGCCCATGTTGATAGTAATCCAACCCAAGACGCTTCCACCGTACATGTGTGCTAGTTATCAGGATCTCAGGACCTGTTTTCCTGTAATATTTTTCTTCCCGCTGAACGTGCTAGAAACTTCCATTGTATTAGAATGGGGAGACCTGAGCGCCGCTCTTCTGGCAGCTGAAAATATCATTATACTGTGTGGCAAGACAAAAACACAAAGGCTCGATATACAAGTGCAGCATGATTGAATGAATCCATCATTGTGTGGACATTGTCAATGAAAAGATATAAACATTTCTACCAAGTAAAGACAGTATTTGTATCAAATTTAATTTAGCCTGTATCTGCACAGATTACTTGTATACACGCATGGTTAATTTAATTTATGCTCTGATTAGTATTTGTTACAGCAGATGTGACAAAAAAGGAACAGAATGTGTTTGAGAGAGGACCCAGGAGTGTGGGGGCCAGGCTATCTCTCTCACTGCCCGTACAATAACTCTCTGTGCAGCTGTGATAGAGAGGACGTTGGGCCCTGAGCCAAGCTGTCTTCTGAGAATGCCTGTATGAAAGCTACCAATTCAAAGGAAGATGAGATGGCCTCCAGAAATGTAATGCTGATAGAATATGCATATGACACTTCAATAGGAAGACAGGACAAGACAGTGGATTTGTAGTCAAATTAAATGCCTCTGATTTACTGAATGTAGTATTTACTACACAATGAAAATGGTTTTCAAACTGCTTCTCAGCCCTGCGCAGCTACCAACTCATTCAATTGTAAAATGGGGCTTTTCAAAATGTGGTTGTAAGAACAATGATAAAATATAATAGAATCTATGACTTTTTATTTCAGAAATGTGTGGCCTATTACATGAAAAAAGAAGAGTTAAATAATTTTGACTTGATTTGTTAATGGCAAAAATGTAAAATGTTTGCCTGTTACAAACTATAAATTACATAAGTTCACAAAACAAGAACTAAAAGTATTGAAATATACAATAGGCAAAGGGAAAAAGTTACAAGTTTTATAAATATCTCAGAAAATATTTAATGTGTAGGTTGCCGTTATAACAATTTTTAATTGATGGCGTTACTGATCCTAATGACCAGCTTCCTGTAGCTTAAATATGGCAGTTTTGCTTGAGATAGATAAAAGGTGTCTGTGTGTGTGTTTCTGAACATGATAGCTGTGAAAAATCAGGTCACCGGTCACTTCATACTCAATGAGAAAAGTGAGGAGGCCAAGTCAAAAACCTTCATTGAAAACGGCTTGGAATGGGAGTACGCCGTCGAGAGCGACAAGGAGAGCCTGAAGACTGCCGGACCTCTCCACGAAGACATCGTTGTGCTGGTGAGAACCTGTGTTTTCCGCCACAGCTGGGAGCGAGCCGCGCTTCTGTTTCGTTATTTGATCACACGTGCAACGCGATGAGATCCATTCAGGGTGGAGGGCCCTCGGAACCGCTGCAATACTGAGATTCTGTCACTCTTTCCAGGTCGTTCCTCAGGAGGACGACTCCAAGATCAGCCTTACATACAAATACATTATTCACGAGGACCTTCTGCCGGTCATCACCAATAACAACGTCCTCCTGGCCGAGCTGGACACCTATGAGTGGGCCTTGAAGAGCTGGTCGCAGTGCTCCAAGCCCTGTGGGGGAGGTAGGCTATGTGCTCCAAGCCCTGTGGGGGAGGTAGGCTATGTGCTCCAAGCCCTGTGGGGGAGGTAGGCTATGTGCCATACTCATGATTGTCTGATGGATAGCCGCTTACCGAGTGAGGCTTTTCAGCAGCGTGGGCCGCCGTGGATGTTTAGGTGCGTTCTAGCTTTACAGTGTGAAATTTTCCAGGCATACAGTACACGAAATACGGCTGCAGGAGGAAGAGCGACAGCCGCCTGGTACATCGCAGCTTCTGCGAGACCAGCAAGAAGCCGAAGCCCATCCGAAAGAGGTGCAACGTCAACGAATGCAGCCAGCCGACGTGAGTCTGCGAGCGGCGCCGGTCGCCTAGAGACCATCGTGGGGATATTTCTCAGGCACACAATCACTGGTCAGCCTTGGAACAATATTAAATAAGGCCACTTGAGTATCATTGATTGATGGAATAACGGCGACAAAAACATGAAGGACAAAACTCGGCAGCAGGCAGCATTCAAGATGCTGTAAAGCACTGGTATCCAACTATTTTCATCAGCAATACAAACCCAAAGTCTGAAGAAATAGGGAAATGGGGAGAGGGGGGGCATATATTGATCCACTGCTATAAACCATTATACTTAATTTAGAATTTATAAATTTGAGGTTATAATTACAGCTAATAATCTTTAGGGTCTTTCTTTAATGCTTGTATAATATATTAAATTGATTTTAAACTTTCCAATTCATTAAATGAGGGTTAATTCAGGAAAGTATGCATGTTGAAATGCACGGCTGCAGAGGCAGAGAACCACACAGAGATTTGAAGATTACAATCCCGCATTGATTTACTGTTGCAATTCGCCTGGCCTGCATTATGTGTGCGGTCATAGAAAATTCATCAACTCCCTTTCAGATACGAGAATTCCACACTGCCGTGGTACAAATTTATAATAAATTCCACTTTGTTATGACTACTAGCGAAAAAGCAGCTCTTCATTGTAGGTGATGGGGTTTATAAGTTAATGCGTCAGCAAAAACATCTTAATTGCCTTTTTGTTTAATTAAAATTTAAACAGAGATATGAAAAAATGTATTTAAGGGTCTGGCTGCAGCAAGTCGCCTCTCTACCCCCACTAGCACCAAGATGCCAGACATAGTTTACACTAACAGTCCTGTCATGAGTTGCTATTCCAGGAAGAGAAGTGAAAATCTTTGCAACCCTGTTTAGGTCAATCTAGATCTGCTGCTTTAGCTATAACCCGCTGACATGGATTCTGTTAGGAGAGAAATGTTCACTCATCAAGAGTCATAACTGTGAATATATCAAAAGGCAGCTGTCACTGCCTTCTGTTTACTTGGTAAAAATATCAAGGGGAAGTTTAACCGTGAATAAAACACACCTGTGCAGTTTCCTGTTTTAGCATGTATTGAGCTAGCAGGTCCTTCGTGGTTTTCATTTCAACGTTTGTCAGTCCTTGCTTTGCGCTTAACTCGATATCTTGACAGTTAATACGCTGCCCAGTGCAGCCTCAGTTTCCTCGACTGTTGGCATGGATGTATAATGTCTTCCGAAATCACAAAAACACCCTGTGTGAAGTGGTGGATTTCTTGATGGAACAGACTGCAATTAGTACAAATTTTAAGTATATTCACTAGAAGCAGGGGATACCAAAGTATTTTAACGCAATGCAGTATTTTGTTTTGTGTTGATATTACATTATAGCCTGCACATCATATGTACATGCAGTACTACACTGTGCTATACCCAGACTGTAGCAAATGTGTGAGATTCTGTTTCTAAAGTCGTGTGGAATCCTGAAGAGAGGGTTCTGTTGAATGGAGGATTTCTATCTGGACCTATTGACTGTGCACAGGAATTCATGGACATTGGTAGTACAAGTTTAGTTCATTAAATCATTTATTAGGATATTGACTTATTTAATCAGACACCTTGATGAATTTAATTCTGTCAGGTTTATATATATATATATGTATGTATATATATTTTTTTTTTGTACATTGCTGGCTGAAAATGTTGCATCTTCTCAGGAGGTTAACAGGCCATGGCAGAGAAGCTCTCAGGGCTGTGATTTGGGGCGCGTACTATTTATTCTAGATGCACGTCAGAGGTCTCCCTCCCTCTGCTGAACCTAACCATTATGATCTGGCCATCTCTTCCTGCTTCTGCAAATGATGGGAAATGAAGGAGAAAGACTACCTTCTAACACAGTCGGACAGTCACTCTATAATGTGATTTTCCTTGAAGATTCTGTGAATAACACGACTTGTGCTATTTTTTAGATTGCTGTTTGTCAATATTAATATTTCACTCTGGATCTCATTGGCTCAGAACTGGCTGTTTGTGTGCCAATTCAGAATCCTGAGTATATGTAAGCCAGTGTGCCTGCAATATTCCTCTTGGTGTGTGAATGCTACCCAGCTCTATGCATAGCTACAGCCCATAAGGCTAAGCTAAACACACATGGATATACAGTTCTGTAATTGTTTATGGCTGTATATCAACATTCTAATAAAATAATGGTTCAAAGCGTTTTGCAGTAATTAGCATGTGATTAAGAGCCAAACCCGGAGGCAGCCACTATTTAAGCTCTCCGAGCCGGCTCTCGGGCTGCGTAGCGGTTAGCGTTGCAGCCCCAGGGATTGTGGGTTTGATGCTCACCCCCAACTCTGCATGCGGAGTTTGCGTGTTCCCTCTGTGTTTGTGGCAATGTCCATAAAGTTCAGATTACGTGACGTGGTTTTTCTGAACAGTGTGTTTTTGAGGGAGCCTGCGCCGTGAGACGGATTAGCACAACATCCTGGGTGTCTCCTGCCTGGAGATCTGTGCTTCCAAGGATAACCCAGACACATCCGAATACTGCGCTAGTTATGCGGTTACAAGAAGTAGATAGATGGATATTTATATACATTTTATTTATTTAGCAGATGCTTTTATCTGCAGACACGTGTATATTTGAGAAGCAGGGACAGATACTCCCTGTCCTGCAGACATATGCACACCGTATAGTGTCCTGCAGACATATGCACACCATACAGTGTCCTGCAGACATATGCACACCGTATAGTGTCCTGCAGACATATGCACACCATATAGTGTCCTGCGGACATATGCACACCGTATAGTGTCCTGCAGACATATGCACACCATTTAGTGTCCTGTAGTACATATACACATCGTATAGTGTCTTGCAGACATATGCACACCGTATA
>JAODUD010000041.1:8415569-8425592 GCA_026784285.1 Stomatorhinus walkeri | reverse complement strand
AACCATAACTCACCCCCCCCCCCCAAAAAAAAAGTTAACCCTGGTCGATGCCTTAACCTGCAAAAAAGATCTGCTTCTGCACCAGGAGCAACCTTTGGAAGAGCGCCAGTGAATGAGCTCATCTTCTGCCTGCTAAGGAGCTCAGCTGCATGGCAAACACTGTAAATAGAACAGTAACGGTTCGTTAAGAGTGTCTGTAAATAGAGAAAAACCTCTGGAGGCTCATTTTGACAGACAGGCTATAAGGAAGAAATGGATCTGCAGCAGAGGCCTCAGGTGCGAAACGCCCTTCCATCAGGGATATGGGGCTGTGATTTTTATTTAGGTTCCATCCAAATGGGAGGTGAAAAAAAAGTTCACTTGTGAAAATGGACGGGGACTTTTGGTTCTCCTTTTTCCATGAATTCCGTGACGGACAAAAAAGGCACAACAAAATTTTGAAGCAACATTTTGATCCACATGTTGAGCTCTACTCAGCTCTTGACAATGTACATTTATAATTGTAGTTTAATAACACACAAAAGAAATGTTGGTTCTTAGAAGCACTGTTACCTAGAACAATGGTTCTCGACTGGGGGGCCACTTTGCAAGCAATTCATTTGAAAAGCATATTATATAACATAGCTAATCGGGGGCTAAATTGAATTTTTACGGTATATTGATATATTTTCAACACCAGATATGACACGATACAGTTTATATCGTTATACATTTACTGTAGCGTAAAATGAAGGCTTTATTAGAGACTTTTAATAGAAAACAAAATATTCCTTCCTGCTTGTATAAAGCATGAGAGCTTTACACAGAATCCCAGAATTTACAGCTAAAATCAAACCATTCAGTTAGTATCTTACAGGGAAGTTGATGGAGGGGAAAGGCAAGGAATCATGGTCGTTTTAAAAGATTGTTTAAAATATAATTTGCAGTATTTTTTTGTTGGAGGCTAATACCTTAACATGAGGGTGTTTCCAGTTGTTATGCCTGCTCTGAATAGTTTGCCAAATAGGTTTTACATTTAGAGTCTTCATAGTTTTTTTGTTCACAAGCACCAAATTTGATTTTTGAGAGCAAGAAGGACGACGTAGTAGAGTGAAACCTTATTGAAATTACATTCTCTGGCAGTGTAATAAATTAAAATACATTCATATTATTAAACATTAACAAATTTAATCAATTTTAGCAGAATGCATATTAGAGAAACAATATAACCTCTGTGGGGAGGGGGGAGCAAAGTATGTTTTCCTGGACACCGGGGGGGTCCTTGGATAAAAAAGGTGGAGAACCGCTGACCTAGAAGCTAATCCCTGACTACCTATTAAAATGTTCTTTCTTCCTTGTATAGGACCTTTGGTATCACCCTCCCCCAGTGTGGGACCAGCTGAGAGCGTGACCATGAAGTCTGAAGAAAGTTCTAAGACAGAACCAGACCATCCTGTCAACAAGATATCTTTAAGTAAGTGCTTTTCACAATGCATTGAATTGCACAATCTGACATGAAATAATTGCATTTTAATATGATAACTATGACACACGTGGCTGCCACAAATACTGCTTTCACGAAGAGTGAAGCTCATGCTGCTTCAGATTTAGCGGTAGTACAATTGTTCCATATTGATCTGGGTACTCCGCTCTGCACTGATTGTGCTCTACATGATCCTCCACATCCGGAATTGACTTCATACAGAGTTGCCAATTTTGCTCAGCAGGCTGGCGTGAGATTTTTAATTCCAGACAAGTCTGCGCACACATATACACGCGTTTTCATGTGTGTAACAGTTTTATTGCCATGTCAAAAGTCTGCAGGGATTGCAAACTACCCCAACACTTTTGATGTAGTTAATTTTTGGTTTTATATAATTTATATATATAAAATTTTAGGTTTACGATGCAATAATATAGATTTCCCCTAAAATTTCTTGCTAGACCGTGTGAGTCAGAAAGCGTCAGTGTCACGCCAGATGCATGAGAGTTGGCAGCCCTACTTCATTACCCTTACTGCAACGCTTTACGGAAAAAGCCTCATTTGTAAATAGCATCAAGTGACAGCAATTCATATTTCATGTAATGGTGCAGTTGTATTAGGGGACTGAGGTTTTATTCCATATAGTTTGGCAGTTGAGTTGTTGATCTTTTCCTTCCACAGATGAGCCATGTCTGGGAGATAAATCCATATTCTGTCAAATGGAGGTCCTTGCACGCTACTGCACCATTCCAGGCTATAATAAGCTCTGCTGCGAGTCCTGCAGCAAAAAGTCAAGCCCCACTGTGGCACCACTTGGCGCCGACTCACGTGCCTCCAAGGACGGGTATTCTGGGACTCCCATCCAAGCAGGTCCCCCTCCTCCCTCCCCACGGACTAATCCCTCGACCACCCAGAGTCCGCCCCCTGGGACGAAAGCCACTCCAACGAGACTAAGCTCAACCTCTAAGGGCCTGACCATCACACCGAGTCTTGGGCCCACCATCATCTCATCGACCGGCGGCCCCGCCATCTCCAGGAAGCCTACCGACGGCACCCCCGCGACCCGCAGGAGAGTTTCGGATGCCCCTTCAACTCTACCTCCAGGCTTGAGTACTGCTTCCCACCGGCCTACCTCAGACTACACCCCAAACAGCACTTTAGGCTCTTTCAACGCTTCCAGGCCAAGAAGAGATGAGTCAGGTTTGGAGAGGGATTGGACACACAGGTCTTTGCCTGTGGTGACATGAGCGCTGACGCCGGCTGTGAACGAGCTCCTTGGTGAAATGTCATGCTCATCAGTCATAACTAGACCCATCCTGGCCAAATGCATTGGACTCTCAACCGGTTGCTGCAAGTTACATTTCCATGCCAGTGGACTCAGACCAGTAACGTTTACCTCAAAAACAGTGGAGCAAACAACACGAGAAAGGCTAGCGTCGAGCATCGCGCACAGTCGCGCGTGCTTCAAGCAACAAGACGGAAAGCAGAAGATAACCAAGGTGCTGTGAACTTAACGGGCACGCCAAAACGTCACGCCCGCGTCGCTAACGTCTTCATCCCCATCCATGTGCGGCCACGCTAACCTGTTTCCACGTGCATCAGAATTACTACTATTTCAATACTTAGGTTATGAATACTTTTGATGTGGGCGGAGCCGTGGTAGCCATGGTAACCAGAAGTGACGTAATGCTTGACTGGGGGCTGTAACCTCTCCCCTTGGTGCTCTAATATATCATTCCCCCAAAGAAGAAGCCTGAAATGAAGGCAGTCACTCAGCGGCGATGCATGTCGGGTTTCCTACTGTAGCACATCTGGCATCTTTTCATGGGGTTTGTGCGTGCTTTGAAGAAACATGTATTTGGATATTTTTTTAACTGATATATATTTTTCAAGTAATACTGTATATAGTGTACATTTCAGCAAACCTATTGAAAACAAAAGAATTAACAACAGTGTAATGTAAATTTCAACGTAATTGGGAAAAACAGAACAGTTACTGTAAGTTTAGAGGATGTGGTTGGTTGAATAGCCACGTCCAGCTGCTCGATATACTATTATTTCCAGTCTTGCCATTCATAGCTTCATTATTTGTTTTGTATAGTTCTTGTATATACACGGAATGAGAGCTTTAAATATTGATATTTATTAAAATTTGAAAGTGGTAGGAAAAGGCTAAACCAGTAAACGTTTTGGCTAATGCAACTGTGAGGTCAAAATGCTGACGAGGGCACGTGTCCTCCTGTGAATGACTGACTGGAAGAACAGGAACAGCACTTACGGAGATACCTTTCCTCTTTTCTTTCTGGAAACCTGAGGTGTCAGGTGTGTTTTTAGCCATGACACATTCTGCCAATTGAGAATTACCAGTCGAATGGATTTGACCTTTTAGACGGCGTCGGAGAACAGTACAGTATCGTCCGTACCGTGTGTTTGGCATGAGACAGCATGTTGTTGCTGCATGTTCCTTCATTAAACACTGGCAATTGCAAAAAGCAATTTTAGCCATCCCACTGCTTCAGTTAAAAGGGATGCCAAGTTCAATTACAATATCCTTGTACACTGCATACACTCACTGATGGCGCTTGGGAGAAACTCACGTTTCAGTTGTTTAAAAATTAATATGTAAACCTCATTTCACTAAATCCACAAACTCTTAATCAGTGTCTTCCCATCTGGTCCTTTGGGATCCACAGGCATGTTTCTTCTCCTTCCCAGTAAGTAGCTGGAAGGGAGCAAAAATGTGGACTGTCTGGCAGGGAACTTGGAGGGAGCAAAAATGTGGGCAGACTGTGGGTCCCCAGGGACTGTATTGGGAAACACTGCTCTAAATAGAAGCACTAAGGACACTGTCTCAGGGTTTGTAGTTGGCCTGGGTCCCATGTGACTGTGACCACGCAACTGCCTATTTATGTCTGGTTAACAGTCAAGTCTGATACTGCTTCAGTGGTTCAGATACCACTGCTCAGCCCATGCACAGATTTCATGAAGAGCAATGAGTAACAACAAATTCATTAAAGCCCTACTTATTCAAAACTTGCCTCAATGAAATATGTCAAATGCACAATTATACCATTGTTCCACTAACCCACCGCAAATGCATCCCCAAATAATTGAAAAGACAAAATCCTGAACCATAGAACAAATTATATTTGGGTAATTAAAAACTATGATTTTTTAAAGCATTGTAATAACAGTTATGACATATATTAGCCCTCATTTTGAATCGAATATGAGTCTGGTTATTGAAAGAAGTGGATCGGCGCCGCAGACGTCCTTTAACTTAAGTAGTTTATTTATTAGTATCAATGTAACTCATCAAGTTACGAGGTTGTGTGGCATTGAATTCCTATAATGAATACAAGTTGTCTGTTTGTCTAGTTAGTTATGCCTGCAGAAATCTGGAGAGCTTCTTAGGTCCAGCTTTAAAGTAGGCCCTCCAGCCGGTGAGGTCTTTGCTCTGCTCGAGGCACCTAGGGAGTCGGAGGGTGGCTATTTCAGAGACGGAGAGACTCGTTTACTTCTGGCGTTGTCTCAGCACTAGGGAGTTGGCACCCTGTCAGACAGGCGTCTCCGTAGGTGCCGGGTGAAATCCGCCTGGGCTCGCGGCAGAGCTTGATAGACAATGGACTTCGGCAACCAGCCCTGGAAAGTGAAGGCAAGAGATTGAAATAGAACAAAGAATGCCCCCCCCCACACACACACACACACACACACACACAAATAAACAGGCCAGCCGCTCTGATGATGATGCAGGACATGGGACTAAAACAAACAGCCTATCCGGAAGCCTCGGAGAAGATCACAGTATCCCTGTATATGCGCTGAAGTACACGTACGCACTCACAAAAAAAAAAACACGCCTGCTCATGGAGTGCTATACTCAGTGTATGTACCAGAAACATCACCATGGTTACCATAACATTTATAATAGTTCCTTTCAATATTGGTAGAATCAAAGCAGACGTACCGCATTTTGTGTCCACACATGCATACAATATAGGGAGATTATTTTATTATTTTTTTCCGGTTTCATACCTGTGGTCAATTGAGTTCAGAAAAACAGCAACACTGCGCCAGACACGTTCTCACTTTAAAGGTTCTGAGTGTTTTTTAACCTTTGAGTACATTCTCAGTGTCTGCACAGCTCTCTGCTACTCCATAACCCTAATGCAGGCACCTGCTGTGATTCCTGCTGCTGAGGTGAATGCTAAACACCTCCCTGGGGGAGTAATATCACGGAGCTGAGCTACAGTGTGGCTGGTAGCTTGTGGGCTGAGTGTGATTACTGGCTGAGACTCACGCTGCCCCCGCCAATAGCCATGAGGATGCAGGAGCAGCGCAAGGAGCCAATTGAAACAGTGCAGGTGGAGCAAAGTCAGTCTCCTCACTGGAAGGGGACCAATTCAACATGTGGGCATGAAAATTTGGGAGTAATGAGTGCAATTTCCGTGGCTTATTTTCTGCGGCACATTTCCATCTGGTTAAAAAAAGATTTACTCGCACTTTCAGAAGCTGACACTTAGCTTAAATGCTCCTGTACCATTAGTGTATGATGTCACGAGTTACCTTCAGGTCCATGTTGAGAAGCCAAGTGAAACGGCTGCGGCCCGTGCTGTCTCCAGTCGGCTGTATAATTATGCAGGTAGGTCCATCTTGGGCTCTGCTCAAAGGAGCACACTTTGCGTCAGTGGGTCACTCAGAGTCGGGTACACATGCAAAGCTGTTCAGATATTTCTTGCAATGGGCCTGTATCGGTTCTGTCCAACTCGTTTCAGTAACTGGTACTTTAGCTAAGGCCAAATGTCTGCTGGAAGCCCATTGCAGGGCACTTTCAGGAATCGGTTCTCAATAAAAAATGAGACGCACATTTTTAAAGGACAGCTTAGAATTTGACTATATCATCACCGTGTAACAGCAGAACTCAGTCCGAGACAGATCTAACCTCTCAGCCATTGTTTTGCCCTTGACAGCAATATACCCACACCACATTGTACAGTATCTACACTACCTGCCAAAAGTTGTTGCACACACTATTTTCATAAAATGCTGCTCTGTTTCATGGGGTGAACTGGGTAACTGGTGCATTTAAAGTTAAAGGACAGCTTAGAATTTGACTATGTCATCACCGCCAGTCAATAGGATGTCAGACATGCACTGTTACATACTCTTTCCTGTTTCCTGTTATAAAGGAAACTTGTTTTATTTAACATATTTTCATTCATAGCTGTTCACTCAACTTTCCAGTACCTAAGAAGATTTAAAAATTGGTGCCACTTTAAAATAAGGCTACCCATAAAAAGAGTTTATGAATGGTTTATAATCTGGTTATTTATTAGGTTGTAACACTTTACAATTATAAACAAGTTATAACAGTTTTCTATTTATTAATGAGTTACTACCATTTACAAGTGGCAAAAGGGAGCCTTATTGTAAAGTGGTACCAAAAAATCTGCAGTTTTTGAAAAAACCTACAGTGTGCAAACTTTTGAGTGTTGAGTGTGCGTCTGAGTTAGCACTGGGCTAGTATTTGCATGTCCTACAGCTAATCAGGCAGCTTGTATTTCTACTCCGAATTTTATAATGTAATTTCTGACATTTTAAATACTCCAAGGCCAGCTGGCGGTATTGCGGTGAAGGACAGAGCTTTTCACTAGAAGGACACTGGTGTCACTCAGCTTGGCTAAAACCGAATCACAATAGAAATGATAATGAACATTAAGCACCCTGACCTACCTTACGAAGCCCTTTTGTGGAGGGTAGGATTCTAGGTGTGTGGCAATCCCAGCTAAGTAAAAGCAAGATTTCTGCTTACTGCAGTGCCTGACACTCAGGAAATCCCGCTGGCCAATCAGGTTGCCTGCGGCCTCGGCTGAAACCTCATGAGTTACTATGGTGTCCTTGCTGACACGCTTCAGCACCTGCAAAACACATCGAACGTGTGGCCAAAAGCTGAGCTCAATGCAAGCAGAGATGGCATCCATGGTAGAGAAATGCTACAAGATGAAATATCCTCATGGGAATATTTGAAAATGACTTAACCACTTTAAATAATACATACAATTTCAAACAGACTACTAACCAGACACCAGAGTCGTAAGACATTTCACTGAAACAGCCCATATCGAATAGCTCACTAATGGCTATAACAGGCACCATTTGTTACACACTCCCATGTCCTTCCCTAAAGACTCAGTCTTGCAATAAAGGCATTTTTGTGCTTCACGAAAAGCAGTAAATGATTATTCTGTCTAGAGCCTTAAGGTGATGATACACAGAGCAACTTTTCTAGCAATGTTGCCAGATAAAAGCCAACCAGGGCAACAAAGGCCAATCCATCCGGATTTGGATGATCATGAAAAATTGCCCAATGCCCAAAAGTTGTTCAAATACAAATTTGTAGCCCAGTTTCAGTGGGAATCTGCCTGAGCAACATTGGTCAGCAACATTGCCAAAAACCTTGACCTATGTATCATCACCCTAACTATAAGAGAATAATGGCAGCTTACCTCAATGTGCTGGATGTTAGGGTTCCATAACTTCATTTCTGTCACATTGATAAACAAGTGGTGATGGAGGTCCTCAGGGGAGGCATCTAAAACAGCTTCCAGCCTGAACACTTTTCTGGCCCCCGGTAGTGTTTTGCTGTAGATAACATCCCCATTTTCCTGAAGAGTTGCAATGGAGTCATATCATACAAAAGGCACGACATATCAAGAGACAGGAGGTCACATTGAGCGAAGGAAATAGTCTGAAAGACAAGCCATTGAGGAGAATTCAATCAACAGCGAGTGGATAGAAATGATATTTTAATCTGTACCTCTGAAATTTCGATTTTCCATCCAGTCTTGTCCTCAATAATCTCCAAGGCCTTTTCCAGCGCATCTCGGCCTTGTTTCTCATAGGTTGATTCTTCCTCTTTCAAAGCGATTGATCCCTTTGGCATTGCACCCTCACTTCTGTTTTCTGCAAGGCAGCCATGAATTTTTTTCATTAAATCTTTGACAGGACAGCAGAACAAAAATCAGTTAAGCATTGAGCATTGTCATTGCATTTTCACGGGCACGGTGTCCCGCGTCATGCCGAGTCAGCAGGCCGTAGCTGGGGTGGTCGTGCAGGACTCACCAATGTGTCGCGTGATTCTTGCCCAACCAGGTAACGTGAGGTGACTGTCCTTTTTCAGGTGAGCTAACTCTTGTCCAATAGCGGCCATAGCTGCACGTTTCAGTCCTGTGTTAAAAAGAATATAGCGTTTCTGTAACATTCCCACCATCGACCGTGCTTTTCTGTGAAATCTCAACAACAACACGCATCATTAAACCGACTTGAGAAAAGTAATACAAAGAGCTGAGTAGACTAATCAAATAATGCAATATACTGTGGCTAAATCGAGCTTTTCTTCAGCACTAAATGGCCTGACGTCTCCTAGCGCTGCAGCACCCGCCATCCGCACCTGTGGCGCTCCGTACATGCGAGTAAGAGATTCCGCAGCAGAGCTTGACCACCGCTGGCAGCATGCTGTCCGTCACGGAGGGCGCGGGGCTGGGCGAGTCAGCGCCAGCCTTTATAGTATTTCTGAAGGACAGGCAGGAGAGATAAGAAGCAGGGTCTAAGATAGGGTTTAACTGAATCTTGCCTTCAGGGTCATTGGAAAGGTCCAGAGCAGGCGTGAGAGGAAATGCTGCAGAAATAAGGTGAACGTCCTGGATGTCGTACCAGTCAACCAGATGTTTGGCAAACAGAATGAAAGCCTACAATTAAGAGGTGCAGATCCTTCCAATAGCTTGTTTTTCCCAGCTGGGCCCTATATGTGCTGCGTATTTCAGCAGGATGGTCTTATCATGGCTGGAGTGAGACTGGGGTATGATACTCTCGATACAGCAGAGTCTTACCTTAGACTTGGCATTATTTAGGACCACATCCTTAATCATATGCTGTTGATTGCATTTATATAAGAAATATGAGTTCATGGTAAGAGTGACATCACTTCCTAGCAAGAGACTTATTGGTTCCTTTAACTGGGGTCATGGGTCATTGATGCGGGAATCTTTTCTTCCCAGGATGTGCAAGTTGTGATCATGGTTGAGAACCCCGACTAGAAAAGGGAATGAACTCACAAGGTAGAAATAATACCAAGCATTTTACCATGTTACACAAATGTATTTAAATAACATATTCTGGAAATAAGCCACGTAAAGAGCAGCCACATTCCCGAACGAGCTCTTGTAAGTAAAGAGAATGTGCTGAATAATCTGTTTTGAAAATAAAAAAAGGGAATGAATCTCAGTCTGGAGAAAAAAATCCCACCATTGAACATAAGTGCTTATCTGGCCCAGACAATTTAGAAAGGTTATATAGTCAATTATGTCTTTGCAGACTGGCGGCTTCAGACAAATGCACGTCACGTTTTTCCAGACGGATGAAGATTAGGGCCCCTTTTGCAAACTGAGGCCTGGAAGGGATTGAGGCCTTCAGATATGGAGCCCCATCCTGTCTTCTCAGATCCCATTATCCCTAGAGGAGAAGAGCTGTGAGTGGGGGGGGGGGGGGGGGGGGAGGGGGGG
>JAODUD010000041.1:8395320-8414903 GCA_026784285.1 Stomatorhinus walkeri | reverse complement strand
GAGCCGCTGCTCCTCCGCATTGAGAGGAGCCAGATGGGGTGGCTCGGGCATCTGGTCAGAATGCCCCCTGGACGCCTAACCTGGTGAGGTGTCCCGGGCATGTCCCACTGGGAGGAGACCCCGGGGAAGACCCAGGACATGCTGGAGGGACTATGTCTTCCGGCTGGCCTGGGAACGCCTCGGGATTCCCCCTGAGGAGCTGGATGAAGTGGCCGGGGAGAGGGAAGTATGGTGACTCGACCCGGAAAAGCGGTACATGATGGATGTATGGATGTATGGATGTATGGATGAGTGATTATGGGAAATAGCCGGAGGGATCTGCTTGTGTTTAATTATGCTTGTGTGCTTTCATATCGCAGCTCACTAGTGACACCTAGAAATGTCTATAGGTATGCCTTACGTTCACTGCTCTTTATTGATTACATCACCTTAATTTAACAACCAATTATTAACCTATCGATCATGTATAGTAATTTTTATTTTTGAACTCCTTCATTATGTACTATTTATATACAATTTACTTATACACTTATATACTACTTACCCTTAAATTACAGTAGCATCCTGCACTTAATTCTCAAAGAACTTCGTTACCAGTCAACCAAAGGCTCACAGCTGCATGGATTTAGGGCCGTATTTCCGCGTTTAGTTTTCCATCCATCTTCTAACCACTCAGTCAGGTCAGAGCCATGGGTGCTTTTGCTTATCCCAGGCGGCACAGAGGACAGCATGCAGCAACAATCAGCGGGTGAATGCCTGCCGATAACTGTCCCGCAAATAAGTATAAACCTTTCTACAGCCCTGTTCCGGAGACCAGAAAACCATCATTTTTGGAAAATAAATGTAGCTGTAATGTAACAGCATTAATAAGAGACAAACTGATGAATATCACTGATCAGAATTATAAAGACATCAGCAAGAAAGCATGAACAAGCAAAGGATTCACTCAAATACCTTAACCGTGTATGTGTTTTTCAAATGCTAGTTAAAGGTACGGTTTGAGTGCAGTCCCATTACAGGAAAAAATGACCACCCCCCTCTCACCATCCATTTATGCTGTTCTGTGTAGTTTCACTCACATAAAGGTAAATCTACTGCCTGTAGCAGACCAACTCCAGACCAAAACGCAATTTAATCAAGACCATGTGACTGATCCCCCCTGCTTGGCCAATTTTGTCATGAAATATTTTTACTTAACCACGGATTAAAAGCCCTAGTTTCATGCACTCTGCCCCTTTCACGCTGCCGTCTTTTTCTGTGGCTTGAACATTCAGCAGTTGCTGTAAAATAAATTTCTTGCAGCTTGGTCAGTGGGTGATCGGCAGCTTGAAGCTTGAGTGAAATGTAAAGAATGCAGAACTTTGACCTTCAATCCCCCCCCCCTCCCGAGAAATGACCTTCATTAAGGACACTTCTTCAGATGCTCAATATTGAAACGTATACAAGAGGAAAAAAAGTGCAGATACGAGAGAAAGGCCATGTGTTATATTTTTGGAAGCAATCTTTGCAGATTGATTTGTATTAATGTTTGTATTTAGGGAGTCTTTCTTCTCATTGCATGCTGTAGACACTGATCCCCATTAAAATACAGCACATTGTAATATTGGACTCCAAATATTTTGAGACCTCCTGTACTGAAATAGTTAAGATTAAATGTGGATCACAGCTTTATCTTAGATTACCAATATGGTAACACTCTTTTTAAAGCTATTATCTATAATGCATTATAGATATTTTCATAATACATTATAATGGTTGGTATAAGTATGAAGGGTACTTTGTACTGCATTATTAAGGCATTTGTAGTGCAATATAGACGAAAGCTTCATAAAACATTGATAATGCGTAATAAGCATGGCTATAATGTTATGCCTTTTTATAAATACTTATAGCCATGTTTATAATGTTTTATGAATGCATTATAATGTGTTATGAATGTATTCATAGATTCTTATAGACATGGCATTTATAGGGTTACCATAGTAATCTTTCGCTTGTGGCTAAGCATCCCTCCTATCCTACAGTGTACCACTAAAACTTCTGAGAGAGATGATTCTTTGTTTTATTTTTACAATTTCCATGCAATTGCTAATAACTCTCCATTATTTGCAGAATTTGTAGTCTAAAACAGACGCTGTTCAATTTAGAGTAAGTAGCAGGTGCATGAATGGAAGAATGTATTTACTAATTAAAGTCTTACTTAAAAATGCATTACTATGTGTATAACATATTAGAATACCATATTACTCTGTTCTCTCAGTCTGTGTTTTTTTGGGAAATATCTACATATTGATGATTATCTCAGGAGCTAATCTCAGTTGTGTTTATGTTATTCAGTTGGTCAATTTATCCATGACCATGTTCCAGTTAGGAGAGTGGTGATCTGATTATATGACAAGATACACCCTAGACAGGATACCAGCCCAGCACAAGTCAACTATGAAGAAAAACTTGTTGCTAAGCAAATCACAATAATACCTTGACATGTAGCAACAAGTAAACTTAACTGGATGATTTTGTCCCTGATGTCTGGCTGTTACACAAGAAACAAAAAGGACCTAATGACATAGCAACCGGGGACTCTTAATGTCACAAGGCTGTTTTGCTTGAGGATTATTGCATTCATTTACTCACGGTTGCCATGTGACTTAAGCCTGGGTATTAGAGGTGCAGTTTGGCCAGAAACAGACTGAGCAGTTTGACAGGATGTTTATCCTCTGTGCCATTTTGTGTAAGGTACCCAAAATTAGAGTGTGGAGAGCGAAGGTTGGTCCATCTGGTCTGGTCTCACGGAGAGCCACTGTAGGACGAATTGCTAAAAAAAGTTCATGCTGGCTATAATAGAAAGGTGTAAGATCAGACAGTGCATCACAGCTTGCCGTGAATGGGGCTGTGTAGCCAAAGACTGGTCAGAGTGTCCACGCTGACCCCTGTCTACCACCAAAAGTGCCTGCAATGTCCAAACTGGACCAAGGAGCACCGCAAGGTCTGATGAGTCACATTTTCTGTTACACCATGTGGAGAACCGGGTATGTCTACCTTGTTTACATGAGGAAGAGATGCACCAGGAAGCACTTTGGGGAGAAAACAAGCCAGCAGTGGCAGCGTAATGCTCTGTGCGGTATCCTCCTGGGAAACCTTTGGTCCTGTGGTACTTTGACATGTATCACCTGCCTAAAACATTGTTGCAGACCAAGTACACCCCTTCAAGGCAACAGTAATCTCCAATGACAGTGACCTCTTTCAACAGGATAATGTGCCCTGCCACACTGCAAAAATTGTTCAGGAATGGTTTGAGGAACTTGAAAGAGAGTTCAAGGTGTTGACTTGGCCTCCAAATTCCCCAGATCTCAATCCGATGGAGCATCTGTGGGACGTATATCTTTGTGTAGCATAGTGGCTAAAGGCCGTTTCAGCCCCTAAGGATCTAAGAGGTCTATTGCAATGTTTCCCAACCCATTCCTCGGGGACCCCCAGATGGTCCACGTTTTTGCTGTCTGGACTGTTTGCAGGTCCCCGAAGACCGGATTGGGAAATGCTGGTCTATTGGGTTTATATTCAGCTAACATCTCTACTATATATTCTGGACCTAAGCCATTTAATGACTTAAACACTAACAGCATCTATCTGCTAAAACGAGTCAGGGAGAAAACCTGTTAAAAATGAGTAAAAGGGCTATAAGGAAGCAATACTGGAGAAGTGCTCAGGGAATCTGACTTCAGAACAGTGGTTCCGATGAAGCTGAGTTAACTCAGTATCGTTTCTTGCTTACATGTGTTTGATCTGCCAGGCATGTTAGATGGAGTTAAACTAATAAAACAGTCCCCTCCTCAGAGTGTCGGCCCACTGCTTTCAGCAGCTATCTATGAGCTATGGGCAAAGCTGAACCGCTGCCAGTGGACACTGTGCCCGATATCAGAACCAGCTAACAGGTGTCCTTGTCAGAGGGCCAGTGACGTGAATGCTGAACTTCACCTGCTGACCAAACTTCTCATTTAAGAAACGGGTGCATTTGCTTTCATGCACGTCCAGGGCACCTGCTTGCCACTCTCACTATCCCAGCTATGAAAGAAGGGTAATAACTATATAACGTAAATACACTGTAGATATGTGAATGCTATATTTTTTTGTGCTGATAATGTGCAATACTTAACATCAACATATAGTGAATATTCTACAGTTTCACAGATTCAGAGCTTTGGTTCTGCCTGATACTGAAAAATAAAACAAGATAGATATAGATGATATAGGAAGTATTCAAACCCTTCTCATTTTTAAAATTTTATGTTGCAGCCTTAATGCGAAAATTGTTTACATTTTTTTTTTTACATCGTTAGTCTACAAAATAACAAAGCAGAAACAGGATTTAAAAAATATTTATTATATATATATATTAATTTATTATAAACAAAAAGCTGAAATGCTATAATGAATTAAGTATTCAGACCCTTCACTCAGTACTTATTTGAAGCATCTTTGGCAGTGATTACAGCCTTGAGTCTTCTTGGGTATGATGTGACAAACTTTGCACACCTGGATCTGAGGATATTCTGCCAGTCTCTGCAGATCCTCCAAAGATCTGACATTTTGGATGGGGACTGTCAGTGGACTGCTAATCTCAGGTCTTTCCGTAGATGATCAGTTGGGTCCAAGTCTGGACTCTGGCTGGGCCACACAAGGACATCCACAGAGTCATCATTAAGTCACTCCTGCATTGTCTTCGCTTTGCGCTTAGGGTCGTTGTCCTGTTGGAAGATGAACCTTCAGTCCAGTCTGAGGACCAGAGCATTCTGCAGCAGGCTTTCATTAAAAATATCCCCCTACTTTGTTCTGTTCAACTATCCCTCGGCCCTGATTTGTCACCCGGTCCCTGCCGCTGAAAAACACCCCCACAGCATGACACTCTCACTACCGTGCTTCCCCACTGGGATGGTATTACACAGTTGATGAGCGCTGCCTGATTTCCTTCAGACATGATGCTAGGAACCAAACAGAGATGCTTAGAAGCCAAACAGTTCAATCGTGGTTTCATCAGACCAGAGAATCTTATCTCTTTTACTCTGAGTCATGCAGATCTCAGACTTTATGAAATGAGACTTCTCAATAAAAGGCAGAGGCTTTTGCTGAGCCCAGATCAGCGGCATGCTGCAGTGTTGGTTGTCCTTCTGCAAGGTTCTCCCACCTCCACACATCATCTCTGGAGCTCAGCCAGAGTGACCGGCAGGTTCTTGGCCACCCCTGTTACCAAGGCCTTTCTTACCAAATTGCTCATTTTGGCCGGGCTCCAAACTTCTCCAATTTAAGAATTATGGATCCCGCTGTGCATCTGGACTATTTTCCATCCATCCATCCATCCATCCATTTTCTATACCCGCTTATCCTACTGGGTCGTGGGGGGGACGGAGCCTACCCGGAAGCAATGGGCACGAGGCAGGGAACAACCCTGGACAGGGGGCCAGCCCGTCGCAGCTGGACTATTTTAATGCTGGAAAGTAAAATTTAGATTTGCAGTCTTCCCCAGATCTGTGTCTCAACACAATCTTGTATCTAAGCTCTGCAGGCAATTCCTTCAACCCCCCCGGCATGTTTTTCGCTGGGAGAAATAACATACATTTTCAGCTGCGGGACATTCATGAAGACTGGTGTGTGCCTTTCCAACTCCTGTCCAGTCAATCAAATGAAACATAGGTGGCATCCATAAAAGGTTCAGAAACATTGCAGAAATGATCGATAGAAATGGGATGCACCTGAATACCTGCTGAAACCAGTGTATAATCAGAATGTCATAATTACAAGAATAATGACATTAGCCTGACATAAAACTTTTTAAGCGTATGAAAATATTCACGGTGGCTGCCATTACATCAAATCAGTCTGAGCAGCTCAAATTACAGGCCTCTCTGCACAAAAAAGAATTTCGAATTTAAGACAGGAAATGTCTGAAGCGGAACCATCTTTGAGGCTGAGAGCCTAAAGTGATTTGCGGCCCCTGAATGCTTTTGATCAATCATCTGAGGTACAAAGGAGTAATAATCATAGCACGGGACAGTCTCTGATGGCTTGAATCTCAGGCGAAAGAAATAAGGAGATTGTTACTCCAACCACAGTTTAACCCATAATCTGAGCAATTTTTCCCAAGAGGCAAACTGCAAACTGTAGTTTGGAACAAGCAACCTCAGATTGGGGAAGAGGCCCATGTGACTTAGATGGCTACCATACCTTTATGTGACTGAGTGTGAAAGGAGTGTTGATTCTGCGCTGCTCTCGTTAAATCGCGACCAAAACAAAATGTTCTGAATGTTTCTCGTCAACTGCAGAATGAGAAGTGCTCCAGATGGGTCACATAGAGATGGAAAAATCACATATAAGGAGAGCACGCAGAACACCAAAAGTTCTGACAGTGATTCTAATGAGTATCTTCCTGTTTATTGAACACTTTTCACGAGATATTTTATGTGTATATGTATAATCTGCTTTGAAAACACTAGGAGCAATCCAGATAATATCTGCGTGAGTATAAACAGAGTATAAACACACAAAACCCCAAGTGCCGCATATTTATGTGTTTAACTAAAGCAAATGTATAATACATGTCTTGTATTATCTATCAGTTACATTTAGTCATTTACATTTTTATTCATATTTTCATGCTTTTGTGCAAAGGGAAGGGTTACAATTTATGTATTCTAAGTATTCCATTAACAGGGAAATTAAAATTGTATTAAAGGAAAGTTGTTTGATGATGAGTACATAATATATTACTGTTTAATTATTACCTACATCTTTTCATATTTCCTTGAAGAATAACCACAACACACTGAATATTGCATCCTAATCTGACCCACTTTTCAAGCACGTTTATATTCCTGGATAAAAATGATAAACAGACACTAATGAGGCTGGTAAACATGCGCGTTAGCAAATATATTCATGATACTGTTACTGTAGAGTTTCCTCTGAATTCACCTGGAGCACCTCCGCCGTCCCAATCAATTCTAAACCAAAAAAAAAGAGTACAGGGTTAGAAAACAGAACGTTCATTGTTTGGTCACGGGTGCGACGCTGAACCACACAGAGCTGCAGTACATCTCCACCCAGAGCTATACATGAAACGCGAGGGAACGCGATCGGCCCTGAATCCTCACTGAAGACATGGTGACCAGTGGAAATGGGAGCCGGGGAGATGGGGGCTAGAAATGGATGGGACTTAAAATACTGAATCAAAGGTGAATATCATAATAACAGCCTCTACAGAGAGTAAATTCCTCTATGTGGATGCTGGCCTCAAACATTTGCAACTCTATCGGGCCCAAAATCTGGTGATTTAGGTCCCATAATATATATTTTGACCTCTTTCATCCCCCCTCCCTAGTAAATACACCTTTGCTCTTAAATTTCCCTCCAATATCAAACTCTCGACTGACACCCTTGGTCACACAACATACAAAACTACCTAGACTTTGCTGTCCATTTGCTAGTTTATGTCCTTCTCACAGAAGGCTACAAGCCTGACACAGCAGGGACTGAAACCTCTGTGCTCAGTCTTTAAAGTTAGCTCTTTGTGTATCAACCACGCTACACAGACCTACCACTGTTCGTCCTTCTGTTGAAACATGCACAGCAAGAAATACTCTCAGCTGGGCCGTAGAGTTTAACACCTGAAGTTGTACAACTGAACCTAATGCCTTATGCCTCATGCTGTAAGGGCTTGTATTACTAACCACACGCTCTTCTGCAGTCATGGTTACCCCTATAAGGCCGTCCTCATGTCATTGCTTATATCATTTGCTTAAAGTCTTGAAACTGTCTCAAACAGTAGGGTCTGGTAGCTGAGGGATAAACGTTAGATCAGACCTTTTTTTTGCATTTTATGTTTTTTTAATGTCTCTTTATTCGAGAGACAAAACTATTGTACAGTTTCATTATGGCATCATTTTCTACTCATATATACATTCTTATTGTATCCAATGTATTGTTATCCATGTTGCTATATTATAGAGTCCATACAGTACATATATATGGCACAATATAACGTAAAATAAAGCACATTTTTGTTGGTACATTCTTTGAGTCAATTTCTGTCAGTAAAGACTTTCTGACTGTCACTATTCTGCATTTATACCCTATGCACTACTGCAGTAACAACCATTGTTTTTGCTAAATTTATAAAGCTCTCTTATCTGTTTCTTCCTTATTTGTCTTATCCATTTGTTGTGTCAAGGTCAGAGTTTGTGAGAACTGTGTTTAAATGCATCACTACCATGAGAAATGGGGCTGAAGTACTGGGTCGGACCTGAAGACACGTCAAAACAAGCTTTTTACCTGTTAAAGCAGTTCTACTGGGACGAAAAAATATATACCGCAGTACTAGTCTCTGAAAGACGGCTTACCCCCGCTCTGAGCATGTTCATAGTGGAAACAGGTTTCAGATTTGAAGTCAGCTGCTTAATTACCTGGCCTGTCCTCTTCTTTGATGATATCTGTAGCTTTGTCAAAACTAAGAAAGAAAGTATATAATGTTATCACATTTATTCATGGCAATTAATTAAGATTAATTTCAGTGTCTAAACTGAACATGCTATATGCTGTTATGGTTATACAACTACACTACTGTGCAAAAGTCTTTGGCAGTCAAAGGAAATATTTAAAATCTATTTTTCTGGGCAGTAAATGTATTTTTGCTTAGAAAAAAATGTAATTTAACCTTGCAAAATATGGCAAATAAGAGTATCGCGAGAAACACTAACAGGAATTTCTTCTGTCGTCCGAAAAAGGCTGGATGGCTAGATGAAGATCACTCGCCAGCGGCAGCTCAGACGTCAAAAGTCAACGAGGTATTGATCGGCCGTATGAGGTGTACTAGCGGTACTATCAAATGCATGGCTGTATCGGATAATATCAGCAGGGCTAATTTGAGCAGAGGTTTTGGAATGGCTAAGCTAACACACTTTTACAGACGTAATATCATAGTTTTACACCAACATGAAGATCATTTTAACATCATTTTCTTTGACTGCCTGAGACTTTTGCACGGTGCAGTATATCTACTTACATCTACTTAATTTAAGTCTAAACTAAACTACAATACATATATAAACATTTTCTCCTTAATGCTTTTGCAGACCACACCCCCCATTACCCATGGTTTCTTCCAGGAAGCCTTGTGGAGGAGGACAGTGCTGGCACGGGATCAGCTACCCCCTTAGCAAGGCTGTCAATCACACTGGCATCCACGGCCTGCTGGATCAGCTCCATCACAAAGTCTTTCTCTTTTGATGAAACACAATATTGTCATTGTTTAATACATTGGGTCAGTCTTGCTTATAGTACACACAGTACAGTAAATATGTGTTGTCAGCTACTCTGAATATGGTTTATGTCTGGGTTGGTGCCGCCCAACTCTGCCCTTTGCCTCTCTCTGTTTGGCCAGCAGGTGTCACTGGTCATCCCCCTTCTCCGCTCCCTGTCTTATAGCCCACCTGCCATAATGTGTTCTCCCTGCTCCCTGGACAGCTACATACCTCAGTGGGTTGAATGTGCAGCTCAGAGGCTGTTAACCCTCCAGTCATGTTTATTCACATTTTTTGTCTTTCTTTTTCCCCAGTGTTTGTTATTTTCTATTTTGTTTCCTGGTTATAGATTTGGTCTGCTTGTATCCTGTTCACTTCTGGTCCTATTTGTATTTTGGTTCCATGTAAATTAATGTAATAATTTCCAGTGCGTTGTTAGTATCTCCTTGTTAATTGTTGTGCTTGTTAATTGTTTCTTGTGATGCTCATTGTCCTGCTTCTTCAGAGATTGATTAATTTCATTATGATTTACACCTGTCCTTTGTTTGCCCTGGTTTCTTTGTGTATGTAAGGGTCTGTCCTCACTCTGTTCATTAGTCATTGTGTTTAGTTACTACGTGTTTGTTGCACTGTTCTGTTGCTCAGTCCTGGCAACGTTATTCAGTTCCCCAGTTAACTTGCTTTGTGGTTTCTCTTGTTAAGTCATCATTTCTCCCATTTTGTTCAGTCTCCCAGTGGTCTCTTAATTTTGTGCTCTTCCTCGGAGTTTTCAGTTTGTTAAATAAACTCTGTGGATCGTCATCTCTTCCCGTCTGCGCCAATGTGGCACCATAACACATTTATATATAGATGTAAAATGTATGTAATTATTTTATCAGGATCCCAAATGACTCAGCTAGCTAAGGCTGTAGGTTACCAGCAATCTTTCAGCGCCACAGTAACTGTACAGAAGGTTAGCTGTGTGTATACCGGTGCTGCATTGCCCCTACAAGCATGTCGAGCTGACCTCTCACCTCGCTGATCGGCATACAGGAGCCACTGCTGGACCTGAGATAAGGAATCTGTCTGGAGGACCTGACACAGGAGCTCCAGGACCTGAAGAGAACCACAGAGTCACTAGATCATACACTCACGCGCTGTCCTGATCTGATGAATGACCCATGGGACCAACGTTGAGCTTCAAAGAATGACACTCTGCGGAGCAGCCAAGATGCACAATGTTCTGACACGTGCGCTTGCGTCATCTCCCTCCCAGGATCTTGCAAGGACTGCGATCTCTGCATATCTGCTTCTGTGGGAGGCTTAGCGAAATCGATGTTATGAAAAACGCACTATGGCCAATCACGCGAGAGCAAGTCGACATGTGATTTTGGCGCTTTTGTGATGGTTGAATGTTTACTGTTGGGAGTATTTAACAAAAACTGAGGCTTGTACAGCCATCTTTTTATGACTGCCTGAGACGTCCACAAGGAAGCAAACTATACTTTTGGTCTATTATAAATTCTATTTAATTTGAAACAGATATGTATTCTTGAAACTAGTCCATTTTTAAAAGCCGCATATGCGATTTGGGCTGCAGTGATTCAGGTCCCATGTATCAAAAGTTGAGCTCCTTAATCTTATGATAAAAGGCTCATCTAAAGCTGTAAATGAAGCTTGGTTTTACCGTGAGTTCCTGGTCATACAGGGCGGGTGAGGGAAGGTGTCCCCGGTGTCGGCTGTGTCTCGATGAAGCCTGGGTCGAGTGTCTGCCGCAGGCCCGTGACGAGGCTGGAATAATTCGTCCGGTCTTGGCCGAGTATTGCGTCATCCTGCCTGACGGCCCTTCTGTAACTTGCTGTAGGATGCAAAGTCACACCCAATGGTTGAGCCATTTTCTGCCCCGCCCGGTAGAACAAGCAGGCTATTCCGATACCTACGTATTCCACGCAGGCTAAAATAACTCATTTAGAACAGGAACAAGCCAAAATGTACTCAATCACAAATGTGCAACCATATATCATTCAAATTCTTGTTCATGCATGAAGCTGTTTTCTAGATTTATTGGATAATCTCCTGCCTCATGCAATGTAATTATGTGATGAATTTTATAACTGATCTAGCAGTTAAGCTTAGTCAAGATAATTATGTTATTGAATTTGGGGTGGCTTCCTGTATAAAGAAATGAAAAATTGCAATTTTTGTAACATTATGCACAATTATAAAGTATCTTTTTTCAATGCTGACATGTAATTTGCATGCCTTTTAATGCACAAAATCCATTTCAGATCCAGAAAGTAAAAATCCAGACCAAGATTTTACTTCAACCAACCAGTTGTGTATCAAGATTCGGAGTCACAGAGTACTCAACTGGTTGGTTGAAACAAAATCTTGGTCAGGATTCTTACTTTCTGGGCAGGAAATGTCCACCTCTGTATAAAACTGCAGTAAAAGGGACGGCATTTTGCTCAGAGCTCGCTAGCTCATACATACAGACTTTTTTTCTTTCTTAACTGCCATCATGCTGACTTTAGCTGCAAGTTCTCTGAGTTCCTCCCTCCAAGCTTCTGACAGGGGAACTGTGAGGAGAGGTTTTCACTCAACACTCAAAATAACAGTAGGAAAAGCTAAATATTTACATTACCCTTTAAAGACGTGTTTATTAAAACAAATGTAAAAATCGAAGTAGGACCATTCAGGAGTGGGACTTTCACCTGCTGTGTGATTGGTCCAGCCGTCTCGGCAGCAACTCAAGAAGGGGTCAAGGGTCGCTCTTCCGACTGTTAGGGGCATCTGACTCTTAATCAGTGGGTGGAGGGGCAACGGTGTGGAAGTCCACAAGTCATCATTAACTATGCATACTGGGGTCCCATTCAAACCTGGGAAAAGAATGGAAAGACGTTATAATACAGCAACTCACAACTATCACCCATACAATCTGCACAATCTACCAGAATAGGCCACTGAAAGTATGTTCCTGGTTTCTTTTTATCTCACTTGCTGTAATAGCTATGCTGCTAAAGAGGTCTCTGATTTTTATTTTCTATTATTTTTTTTTTTACTTTTTCATTCATCCAAAAGAATAACAAACAATGGAGATCCAGTGATCTTTGTAAATAAGAAATTCCCAGTAATAGCTGATCAGCGAATGGTCTTATGTCATTTGTGTTTGACACACACACATGTCCGTTACCCAGTAAATTACAAAATTGTCAAGGCCGACTGCCAAGGAGGAAGCCGGCATGATACTGAAGCCATCTGAAGTCTTTTGATAATCCCTTTGAGTGACTCTTAAAAAAATATCACCAAGGTAACGCTTCAGCTCACTAGACCAAAACTACACTGAAGTAAAAGCTATAAGTAAGATCTTTATTTTGTAATTTGGCTGTAGTTTGTTATTGCACATTATCTGTTATCTGTTTCTAAATATGATCCACATTTCTCTGTTTTCTCTATGTTTAATAGCACATATGTATGTATATATTATGTCTGATACTGTTCATTCTATTTTATTCAATTTTATGGTTTCTAACTGGTATGAGATAAAATTTTGTTCCAAAAAAGCCTTTATTTAAAGCACATAAGCCTATACTGAGAGTATTGTTTTTGTAAGACCCAATCAAAATGACAGCCTATAAGTATTTTCTGATAGACAACAATGGAACCTGAAGCAATGGCTCAGGTCGACTTGCCCGCCCCCCCCCCCCCCTGTGCCCACCTTGGATGTGCGTGACTCTGTGGGGGTGGGGGTTGTGTCTGGAGAAGAATGAATGGTGGCTGAGAGAGCCGAAGCGATGTGCGCCCCTGGGCGGCTCACGGGCCGTCTCTGCCAGAAAGCGCATAGCTCTTCCGAAGGGCGAGTCCCCTACTGCCGTCCTGCTCCCTCCCGCATCCTGACAGCGAGCAGCCCGACCGAGACCTTCAATGCCGCGCTGCGCTACTCCCTCCATGGTCACTTCAAAAATGTCATTAAGATATTGGCCAACGTGTGTCAACTGAAAAGGCTCTCAATAATTTGATTAAAAGAGTAAAATATAATTGTTAAATTATAATTCTGAAAACAGTTTTACATTAAACCACTTTAATAACTATTCTATGTACAATATTTAAAAATTTAACTCACATTGCTAAAAATCTTACAAATGCCTTTAGCTCTGAATAAAAATTACAGCTATGTCTTCCTATATCTATACAATAAAATTTTCCAATTTACATTTGAATGGCAAAGCAATACTGAAAAGGATGCTTGTAATAATGCATTGAAGTTACTTGGTGTTACAGATTTCCCTGGATTCTATATGAATACACCCACACTACTCAAAACAGTGATATATCTTTTCTTATTTTAATTTAAGAAAATGAACTCGAACCTGATGTCAGACTCTTGTTCAAATGATAAAATAATTATTTGGGCCAATGCTAGTACTCAGAAATCTTACCTTATGCCTGAAGCTTCAATAAGCTCCAGACCCTTCAGTAATCCTTCAAATTCAATGTTTTTAGAGTTGCTAGGATACCAGCTCTTTGCATGCAGGGGGAAGCATCTTTTTCAATGGGGATCCTACAGTCAGTGCTTCGGGGCAGCGACCCAACTTATCATGACTGTGATTATTTGTTCTTAGGCAGTCATACAGCCATTGACGGTATGATTATAATGATTGATATTATTATTGGAGTTCTTGTTGTTTTCGTTGTTGCTATTCGTATAATTAACATTCGTAGGCATGATGCATTAACGCTGTAACTTCACACCTCTACAGTTGGGGTCAAATCCCACCTTTGTTTTGTCTGTGTGGATTTCTCATGCTCTTCCTGTGTTGTATGCATATTATTATTATTATTATTATTATTATTATTATACTGGGCACAGAATTTTGGCCTAAGTACTGAACCTAAGTACTGGTGTGTAAGCTCCCATTATTCTGCACACTAAATACATGGTGGCACTACATCATGTGTCGGAACCCACAGTCCCACTCACTTCATAATAAAGCCATGTTACAGTTTTGCCTGTCAATGCAGGATTTGTGCTGAATTTAAACCAAGCTTAGTGTTTTACATCCTCAAGTATGTGACAAGACTAAAGCCATTCGGCAGTGATATTCTGGCAGATGTTGTGTTGCTAGTGTCATGGTTCCTAGCCGATCGTGGGTTATACGAATATATACACAAATTAAAGTATAAAAGTGGCCTATTAAGAATAAAATTACTTAATGCAAATAGGGTTGTCAAAGCCAAACCGAAGTAAAACAAGATGAGAGATCAAATCACTATAAACCTACAATATCATCCCATACCTTTTCCTATAATACATACATCAATTAATCTTCTTACAATTTAACAAGGACAAGGTCACAATGAGCTTGGAGCCAATTCCACAAAGCACAAGCCTATTCTCCAAATAGGATTCCAGACCATTGTATAGTATGCACACAACGTGGGCAATTCAGAGACGCTGAATCACCTCACTGCATGTCTTTGGACAGCTGGAGGAAACCACAATGTCCGAAGGAAACTCTCACGACATGGAGAGAAGACCCAAACTTCACAGATGCAGATTAGGGAGCTGAATTTGAACCCAGCGGCGGTGTGATGCCACAGCGCTACTCACAAGGTCACCATACCGCCCTCTAGAGGAACCAGCGTCGTACAAAATTACGTCCTGATGAAAGAAATTCAAAGATTTCAAGTTATTTGTCTCGCGCATGAATGTGCCTCACATTTCACAAATGAACTAACAAATTAACGAAACAGATATTAAAAATAAAGGAATATACAAAACGTATATAGAAATAAAGATAAAACATATAACAAAATGTGAGAAAATATGTAAACTGTAGGTTGCAGTTATAACTTGTTTTAATCGGTGCTGCTAACGATGCAAATGGCCCGGGGCAGGCAGTTTCTCTTCAGCCTCTCAGGCGCGGCCATAAGGCTCTGGAGGGGCTACCTGAGCGCAGTTGATGGGCGATGGGTGTCTCGGGTGGTATTTAGTGCAGAGGACCTACAACAGGAAAACAAAAAGTTTTGTATAACAATATGGCTATCGCTACTCAAAACGAAGGCAGCACCCCGAACTCTCAACAGGGTCAGATGCAGTGGTATTACAGCTCATGTTTTCAGAAATTAATGAATTAAAAATTAATTATATGCCACCTAATTTAAAAGCTTTCATTTTTTCAAAATTGGTGCAATTGCTTCCCATTAAATGATCACTGTAAAGGGTAACACTTCACTTGAGGGGACTCAAAGTAATAACTCAGTTACTAATGAAGTATGAATCACGGGCAAATCATGTACAAATATAGTCGCTACTTAAGATGAAAGATGTCACTTAATTAATTAATGATGAACAAACATGAGATCAGTATATCGTTTGTGTTATTCATTACTTGTTCCTTCAGAGTTCACTAAGATTCAGAGAATTATTAGATATATCCTAGTAATAAATACAGTAACTGCTTGGGATAAATGATGCGTCACATTTCATTAACGGTGAACAAACATGAGATCAGTACATTAACATGTGTTATTCGTTATTCGGTTCCTACATTACTCCCTTCAGTGATTCCTACAGTAGTTCATTAAGGTTTACCTAATTAATAGATATACTGTAGTAACAAATATAATACTTGCTTGAGATAAGATGTGACAATAAGTGGTGAACAAACGTGAGATCAGTTGGTAACTAACACTTAATTTGTGGTTAATTGATACATAAATAATAGCATAATGCCATATAAATTGTGTCCCCTAAAGTAATGTGTTACCCCGTTGTGATTTGCAACTAGTGGTTATATTTAAAAAATGTAATCTCAATATACCATTAATAAGCTATAAAACAATCCAGTTGTGCAAATTTAGACACAAGTACAGTTGAGATTTCAGATCTGCTTTAGCCAACATAAACGTCATTCCTTTGTGTTATCCAAATTGTGAATAATGCTTTTCCTTAATCAGTTTGCTTGATTCACACTTTCTTGCTGAAGATTTCAGTCATTGCAGAAAAACATGTAGACAGCACTAATTCCACAGTTACGGAAAAGAAAATACTACATTGGCTATTTAACCATCTATCAGTTATTGAAAGAGGCATCGAAACGTATTACATTGAATTTTGTTGTAGGGAATAGAGAACTGCATTTAAAAGTGGAGCCGCGTGACTGGGCGTATATTTTCATACTGAAAATTAGGTTGCTCGTTGACAGCACAGCACAGGTCCCACTTAAAGACAGAAAAATATGAGCACTACTGGATGACAGAATATTCTATGACTGAGTGACAAGTTGAGTTCCGCCTCTTTATTTATTTGGCATGAAACCTCCACAGGAACATTATCCTTCTAAGGGTGATATGACGTGTACGACGTTTATGTATGACAGGATTGCAGGACGGCGCCTTGCACAGCCGTATAGTGTTATGGGGCTGTTAGTGTGATGCGCTTTTTCCACGTTTAACGGGATTTTCTAGAAAGGGAAAAAGAATGGGAACATGCACCGCGATGGGAACGATGAAAATCACACCAGAACTACTAAAGCAAGTGCTTCAAGTCTACAACCTGACACGCCAAGACTTCATTCACACTTACAAAGTGCTGCCGCTCGTCTATACTCCCGAGCTGCCGTCAAGCGCAAAAGCGACATTTGTCATCATATATGCCATCATCTTCGTCCTGGCACTGGTGGGAAACAGTCTGGTGGTTTATATAGTTTTGCGGAAGCGAGCAGTGCAGAGTGCCACGAACATCTTCATCTGCTCGCTGGCGGTGAGTGATCTGCTCATCACCTTCTTCTGCATCCCTTTCACCTTGCTGCAGTACATCTCTTCTGAATGGCTTGGGGGTAAGTTTCGTGCACATTCATTTAGCCGCATATACACGCAATAAAATTATACTGTATTGAGTATTAGTTTTTAAAAGCATTACTGGAAGCTGCAGCAAGATTCATTTGGGCTAATAACTTAAGGTGAATAAATAATTTTAACGTCTGTTACACTACCGATAATACGTTTCGAGAATAACTTGCACTTCTCTTGAAAAACGCATATTGTTTTTCCCCTCTTCATTAGTTAAATTTACTAGGACATGTACAATCTAATGTCACAATCAGCATCAAAAATAATTTAATACATTTTAAAATTCGGTTTGACTGCTGATTACAGCCAGACACGTGAAGTCTGCTACGGTTGCTCTTTTATTACATGTCGCAATTATATTTTATATTAAGCATCATGGTGACACATAAAGCAGAATCTAGGGAAGTGTTTTCAAATCTTGTGAAAATGCAATACGGTAAACAGTACTCAAAAGGGGTGTTTAAAGTTACATTTACCTTAACTGCTGAACTTCACTAAGAGTCGATAGCAGGCAGCCTATACGCCGCCTTAGTGCCGAAACTGCTCATTGGTAATGTTGATCACAGCGCTGTGCTTTTTTCCAGGGGTCCTGGTATGTAAATCTGTCCCCTTCGTCCAGACAATGGCTATAGTTACTGGCATTCTCACCATGACCAGTATTGCTGTGGAGAGGTACCAGGGCATCGTTCATCCGCTGAAGATGAAGCGGCAGTACACACCGCGAAGAGCCTACAAAGTGCTTGGTGAGCTGTTAACTATTCATGTAGAATTAGACTAGGGGCACGTGTGTTTGATATCTGACTTGGCTGTCCACACCGCTTGTTTGTGTATAAGGATACACTGGATATCTGATGTAGTCACCTTTGATTAACAGCAAAAGGATCAACAATCTATCTATCTATCTATCTATCTATCTATCTATCTAGTTTGTCTGTCTGTCTGTCTGTTTGTTTGACTGCCTTCTGTCTGTCTTTCCAACTGCTGGCAAATTACTAAGGTCAGATTGACAGCAGCGGCCGCAACCTGCAAAATATGATCTCTTTGCCTGCTCCACTTCATCTTTTAAATCAGGGGTGGGCAGTCTTATCTGCAAAGGGCCGGTGTGTATGTGGGTGTTTGGGCTAACCTTTAGGTCAGCTCTTCAAACCCCAGTGTGAGGACTCTTCAGCCAATCAGTCCTCTAATTAGTCACCTAATTAGGGAGTTGCAGCAAAAACCTGCATACGCACCGGCCCTTTGCCGATTACATTTAAAACAGGGATGGGCAATGTTATGTACTGTTCAAAATCATTTTAGTCTGCCTGTTAAATTGAATCATTACAGCGTCATATGATTGAAGACCCAGGAATATGGATTCTGTTCCTGGTTTACTTCATTTTTTTTAAATACACTGCCATTAAATGTAACATAACAGGCTCTCAAGCACAATTTTAAAATTATTATTGTGTAGAATTTTTAATTCTTACTGTTTTTACCATTCATAACAAATGCGGGATATTACGTGAAACAGTTCTATATCAGTTCAAGTATCATTTTCAATGGATTTACACTAAAAACCAACATTGTGGAAATTGCTCCAGTGATTTATTCTGCCTTTTCTTCATTGGACATTTCCCAATAGTAGAGTATCTGACAGTGAGTTGCCTGAACGCAAATGATAGTATCATTATACATCACAAAAGCGAATCTTCTGTATCTCCCACATGGCCAAATAGGGCTGGTTTGGATGGCGGCTGTGATTGTTGGATCTCCAATGCTGTTTGTGCAAAAACTAGAGGTGAGTAGGCATACACCAAATGTGTGAGATTTTTAATTTCCATTTGTTAGAAATATTATTTTTAATAGGAACATTATATAGGTTAAGACAGCTGCTACAAATATGTATTTTCCATTATTGTGGTAATGTGCAAAATGAGATAAAAGTATGCTGATTTTTTAAATTGGTCTTACAATTTTCATGTGTAACTGGAGATGCATAAAGGCATTAAGTCAGTTTTCTGAATGGATGGATGAATCAGAGATATAAACATGGAGAATGTTTTGTGCAGTGTTTGTACAGTATACTCAGTTCACATGGTTAAGAGGGAATAACAACAGATGTTCCTTTGACACTTCCTGCCTGGTTCTAGCATTAAGTTTATGTGTTAATTTCTTAGCTTTTTTAGTTTAAAGATATCTCCAGCAAGCTTCAGTCCGACTGATGTAAATACCTGAACGCTAGAATGTTTTACTTTTGCATCCTTGACAGAATCGGTGTGCCATTAATGTTTCTGCGACATCCTTAGAGTCCCTAAGAGCGTCTTAATGAAGTGTGACTATATGTGTGATTTAGTCTCAATATACGTCTCTTAGCACGGACCAAGTTTACTGCAGAGGCCGTCCATAACGAGGCTTTCAGATATGGTTGCTATGCAGCGTGTGTCCAGCATGGAATCCCATCTTTTAATTTAATGCACTTCC
>JAODUD010000041.1:8382763-8395220 GCA_026784285.1 Stomatorhinus walkeri | reverse complement strand
CAGTTTAAAATATCCAGAGCTATGGGCACACTAATGGTCTTGAAGCAATTTTGTTTTTTTAAGACTAGTTGAACATTGTTAACTTTATATAACCCTAAATACTCCAAATCCTGTAATATGTTATGCCCTATTACAGCGTGCATACAGTGAATTAGAGAGAAAATAGCAGTAAAAACACAGTAAAGTCTTGATCTTTACATGAAATATTTTCAAAGCCTGGATTAGCTGTACGTTATCTAGAAAATGAACCGGTTTTAATGGACTGTGTTTATCGTCACAATGTTATTCTGTTTAGTTTCTGTGTGCTCTTACCACTGCATGTAAAACTGTTTGCTGGATCATGATATCTATTAGATTTTACAAGATTTGGCATAATAAATGTTAAATCTGTTAAACTAACTGTCAGTTTTAGTGCATATAAAAATAGTCCAGCATAGTTGAAGTTCAGCTAAATGATTTGGTAGCTAAAGGACAGTTATATCTGCTTTAGGCATTATCAAATATGATTAATTCAATTAAAAGCTGGGATTTATGCAGCCAGGAGACTACAGTATATAGAGAGAAAACACAGGAAATCTGCAGGAAATCAACAGTCAATGTGTAGTGCAGTAAAACAGCTCTGACTCCTTCGCCATTCCAAGCTTGCCGTTAAAACCGTAATTTCCGCTTTAGCCTACGGAAGCATATTCAGACCGCTCCCATTCCCAGGTGAAATATGACTTCCTGTACGACCGGCACCACGTCTGCTGCCAGGAGTGCTGGCCCTCGCCCGCTCACCGCCGTGCCTACGCCACCTTCATCCTGGTGGCGCTGTTCCTGCTGCCCCTGGCGACCATGCTTCTCCTTTACACAAGGATCGGAATCGAGCTGTGGATACACAAGCGGGTTGGGGACTCCTCCGTGCTGAACGCCATGAACCACAGCGAAATCAACAAGATTTCTAGGTATACACGGGTCTGCCCTGCAAATGAGTCTGTTCATACTTCCATCCATCCATCCATCCATAACTTAGTGTGACCCAATCTTCTATTTTTCCACCATCCTGTTGGTTACAGGAAGAAGAAGCGGGCCGTTAAGATGATGGTCACCATCGTCCTACTCTTCACCATTTGCTGGGCCCCATTTCATACAGTGCACATGCTGTTCGAATACAGTGAGTACGCCGTCTTATAAGCAGTGCCGTTACAAGCAAGTGGAATCAAGGCAGCATACCTGCAACATTCCTGCTAGATGTGCGCCCATGTGAACCAAAAGATACATAACGCTAATATATGTTACCCTGTGACTAGACGATCTGGAGAAGCGCTATGATGAGGCGACCCTCAACACGGTCATCGCCGTCGTCCAGGCTGTGGGCTTTTTCAACTCATTCAACAACCCCATCGTGTACGCCTTCATGAACGAGAACTTCAAGAAGCACTGCAAGTCGACGCTCTCCTGCTGCCCGCCGCGGCCCGGCCCACCCACGCTTGCCGCCGTCCCCGCCGCGGGGGGCCCCAGACTCGCCGCACATTTCGCCAGGTGGGGCACCTCCCCCAGAGACCGACCCAAACTCATCAGCGAGGGGAACGCGGCCGAGAGTGTGGTGTTGCGCACGGCCCGCACAGAAAGCTCGACCGCGTTCGTGGAGAAGGCGTCAGCCGTCGACTCGAAGCTGCCTGCCAGCAGCTATATTGGCTCATAATACACACTTTGAACAGTGGAAAACACTACAAAACCTCTGTGCTCCACGCAAGTTAAAGGAAGAACTTAATGACTATGTAAAAAAAAAAAACTGCGATACTTTGTGATCTTCCACTACCACACATTTTACTGAGAAATTAACCAAGGCAACTGCTGTAAGAATATTTTCTTATTTTTGGATTGTTAAAGACCCTGCAGAATATTGCAATGTATAATATTAACCTGTTTTAAAAAATCTCCAAAGAGGGATTAACAGCATTCTGAATATAAAATAAATTGTAATTACTGAAACTGGTAACATGCAAAGTGATTGAGCTAATATTCTCAATTACTGTGCGGCTTGTGAGTGTCAATGTCGTTAATTTCCTCTAAACATTTGTTTCTTTAATACAAAAAAGATGGTTTATTGGTAACATTTCAGTGAACAATTACCAAACCTATTCCAGGTCAGAATAAAGCAAAACATATTTCAGATCAGAGACTCATCAACATAGCAAAATGAGTGTAAAGATGTATTTGAATCTGTCAGGTTCTCCTGGGGAAAAAAATGCAATAAATAAGGCAGAAATTGTAACATGTGGTAGGGTTCATTTTTAAAGATATCACTTCAAGTGATGGTTTTCCAACTTCAGTTAGCAGGTACTCAGTATGTACGTCCATTTGCAGAAACACTCAACTCTTGCAGCGGCTCCTTAGTGAACAAATGAGCTTGTGCATGACCACTTATGGGTATTAACTGAAGGCCCTTAACGGCAGCCGATTAACATTTTCACAACGTCAGCAAACAGCACATTTCCAGTAAGATTTACAGCAAGTGTAACACGACAGTTAGAAGACAGACACTGGTGTGCCAAGGAATTACAGAGCACTATCAAACCTGGGAAAAAAAAACCATCCAGTTCCTTCATCTTTTGAAGATTTATTAAGCCGACTACTGCCTACTGCAGTACTTGCTCCTTTTTACCCAGCGAGTTATGGAAGTCCAGCCCGTATTGACTAGTGGATTAAAAACATAAAAAAAAATATTCATTCATGCATCTTCTACCTACTTATCCAGCACAGGAACACTGGAGACTGCAGGCAGAAACCGGAGAATGCTTCGGAAGACATAGCATCCGAACATCAATGCAATACCTAGATCTTAATCAGGAGGAGGTAAGGAGCGTGCACTGATTACACGTCCAGCACACGACAAGCCACCTCAGGGATGAGGACCTGAGTGCAGCCACGTGGCGGGTGACACCTCAGCACCACACTAGCCTGAATGGACCAGTGTGAGTTTTTTTCCCCCGGAGGCTTGAGTGACAATCCTGCACCCAACTGCTAGGAGGGCTAGATGCAGATTAACATCATAACGAGGATGAAGCAATAGTACATTAAAGGCCATAGAACGTACCATGTTCAGCAGCAGTATGCACTTAAGCCTTTACAAATGAGGACACAAATCATCATTAAATTCGTTAGGTAATAAATCTTTGAATCTTAAAAACAGTCACACCTGACAAACCAGGCCACAAGCCCTTACATCAAGGCTCCCCGTGCTAGCTTTTCATTTTTATAAGGGACTCGCTGAAGCCTCACCCATTTTCTGCACCAAATCAAAACGACGCACGCACACAGTTCAGGTTAAACTTTTATTCACATCCATACATTTCCAAATATATACACGCAAAAATTACAAACGCCGGACAGCACATGACCTATGGTTTGGCCCGCAGACCGCCTCACTTTATACATGTAATGTATAACTGGGATGGGTGAGGGGGAAAAAAAAAAGTGAAAATGAAAAAATTTCCCGCTAGGAAAATGACATACACGGATGCACACGGTCCGTGAAGCACGGCACGGCATGGCATAGCTCGACCGGTCTGCATTTAAATCGAGAGAACTTGGGCTTGCAAATTAAGCCAGGGAAAGAGTTACATTCCTACTCTTATGTACTGAAAGCTTTCCCAGTGAGGCACTGAAAGGCACTTCTGAAACAACCAGTTCCAGGTCAACTAAACATTGTTTTTAAACCTGTATTAAAATTAAAACACACAAACAAACACTTTCCTTCGAACCTCAAATCAAACCATGAGATTTCAACTTTAAATATATGCGATGCGTATTAAGTTAACTATTGAGAGGTAACTACGCGAGCAGCATTTACAACATACCCCTTATCGCCGTCGGACAAACGAACATCTGCCAGGCGTACGTAGGCGATGTAGGGGCTACGTGACGACAGGAATGTGGAATTCACTGTTATCGAAGAGCAGGGGCCTTCGGGGAGGTGAGGGGATCTTGTCAGCTTTGTGCAGTAGCTTGAACAGTCCGGTCCCGATGTTCATCGGAATGCCCATAATAATACACTCGGATACACCTGTATGGGGGAACATAAATTCCTCTGTTAAAGGGCACCTTTTTCGCTCCATTTCTTTCTGTAGATGTGCAATTACAGCCATCAAGCTACACAAACGCGCCGATAATTACTAACACTCAACTGAAAGATAAATGGAGGCCAAAGAATGGAGGGTAGGGCTTGCCTGAAGGCTGACGTTCAAAAAACGTCGTTTCCCTCCCTCTTATAATGAATGAAGAGAACGAACATATGAGCAGTGTATAAAACCAGCCTTAACTGAACGAATCGCATCTCCACAGACAAGATCTACACTGACCGCACACGGAGTCCTTCTGTCCGAAATACGCAGCGTCGAAGAGATGATCGGCGGTTTTCTCGAAAGACGCCAGCATCAGCACGCTTTCCTTCATCTTGGCCAGGCCAAACCGCGTGATTCCGAGGATTTCGCCCTAAGGATGAGAGTTCATCTAAAGACGAACAAAAGGGCAGCGATCCGCACGATGTCGCAAGCGGGAATCAGACGCTTTACCAACCTTGTAGGACATGAGATCAGCCAGTAGCATGACATGGCGTCTGTCAATGCTCATTCCGTGGTTCACCATTGTGTACTGGATCTCATTGATTATAGTGGACCTGGCAGCTTCAATGCCCAGAGTCTTCTCAACCTTTAAAGTGCAAGAGTAACTCATTTATAATGAGACTTTAAATTTAAGGCCCTGTCCCCTTTAAGAGGCGTGGCTCGTTTGGTAGGTGGGCGGAGACAATTCTCAGCAGGCACCTACCTCATAGGTGTTGTTTGATGAGGTCCTGCTGCCGTTGACGCCATGGGTTGCCATGACGCTGCGAAGGTTGTCTCCTTCCACCAGGAGCTTGTACTTCTCCTTCCCACTCTGCTCGTCGATGTGAATGACGGCCCGGGCGACCTCGGGAATGCCCTGCACCACGATCTGCCGAAGACCGAGTCATTTAAAGACAACACTGCTACAAAACAATACAAAATGAAAAATACACCTTCAGAAGTGTGACTTTTAATGCTAGGCTTAAGAACACAATTCAGCAGAAAATAACACCAACATCGTCACTCATTTCTGCTTCCCCAAAGTTTCATTCTGCTGGATTAACTAATTCACCTACAAACTGGTAAACTCAAACTACGTAGGGAGCTCTTTAAAAAAAAATTATGATACATTAAAACTGAATTGTACCAAAAGAGTGAAACCTAAAAAGGGTTCTGCGTTTCTTCTTATTTTATTTATTTATTTTTTTAATTAGGATGCTTCAAAGGCTTATGCTAGAATTAATTTTATTCCGTTTGCCTTGTTTAAAGGAGGGTAAGCATTTATTTTACAGAACAGTGTGTCCACATTTAATGAGGTCGAAGGAAATTCCTTCAAATCTGAGCATAAATACTGAGGGCAACCCTGTGACAGATTCCCTTTGAGGAGAATTATATAATAAACACTAAACATAAGGCAGAGCATAATGATGAGGTAATGTCTGGTGTTCGGCCACTACATCAGCCTGAGACCTGAAACTGCACCATCCAGCCAGCAGGGGTCCCCACCTTAGGCAGGTCCTCCTTTAGGGACTGCAGGACGTAGTACATGGAGCTCTTGCTGTTCTCCCGGGGCGTCACACACACCACGGCCTCCCCGTGCACGGCGATGTCACCCGGCTTCACCCTCAGCTTGGACATGCAGATGGAATACCGCACCGTTTCTGCATTAACCTGCGTTGGGGGGACAGGGTGCGGAGATGCGTCACGAGGCACGAACGCAACGGGTCCAACCTCGACCCAAAAGCGTAGGGGGGGTTGGAGGCAGATTCTCCGCTTTCTGGCCCAGCTCTTGAATGTTTGGGACCTTAGAGTGATTTGTGCCAGAAAAATCTTCAACTTGAGCATACTCTGCCCTCGGTTCTGGGGTTTGTTGTTGTCGTTATGGATACCATATATGCCTTTGTACTGTTCTTCACGTAACGCACAACAAAATCAGACAAGTAACCATGGCGAAAGACAGAGTGGATGTCATGTTCCTTCTTCCATTGGTCCCCGTGAACCACTCTGGAAGTCCCCTTATCAGACATTGTTGCAATTTGAATTTGCACCTTATCGAATCACCAATAAGTTTTTGCCGCCTTCAGAAACCTCTTCAGCTGCAGCCAACCGGGGAGAGTGAGTCTCCAGGAGTATCAAGTCTGGCCTCCTCGGTGTTCAGACCCACGATTGCAAATGGGCACTGCCCTTATATGGATGCGGCTAAGCATGTGCGAACCCAGTGGAGGGCTTGCTGCACGGCACTGGAGTGCCAGGAAACAGCTGTACACCTCATCCCGAATGCGCTGCTCAATGAATAATTCATACCGAGACGTAAATGAAAATGTGAGAAAGGCGGGCGGAAAGGCAACATATGCTGAAAAACGCCAGGAAATACAGAACGAGGACGCGGCATGTTTAAGTAACACACAAAGGCCCCAGAGGACCCTGTGGTTTTGAAGGACATTGGGACCTTGTCAAGGACAGCTGCACGTTTCACTCGTTACATATCATGGATGCTGCTTCTTAGCGGCATAATGGTCTTTCGGCAAAGGAAGAACAACTGTGTGGTTTCCTAATGGGTCTTCTCACCTGCACAAGGTAGGATACCTGATCCATGGAGGGCCGGTGCAGGTTTTGGGATGGCCTCTCAATCAGCCAATAACAGTGGCTGCCCAGGACTGGAGTTGAGAATCACTGCTTTATTACTGGCTAATTGAGAGGCCATCCCAAAAATCCTGATCCAACCGCTTCCACGAAACATTCTGCTCCTACTGACTTGATCCGTGGGCCATCCCAAACACTCAGAGACGAAACAGGATGCAGAGCCGAGACTCACCTCGAGCCGAAGCAGCCGGATCCGTTCCAGCGACAGCTTTATGAGAATAAAGCAGTCATCGGGAAGAAAGACCTCCTCAATGTACTCTGAGATCTAAAGGGAGATGAGAGAAGCTGGCACGTTCATAACAGACATGAACCGCAGAAGCAAGGGCTCGTGGAAATACAAAAGAAAAGAACATTTTCCTTTTACTTTGCAAGGCGCTTATGATTCTGCCAGCTCCGCCTTTGCTACGTGAAACACAATACATTTCAAAGTGCAATTCTTTTTCTAATGTTTCTGGATCATGTCGTCACCTCTCCGAGAAGAGTCTTTTCGATCCGCCCCTTCACGAGGCGGGCGAAGTCCGCGTCGTCCTCTATGTCCAGGTGAGCACTGATGATGGGGGTGCTTCAGGTTGGGAAAAGGGGTTGGGGGTAGCAAAAGTTAAAAAAAGAAGGAAACCTGGGTCTCAATATCCACCATGGATAATCCAGACACCTTAGATGGTGCAACATAGGACTCAAATGCCACCCCTGACCCAGAAGCCATCCATAGTAACTTCAAAATACAGACTTGGCAACACCGTGAAACAGATGTGTTCCAAAAGAAAGACCTAATCTGTTTAATCCATCATCAAAGCCAAGCTTGGAGAACTGAAGGAATACCCCAGATGAGTGCTTCAGGAACCCATTTAGGGCTTTAGGTTCATGGGTCAGAGTGGTGTCCATCTTTCTAGTCCACGGTGGAGAATGCTTCTCTAAGGGATCTCTGCACGATTCCCAACTACCCACCTAATATTTTTGGAGGCGTTGATGATCTCCTTGATGCGGGGCACCCCCAGCGTGATGTTCATAGAGGCCACGCCGGCGAAGTGGAAGGTCTTGAGGGTCATCTGTGTCCCGGGCTCTCCGATGCTCTGCGCGCACAACGCGCCCACAGCAGAACCTGGCTCCATCTGGGCCCTGGAGGGACCAGGGACACACAAGTTAGGGATCTATATATCTTTCTAGGGACTCTCAATTAATTTCTATGGGCATAACCCTAATCCCAACTATGACAACCTTAACCCCTACCCAGCCCAAACCTTAATCATAAGCAACCAAACAAAATACAAGACTTAAACACAATACTTCTGGCTATTTCAGTTTTTTTGATTGCATTCACAGGTTTTTATTGAACTGTGGTTTTATTGAACTGGTTACCTCATGTACTTGTCTCTACACGTCTCCAGGAACTTCTCCAGCTGGGTCGGCGTGATCCTGTCGAGCTGGTACAGAACTTTTGGCTGGAATGAAAGAAGATGTTGAAGCAAAGACCCTCAATGCCAGATGCATTTCACACCTTACAGACCAATTACCTCTGTGGTGCAGTTATCGTTGATGCCATACTTGTCGCGGGTCTTCTTGATCTTTTCAGCTGCATTCTTGATGAACTTCTTTATTTCCTAATATCATTAAGATTGAACTTAATTACTAAAAAAAATAGGGATAACTGCATACACAGCAGCAAATATAATTTCAATACAATGTCTCAAACAAAGTAGACATATCAGGTTAAAAGGTTCTTCGTTAAAAAAAAAAAATCACACATTTACATGTTTTTTTCCATTTAACACGCAGTGAAGTCAGATTCAGATTCAGGCAATACGTTTGGAAAAGCACACCCTGTTCTCAAAATGCACTGCCTGCATGATTAGTGTTCCAAAAAATACATAAATAAATAGAAAAACAAAAATCAGCCCCAGCTCAAATGCGAGTAATTATTTCAAACAAGACTAGGGTTGCAAAAAAAAAACAAAAAAGTCAACTCACACCACCAGTACGACATGCGGACATCACTGTACCTCAAAGTACTTTGCATAACCTGTCTCAGTTAAATCCTTCAGATAAAACAATTGGAGAGGGGGGGGGGGGGACAAAAATCAGAACAGATAGCTCTGGTTATTTCACACCCCATCGAACAGAAGTGTCCATACCCGTCTCAGGCACATGCTGAACACTGGATCGAATGTAAGCCATGATCTACTGCAGTCAAACACGCTACGCAAGTAGCAGCCTGGCCTTCAAAACGCCACCAAGCTAAGGAGAAGCACGTCAACAGAGACTCAGACCACCTCTGTGAACAAGAGAGCTTCACCGATCGATACAGGAGAGTGACAGGCAGCAGTAAAATGTCTGCATCCGCCTGATCCAGGCTTTGGACTGCCTGGCTCCTATTGATGTCGGCTTAGGGCTGGTGAATATAGTAAACCCAGGTGGGTAACAACACCCCATGGGTCAGCGGTCTTGTACTGGATTTGAAGGCCTATGTCTAGACTTAAGCGCTCAATGTTCTTTAAACAAGATTTGAAACCTATATTAAAAATCCACGTCACTCATTGGCACTTGTACCCAAATTAGCTGCCTGACAACTGTTTGGTGCAGGCGTCTTAGTTTTTTCACTTTATTCCATAAAAATGTTATAACGTAATTCAGCATTGGTTCAGCCTGAGATGCATGTCATTTTGGACAGGAGTCTACAAAAAGTTTCTGAACAGCATATGGGAGAGGACACGCCACTTAAGCATGAGGGTAAATGTCATCATTCGCACCAGCAAAGAAAAAGAGGGGGAAAAAAAAAAAACTTTCAGTACAGGGCTGTTTGTTATCAAGTCTCAGCTGAAAATAATGATTCACAGAGATGGGTGAAACGCAGAAGGGGTCCTACGGGAGAGACGTCCCTAGATGACGCTTACCTCCAGGAAGCTGTCCCGGCAGCACAGGAAGTCGCTCTTTTTCATTATGGACTCTGCCGTCAGTATCAGCTCGTTCTTGCTGAGGGCCGGCTGCTCAGGGCAAGTGTAGACAGCCTGGGACGGCAAACGCACAAAAAAAATTTACTAAATCAGATTTGTATTTTTACAGCAGCCCGGGGACCTCTAGATTATATTATAGCACGGCTTTGTGAGAGACCTCTTATGTTCTAAGAAATCAGTCGTACAACTACGACAGGCTGCTCCGCGGTATACGAGATGATATGACTACGACAGGCTGCTCCGCGGTATACGAGATGATACGACTACGACAGGCTGCTCCGCGGTATACGAGATGATACGACTACGACAGGCTGCTCTGCGGTATACGAGATGATACGACTACGACAGGCTGCTCTGCGGTATACGAGATGCTCCTTCAGCTCGCACTTAAACGTGACCTGCAGCGGAGGAGCGGCAATCGAAACAGGATTACAGTGTTATTCCAGGTTCCCAGCCTTGATAACTGCAGGAATCCAGATGGTTTAGTCTAGTCTCACAGCACATTTACTCAGCTTTTGCGTACAGCTTGAATCAGACATAATATTTACGACGGACTTCGTTTGTCTGTCATAAGCTACATCTCCCGATTTAATCTAAACATAAACAGCACAGAGTATCTTTATTAAAGACAGACTGCTGTAGAACTCGACTCACCCTGATGTTATCCAGCACTCTTCTGAACTCCAGCGGCTCATCCTTGCCCTCCATGGCAGCGGGATCGAGGCCGTCCCCTCCGTAGATGAACTGGATGATGTCACCGGTAGAGCTGCGCACCGTGAGGTCGTACTGCGAGCAGAGGTCCTCCAGCGACTTCACCAGGCGCCTCTGTGGACGTGCAGAAGGCGAGAGGTGCTTCTCAACCCAACGCAGCACCCGCAGGGTGTGAGCACAGGCACGCAGAATCCAGCCACTCACCTGCATGTATCCCGTCTCGGCCGTTTTCACGGCTGTGTCCACCAGACCTTCTCGACCGGCCATGGTGTGGAAGAAGAATTCCGTGGGTGTCAAGCCTGAGTAGAAGCTGTCGGCGACAAAGCCCTTCGCGGCGGGAAGCTGCGTGGAACAGAAACCAGTGTCAGGGCCCAGAGCATCCCCACAGCCAACGTTCATGCAAGCCGAGATCAGAAGAGATACAAAACTAACAGCGAAAGCACAGGTAGACACCTGGATTATAACCTAATTATTTCAATTTAAGGCGTCTAGATGCTTATGACTAAAAATTTAAATGTACTCTCATTTTAACACTCCGTTTTCTGATTAGGCGTTATCCTCTAATGCAGAATTACTGCAATATCCATTAACAAGAGAACATAAAATGACAATAGTGATTAAAAGCTAAATCAAGGCGGCGCTCGTTTCACTGGAGAAAAGCCCATAAAGTCAGTCTTACCTTGGAGTGCTTCTCGAAGTGGGGGAGGGAGCGGTTCTCAAAGCCGTCAGGCACTCGAGAGCCGCTGATGGCCTGCTGGCCCACACAGGCAATCATCTGTGAGATGTTAATGAAGGAGCCTTCGGGGGTGGGGGGGGGAAGCAGTTAGCACCGGACCGTCACATTCAGTCGACACGCAGCATCACCAAAGGAACCAGCATTACTCCGACATGATAGATAGAGGCACTTTATTTATCCAGAAGGAAATTTAGGAGAAATTTAGCGAGAAACCCAAGGGCGATGATTTTATGCTGTCCTACCCGAATTCGGGGGGGGGACATATACATACCCTGTGTGTTACTATTTATCTCTGAGCCATTATTCTGGAATTACCTTCCCCGAGATTCCTTGCACTTACTGTTCATTGTTGTATAATATTTATTATTACTGTCTATTAATGTCTAGATATCCTTTACTGTGTAAATGTCTGTATTCATCTACTGCAGTGGGGTCACCAACCCGCGCTCTTGTATATCTACCATCCTGCAGAGTATCAGAGCCAGCCGTGTTAAAGCTAATATTAGTCTCTTTTACTAGGGCCAGATTATCTGTACCAGGTGTGCTGAACCAGGACTGCAGCTAAGCTCTCCAGCGGGGGGGTAGCTCTCCAGAAGCAGGGTTGGTGACCACTGATCTACTGAAACCCTGAAATTTCTTTCAGGATTAATTAAAAAGTACCAATTAAAAAGTACTAGCTTAGCTAAGCTACGCCCAGCTCCAGACGCAAGCCCCGGACATGCGGCGGCCCACCTTTGGAGCCGCACAGCGCCATGATGAGGGGGCTGTTGCTTTTGTCCAGCTCGGTGAGACAGGCGCTGCCGGCGTGGTCCCTGATCACGGAGAGCTCCTTCAGGATAAGTGCCTGGGGACGGACACACATCGATTCCCATGTGACGAGGAACGGGCCGTCGGCCGTGACACACAGCCACATAACGAGCGGGAGCAAGCAAACAGCGCTCAGCTGGAGGGGAAAGCCGCGCGAAGGGCATCTCCGCAAACAAACACCCATATACTGCTCATTTAGCCTGTTCTCAAAACAGAAAACGGAACGAAAGGCTTAGTGTTTTTGCTCATTAATACCTTTCGCAAAGACTTTAGAATCTGTACATTTTATAAAAACTAAAGGATAAAAACTGTATATTAGCAGGCATGTTTCAAGTCGACTTGGCATGAATGAGTTTTTGAAGGGACTGGAAGTTCAAATAGGCTGCTGTTCAATTATAGTTAAGACCATCAGCATATGCGGAGAAAATGTTATAAAACCTTGGAGTATCTGAACATACAGTGGGGCAAAAAAGTATTTAGTCAGCCACCGATTGTGCAAGTTCTCCCACTTAAAATGATGACAGAGG
>JAODUD010000041.1:8368029-8382663 GCA_026784285.1 Stomatorhinus walkeri | reverse complement strand
TGACCTCTGTCATCATTTTAAGTGGGAGAACTTGCACAATCGGTGGCTGACTAAATACTTTTTTGCCCCACTGTAGAGTTGCCACATGTCTGGTTTAGCCAATCAACAAGTGTGTGTGTGCGGGGGGCGGGGTATCACAGGACCCCACCTCCAGGGTCTCCTCCGCAGTGCAGCCAGGCTGCTGCTGTAGCTTGCCCGTATTCAGCGCCTCGATGTACTCGTCGCACTTCTTGTAGCCCGCGTCCAGGAGGTCCTGCTTCGCCTTCAGCAGGCCCTGCCCGGGCGTCACGTCCCCGATCCCGATGGAGAAGCCTCGGTTGGCTGTGAACCGGGTTGAACATTAACCTTAAACATTAAAACTTCCCATTCCATGGGAAGTTAAGCTGGACAATTTTGGACACATTTCAAATTGGGAAACTTTCCATGGGAATTAACAGAAGTACATGGGAAGTTATAGGAAAAGTCCCAGAATTTTGCAGCCCTTCTCATCACACAATGTTTCAAACGAGTAAAGGGCCTCGTCAAAACCGAACGTGGCAGCTAGATGGCGAGCGACGGTAAAACGCACAGAGATAGACGGGAGCGAGTCTGGCGAGGCGGGACATGGCATCGGCGGCCTCCATCTGCCCCCAGTCCCTCAGCAGGATGTAGAAGATGTTGTTCTTGGACCCTGAGCCCAGGGTGCCCTTGTCCATGCTGCCACACATGAGCTCGCTGTTTTGGATCACCACGACTGGACAGGGAGACGGAGCCACAGGTCGGTATTCCGTATTCATGTTTTTCGCGCAGCTGTTGGTTTATTGCGGTGTTCCTGAACCCGGTCCTCAGGGGCCCACAGAAGGCCCCCTCCCAGCACACCAGCACCATGCGGATGGTTACTGGTATTCGATTACGTGATTCGGTTGCGCTGGATGCTGGGAGGGAGCGAAAATGTGGTCCTGAGGACTGGGTCGAGAAACAGATTTACGATTCGGGAAGAAACACTCACAGGAGTCATTGTGGCACAGGTCCTCATTCCGCCCACAGTATTGCTTGCCCTTGGTCCGCAGGTTGGCTTTGACCGGGCAGGACTTGCTAGGCTTCAGAATTAGGCTGAAGATCTGCTTCCCGGTCCACAGAGTCACGGGCTAGCAGGAGAATGACATAAGCCCAAGACTGGACCTCCAGGACAGCTTTAGGAAAGACATGGTGAGTAACCAGATACCTTCAGGATCGCAGGGGGCGGCAGAGAGATCTTGATCTTTTCGTCTTTCCCTACGAGAATGGAAGCCACAATCTGACAAGCTTTTGCTCGGTCAAAGAAGGTGTCTCTCAGAGTAAGAAGGTAAGCTCCTGTGTAAAGAGAATACAAAATAAAATGCTTGTGGCACAAACCATGACCAAAGCTAACAAGCACTGCCCAAAAATACAATAAAAATACAATCTCTTATTGCTGAGAATTACAGGAAAATAACCTGTCAGGAAGTCCTGGATTGCAGCAATCAGGGGCTCTCCATTCCGCGGGGTTACCAAATTGGCTTTGGTCTAGAATAAGATGACTATTATTAGATATTTCAGAAAATTTAGTCACAAAAGCATTCAAGGTACCCATACAGAATACTCCCCGGGCCACCTAGCTCAGCTTTGATGAAACATCAGACAGTACTACACACCCCCATCAGCACCAGCGCCTCCGCTTTGGCCTCCTCGGTCTGGGGGAGGTGAAGGTTCATCTCATCCCCATCAAAGTCAGCATTGTAGGGCGTGCACACACACTCGTTGAAGCGGAAGGTCCGGTGAGGCTTCACCCTTGCCTGAAAAAGCATTCGAACATCAGTTGCACACATGCCACTTAACAGCAGCCCAATCGAAACTGACCCTTTCGCACAATTTTTCTTAATGTGCAGCCCGCCCTGCAGGGGGCGACGTGAGGTCAGAGGACTCACTATATGGGCCATGATGCTCAGCTTGTGCAGAGACGGCTGTCGATTGAACAAGACGATGTCTCCATCTATCATATGCCTCTCCACAATGTCTCCGTACTTCAGCTCCTGGGCCATCTTTTCACGGTTGCCGTACTTCAGGAATCTACTCGCAGATAAAAAGCTCATTCAAGAAACCCACGATGAAAGCCCTATGCTGACAAACATTCTTTCTCCACGGTTACTGCGGCTACTATGAGTATGACGGGGGGGCTCATAGCTCAGTGTGTTAAGGATCTGTTCCAAGTCTACATGGTGACAGGTTAAAATTCCATAGCTAGTGGAGTCATATCACTTTTGGGTCCTTGATTAAGGGCTTTAAGGTGACCGCACACTTCCAAAGACGTCTGGAAAAAACTACATGACACACGTCGGCAAGAACAAACTCACATACTAAATTGCATCATGGGGCACGAAATAATTGGCAGACCCAAACCAAACTGCCCGTTTAAAAAAAAAGGTACCAGCATCGTCAGCCAAATCGGACTGAACGCAACCACTATGTTAAGGGCGAAAAATGGTTCGAACGGTTCTTCACAACTGCTCAGAAGAAAGCAGAGGGCCACCTTTTCATCTGCATGTGTCTCTGCTGAATGAAATTGGCACCGGGGTGAAGATCGGGCCCATTGCGAACCAGCTTCCTCATCAGATCTATGTTGGCCTTGTTCACCTGTAGGGGGCGATGCGTCACTGTAAACATGTGTCAGAAAAAAGGACTGGTGTGGATGCAGGGGGAGAATGGTGGTGGTGGTGTTACCTTCTCTGGGTAGGTGAGAATTTTGGCTACGTGGATGGGGACGGCCACCTCGTCGATCCGCAGGTTGGGGTCGGGGGAGATCACCGTCCTGCCGGAGAAATCCACCCTCTTCCCGGACAAGTTTCCTCTGAAACGCCCTAAAAACCCGCGAGGGGCGATCAAAGGGGGGGCGCGTGAGGCTCGACCCAGGAGGACACTGAGCAGTGACAACAAAACGCACAGAGCAGGGCTGGGATTCCTGGCAGCTGACGACACACCCGAGAGAGAAGACCGTCAGGGACAACACGACGCCAGGGCTCTCACCCACAATGCACCGCAGCAGCGATGCCATTCGGTCACACACAAGGGCTGCAGCTTTCATTTCAAGTGTTATTGTTATGAGAAAAACTGGCCAGCCTCCTTCAGTAATTAAAGAAGAGGTCTGACCTACCACACATAAATACCTCTATAAATCAAATATAATGATGCCCTGGGCACAAATATATGCACAAAATTAAGCACTCAATTTAGCATCGTATCTGTCTGTCGATGATAATCACCTTTTCAGCTGTGCTACACACTTAGCAGTAAAGCAGAAAAACACCAGCCAATAATTACAAAATGGAGGCAAAGACTAATTCCCTTACACAAATAACACAGAACACACTCTGTCCAAGGGCTTCGAACTTAACTTTCCCTTCTGGGTTTATCGCACTCCCCACCGGTGGTGAGAAAAAAAAAGCCCAACAGCTTGTGGGGGAAAAAAAAAGTGAAAGGTTTTTTAAAATGCACTCGCAAGTTAGTATCTATTATCTAATACGCATTTATCCAATAAGTAAATCGCCCAACAAGCAGTGTACGGACCCTTGATCTGAGACTACAGTTCGGTGCCCAGCAAGCTTTGCAACAAAAACTCTCACTGAAGTCCCCATTTTTCACAAATAGGGGTGTGTTTTAACCAGTGCCAGCGGGGCCTGACTGGTGCGCATCAACAGACGCAGATCTGAGGACGCAACTGGCTCTGTCTGCTATAATCTGCCATGTCGCTTTGATCTGAGAACCGCCGTATTTCCCCGGCTCCGGGACGTCACTGCCCTTCACGTCAAAGGCCAAGCAGCAGGCGTATCACAGATGGTAAAGAAAACCAAAGTAAATAAGTAGTAAATGATGGACTGCAGACAAGAGCCTGGCAGGACTACAGAGCGTCCCGACACAATAATGTGCTGAGGAAGGGGCGGGGCATGTGGCAGAGAGGGTGTGGCCACCAGCTGAAACATGGGCGGAGCCAGCACATACGACACACCTTGCTTTCCCTTGAGTCTCTGCACGAAGCCTCGGGTCCACTTCTTGGGGGCCATGTTGAGCGGGATCCCAGAGAGCTCGCTGTTGATGTAGAGGGCGCACTGCAGCTGCAGGAAGTCCCAGTCCTCCATGATCATTTGGGTCTTGGCTCCCGACATGCGATGCTGCTCAGAAAAGAGATCATTACACATTTCATTAGCTGGACAGGAAAAACGTTAATACTCACTATGTAGGGGAAATTCCAAGATGAATATTTAAATTTCACCCCAATACTGAAAAATGAGATGTATTAAAGGGGCTTTAGTGTCATCTGTCCATCTAGGTTGTTCTGCTGTAAGGTGACTAGTTATGGAGATTTCCCAAATACTGTTACTGCTAGTCCGGAACGCATCTCCTTAGTGCATCTAGTGCCCATCTTTGTGCCAGAAACACAGACTAATGCCACAGTGGAGGCTGTCAAAGCACAGACTAAATACTGGGCTTAGTCAAGGAGCCCTTGGTATAAAAAAACCACTTTGTCACCAGTGGCAGTCAGGTGTCACGACAGAGAGGGACAGGACGACAGAAACTGCCACCCGCTCTGCGTGAATGACAATTACGGTCGTCATGGATAAACATAAGGCTGTACCTTCTTGATGACATCATTGAGGAAGATGATCTCCGTGAGCTTCATGGTGAGGTCGTCCTCGTTGGTGCCCGACTTGAGGTCGCTCACGACGGAGGGCCGGATGCAGAGGGGGGGGACCAGCAGGCGCATGAGGATCAGGTCCGCCGGCTTGCCGGACTCGGGGTTCATCAGCAGCAGCGGGACGTCCTCCGATGGGATCCGCCTGAACAAGTTCAACACCAGCAGGGGATTCAAGTTCTCCTGTGGGATGGCAAGATCAGAAAAGACATACAAGGCTTTTAACACGCCTTACTTCTAATAAGCATAACGACCAGGCCACTCACCTGACCTAGGTCGCTTAGGTGACCTAAGGAACCAGGCTTACCTGAGCTCGAGTCAGTAAAGGTTCCACTTCTTTGTTATGCTCTATCGCGATATCGAAGGACTGAAGGAAGTCAGACACAATCGTGTCCACGACTTTCTTGGTGGTCTTGTATTTCTCGTGGATGATCTTAAGCAAGCCACACTTTTTTACAGGGCCTGCAAAAACAGTGATCAAATACCAGCACGTTGTTCAGAATAATGAAGAAAATGATGTCAAGGCATCCCATACATACAACTTAAACATGAAAAATCGAGGACATTTTTACACAGTTATACACAACAAAATTAAATATTTCAAGCATTTTCTTATTCAAGAATCTCTGATATGAGCACACAGGAACATTTTCATTTGCACAATCAAAACAAGCAAAAATTTAATTATCCATTTAAAATACTGCCCTTAATTTGGAATTAGGTGACAACTATGTTATTTTTAAAAAAGCCAGTATTTTATGAGTAAGTTACCATTAAAGGCAGAGCAGTTTAGACAGATAGTCTTTTTACGACATTTGTCCGAAATCTTCTTCTTTAAACCCCTCTTCTGCAGATAAGCTAAACCGGGCCGTCTCAAGTAATCGAGGAACTGCCTTTTCTCCTCCTTGGAAAGCATGATGTGCGAACAGGTTTTGCAGATCATCTGCATAAAGCGAAAGCAGGAGGAGATGATTTTGAATAAATATGACAGAAACGGGTTAGGATACATAGAAACCTCCTGGCACGAATATGAGGTGCGTCATAAATAAAACGGTCTAACACATCACTCTACATTTTCCTGACAGAAAGACGTAAGGAGTGGTGAGAAGAGAGAGACTTCCATAACCACCAAGAGTAGAATTAAGACACACCACGCATGTCGATCAATGGTCAGCTTATCGTCAGCTACAGAGGTGGAAAGTTCAGATCTGGAACGTACAAATCTAGACCACGGTTTTGTTCCAACCAGCCAGTTATGTACTCTGTGACTGTGACTCTTTATACTCAACTAGTTGATTGGAACAAAACCTTGGTCTGGAATCATACTTTCTGGACATGTACTTTACACCTCTTATCTGCCAGACCCCACCTTGGCTGAATCCAACAGTTATCGATCGGACACAACAACCCTGTACTTCACATCCCAAGCCACGTTTCTCCCATCGGCCGATGCCCGTGCCTGCAGGATCCCGATAATGGCCTTGAAATATCCCACGTGAAAACAGGGCAGCTCCAAGTCAAGATAGCCATAATGGCCCAGGCAGTCAGCCAGATTCTTCCCACACGTCTCGCACGGTCTGTCTTTCTCGCTCGTGCCCTAAGATGCATGGAGAAGAGAGAGGATGCTCACTGCCCGATTATGGGGCTCAGCACAAAAGCGGACACTGACAGCAGAATAAACAAAGCAAGCAGAAGCACAGCCTTACCATGCGGTGGTCCAGGACTCCGTAAGGCAGTGGCGTGTGGCTGGTGTCCTGGCTGTAGAGGTTCTTGCTGACCACCTGGATGTGAGCCTGCTGCCGCATCTGCTCCGCCGATTTCATCCCGAAACAGATGTGGCTTCTGTACGGCGGAGGAGAAAAACGCAAGGGGACACCAAAATAATATGAGGCACGCATGCGAAGTTTACCATTTCTGCAGTCACGACACTATGTAAGATTTCGGTTGTCGAGAAGTAATGTATAATACGGTAAAAAGGGGGGGGGGGGGGCGAATATCATGCGTGTGTGCTAGGTAGGCGATTTCATTGTTATCATCTCATGTGAGCCACAACAAGTACTGCATACACTTTAGTAAAACTCTTTAGCACAAGTAGCAGTTACCTTAAATGTTAACTTAAATACATCAATCGCATTTAACTGCAATAAACTGTTTGAAAATATTCCACAACCATATCTGGTAATCCTACTTTTGCATTTACGAATGCATATCTATTGCGTAAATACAAACGACACGAAGAAGAAAATAACACCAAATGGAATGGCAAATTAAATATGTAATGAGATAAGGAAAATGTGTATGATGGCACTCACATCTTTTTGGCCACATCTGTTTCTCTAAACTGCTCCTTCACCATCGTGACCCCTCTTCACGAAAGCAAGGCTCTCTGAGAAACGGAGGCTACGAAAAGCACTGTTGTCAGTTTCTGAATATCACCGGTTTAAAGCACATTCACCCACCCCACCATCGATGCATGTCACCATGTTTCTTTCCGTACGGCGCTGCAGTCTGACCTTTAACTCTGCCGACAACGAGCTCTGACAAGACTACGACCCCAAACAGGGCTGCTCTCAGCAAACACTGCCACCCAGTGGCTAAATGTCGGCAGCGTCGCGCTTCTTCGAATGGAACCTCAATATTGTCAAATTATCAATGGCCACCAGTTTGCTAGTACTACTGATGCGTTACTACTTATACACAGGGATGCATAGGTTCGCATACACCTTTAAAAGTGATTAAATCTATTGTTGTAATTTTAATTATCTCATATAAATCATCGTGCATTTTAACCTTTATATGCCGATTTGTGCTTTTGCAATAGGTGTTGCGGTATAAATGCTAAAACCCAGGGTAATTTCTTGTTATAGCAGAGAAAATGCACATCAATTCGTACATGTAGATACAACAAGCACGTACCGCTCTTAAACGGTGAATGCGTCCTTGCGTACTAGTTATGAACCCCGATTATATGTATCGTTTTAATGTGGCATACGGGTGAACTGGTGTTTGTAAACGTCTCCTGAGCTGCTCCCCCCATTCCTAATATGATTTACTGTCACATCCCGTCCACTAGGTGGCCGCAGCGCGCCTTGCGCCATAAGAGCGGGCTGTTTTCTATCAGGCAGTTGCGCGGCCACCCCCGTGGCGCCGCGGATCAGGCATATCATCGGTCACCAGGCTGCGCGTCTTCCTTTTACGCTTCCCTGCGAGAGCCGCTGCCAATATGGTAAGTCTAGTGCGGCTGCCATCCGATGTAAAATCTTCAATTATTTTCGCCATCTCGTAGTAGTATGACATGAAGCACATTCCCGGGTTTAAGTATGAAGTTTCTATACATGTATTGCATTGTATTTGCGATGTGTTTGGTAGAATTATTTGCTTTTCGCGAGTACCTCCATGATAAATTTTGACACGGCAAGGCCGTGTAGGTTGCGGCTCAAAATTAATGCGTAAAACCTAAAAGATGGTATATCACATATATAAACCGTGGTTTGAACCATAACCAGTCAACCCCGTTCTATCGTTGTACCTTGTATGCCTGGAACTAAGTTGGTAGCCAGTTAGCTTGTACGAGTTAATAGCATCCATGCTGGCTACCCAGAGCTTGATCGTTTGTGCGATTATTAAAGTTCAGTGTATTTTGGCAAAGGTTTATCCCATTCCCAACTTAAGAAATCCGATGTTTGTTATTGCCCACTAATTGGCCGAGCTGAAGAGCACTGTCCTCAGGTGTGATTAGCATCGCTTGTACACTGTATGCTTATAGTTAATTACAATTGATAGAACAGAATATTTAAAAATGTTAACGTTGTATTTTGCAGAATGACACCGTGACTGTAAGGACGAGGAAGTTCATGACAAACCGCCTGCTTCAGCGGAAGCAGATGGTATGTAATGCTTTTTAATATCATTTTGAACCCCTGTGACTGTGTGGATATGGGCCCCGCCGCTCGTCTCCTCTGAGCTCCTGCGCGCTGCGTCTTTCTAAGCGAGCTCTCGCTTTCTTCCAAGGTTGTCGATGTCCTGCACCCTGGCAAGGCAACGGTCCCCAAGACGGAAATCCGGGACAAGCTCGCCAAGATGTACAAGACCACCCCAGACGTGGTGTTTGCGTTTGGCTTCAGGACCCAGTTCGGTGGCGGTAAAACAACAGGCTTCGCCATGATCTACGATTCTCTGGACTACGCAAAGAAGAATGAGCCGAAACACAGGCTGGCCAGAGTGAGTCGTCTTGGAGTCCTGAGATGCTGGGCCTGATTGGTCCCCAGTTCGGGACTGACCAATATGCAGGCTTAGCTGGTGTTTTCCAGCATGATCCAATGAAAGTTATGGCGCCGCCTTCAGTGGCCTAATGCGTTTATAATTGTACCACTGAAGTGTGGCGCACAGCTCATGCCATAGGGACGCTGGTCTCCCGATTGGTCAAATCTACATTTTAAGAAATGGAAAGTCTGTAGGCATGTTTGAGATTGGAAATATGAAAATATAATTATGCTTTTCTCTTTTTTTTTTTTACCATTTGCATGTGTGCATGTATATTTTAATTCCCTACTTTTCACATATTCCATCTTATCTCTTTTGAGAGAGACTGAGTAAACAATCACACATTCAGTTCAGAGTGAAGCCTGGGGTCAGGCCATTAACCTCATAATTTGGATTTCTGGAGCATTTTGGGACCATTGCTCAAGGGCCCAGTTGGCATGTGACTGTTCTGTAGAAGATGGGACTTGAACCAGCAACCTTTGAATCTGATCCAGACCTAACTCACTGTGCCTCACCTCCAATAATTAATAATAATAATAAAAAAAGTGAAGATCTACACATTTGAGACGGTCTCTGGAGCTGTTGCATGTTAATGGCCTCACTCAAGGGCACGACAGTGAAATTATTTTGCCAGCTATGGGATTTGAACCGGCAACCTTCCAGTCAGGCGCAGAGGTCTAACCCACTGAGCCACACACAGTCCTCCCTAATTTACTATTGGCCATTTGTTTATAGAGCTGTGTCATTAAATATATCATTACCCTGTTGTTCGATCGCTTAGCCGACCTTTAAATTCAAAGTGTGGGAATCTGCTTTTGGGAATTAGTTTGTGTGGGGGATTTAATTCTGCCTGGAAATCGCTGTCTGTTAACGTGCATGGGGATGGATGGTGGTGAAAACGTGGTCCGGCTCAGACTGAGCTCCTGATGCTGCTCGTGTGTATCCACAGCACGGCCTGGTTGAGAAAAAGAAATCGTCCAGGAAGCAGCGGAAGGAACGCAAGAACAGAATGAAGAAGGTTCGCGGTGTCGCTAAGGCTAGCGTCGGCGCGGCTGGGAAAAAGGTAATGTCTGCCGGCCTTTTCAGAGACGTCAGTAGGTCATCGCTTACAAATGGCTGACAAGGGGTCACTGGCGGTATAGATGTGCTGCATCAGTCACTGCACTTTTCCTGCCAGATTCGTTTGTCTTTTCCAGGGTAGCTCAATTTATTTTCTGGTTTAATACAAATGTTGCTTTAATTTGTCTTTCTTTTTTCTTACAAATCGTATCTTCTGGAAAACAGAAGGTAAATAGCTCTGTGTGTGTGTATATATATATATATATCTCCATTTGCATCTAACCTTGAGAAGGAGTTGGATGCTAATACTTTGACTGGCTCTTAGTGTTTAGAAGCTGGCAACTGCTTGTCGTTCACAGCTGCTCCCTACAGTTTACTGAAGTGCTAAACTGTAATGGCATTTCTTTCTAGTAGCGAGTCAGGCTTGCCGAGATTCCGCTTCATACGCTGTCACTGTCGCGTTCTCATTTTCTGTTTTCCTTTATTTTCCTTTTACGTTCCTTGGACGTTCTCAGAAGTGAAGTTTCTGTTGCAGGTATTATAGAACCAGCATGGTGTGTAGAGTTGCTGAGTTCTTCCCTGTTCCTGTAGTGCTTCCAGCTCCCTCCCAGTTTTGATCCACATATTGGCACCTCTTCTGCTTCCTTGTGGGGCATGGGGGCACTCAGTTTAAATTCAGTGTTTGTTTTTTTTTTTTTTTTTTTTTACTAATAAGTTACTCTGCCGAACCTATTGATCTCCAAATAGCGTTTCCTCATACTATTTCTTTTGACTTGTTAAGCTGAATAACATTGCTGCACAGTCAGTGAATGGTGTGTAAGTTTCGATGCTCTGAGACTTTTGCCCTCTGGCTTCGAGGTAGAGCAGTACTTGCAGTGACCCAGTGCCCGGGCGCAGTGCAGCAGCAGTGCATGCTTGTCACTTGTCTAAACTCCTGCCCCTCGACACGTAGTCACTCACGCATTAGCTATTTGTGATGGTCGCCTAACTTGATCGTTTGCAGCCGCCAACCAGCGAATCATGATGTTAAGGTCACTTGTTCTACAGTCCCGGCAAAATGTTAGCGGCGCTCGATAAAATTTTAGGGCATGCTAGTGTCCACTAATAAGCTAGCAAACTACGAGCATGAAAAATATTCACTGAAGTGTGTAAATAAACATTGACTGACCATTCTTCTGACAAGCAGATGGTTCAGAGGATGGTTAGAGTATATTACTAGTAGTTTGTTGCTCTTGTCTTATTCCAAGTGTGGATGATGTATAGATAACCTTTGTCTTTTTTCCTGTAGTGAGCATGGACCATCAGGGGACGCCTGGATCATTGTGTTATTTGTGAAATAAATTTCCAAACAAAACTGATTTGTCTGCTGCTGTTATTTCAACCTGGAGTTTAACTCTTGAGGTCAGCTTCATTTGATTTGGAAATCTGATGCGTTGACGGTACTTTTTAAGGTGACACTGAACCAACTGAGTGTATACTCAGATGCTTGGGCAAAGGAATCCAGTTCAGGTTGTGTCGTGATGTTTGTTTTGGTGCTATTAAAATTTCTCCCCTGAAAGTGGGCTTGTGGATATGCCCGTTTTCCATCCATGGCCACTAGATGGCATCGCTGCCCGCAGTCAAAACAGTGAGGCTTGACCATGGCATGAAATGTAGAGAAGAATTTGGCTTCACCCTTTGAGATAGACACTATTATATTGTCCATAATACCATGGTGAGTATTAAATTCCGTCTACCTTTGGGTAAAGCTTAATGCATTCTTGCTTCTGATCATTATATGATATATCGTTGCCTAAGACATCTTTGTGTTTTCGTGGTCGTTCAAGTAAATGTTGATTTGAGCGGGACCACATGTCTTAAACACCTCCCACTGCCTGAAATGACAGTAGTCTGCAATTGATAACTCAGACTGACCAAAACAAATGGGTTCAATATAGCCAAACATCTTAATAGTCATCTTCCTGGCTCCTTTCTGTGGATTCTGCTAACTGCCAGTCAGATCCATCTTGAATTCACACAACGTGTATGGATTCTACATCTATTGAAGCCTTTTCCCCGGCTAGTGTCTTGGGAAGGGGGGGTAACATATTCCTTGGCTCGCTTTAACCGTGAAGGTAATTAGTCCCAGTGAGCTGCTGTGGATGGGCTAGCGGTTCCACTTAGCGTGTGGTCTTCAGCACCTTGTCCGAGCAGCAGCTGGGGCTCGTTTATGTGTGCGCGTGATTCACCTGTCAAGGCTGGGTGTTGGAGTGCGGGGGGGGGGTTCGGGCAGGGAGGCTTCCGGAATGGCATTGGTGAGTGTTTAGGGTAGATAATACTGCTGTTCCTCTTCATCCTCCTCATTGAGGACTGCAGTGAGTCAGCAGGTGAAGGGTGTCGGGAGCCTTGGGGACACCAGTGCAACTGTCTGAAATGGGAAGGAGACGGACAGGCTGCGACACAATGGGAACGTTCAGTATTAACGTTAAATCACTGTGTTTAAGTGTCTATTCTGATTTAGACCTTTTTGATGGGCACACATAGGTGTTCTACTGATAGCATTGTGGCATGGCCACGGTGTGGCGTATAGCACGAATAATTTTAATGCTACGTGAATCTATCCTGGAAGCTCTAAGGTTAGCTTTGCTAACATTTTATACCTTTTCACCCCTCCAAAGATGAGTAATCTGTTTAAAACGTGTTTTAACGTGTGTATGAAACTGACACATTGTTTGCCTTAAGACAAACATACACAAGCAATACATGGAGCAGAGAACATGTATGGTGGGAGTAAGTGTGCACAAGACCTTGCAGATGTGCTTCAGGTGGATTAGCGAATAACTCCATGTGACACTGGGTTGGAAGAAATGAACAGGGACTGTATGACTAGGGGTGGGTGTAACAAGAACCAGGGGGTATAGAGGCAGACATTTTGGGGTCAAAATAAAGATAATACAAGACACAACTGGGGGGGGGGGGGGTGTGTTCTACAAAGTAAGATGGAAGTCATGATTGTCCAATAGGATTGCTCATTACTTAAACCTTTATTGGACAATCATGACTTATAAGTCTGCTTACTGAGAAATCCTTGCTTCATGGAACAACCACCAGGCGTCAGGTCCTGGAACCTGGAAAAGCCTGTCTGACTGTGGCGTCGGTCTGGGAGTTGGGCAGACGGAACCCAGATTTGCAGGATGGGCGAGTTGTATGGATGAGCATGTCACCTGACTTCCTCAACTCATTTCGCGGAATGTCATACACAGCAAATTTACCCAGGTAACATGCATTAATTCCCTCTTTTTCAACAGCAGAAATGTTGAGTTCATTTTCAACAAGGTAAGCCTGTAGAGTGCAAATTTTAGCATTTCACTAGTGTGATTAAATCGCCGTCCATACAGAGCTGCTAAGCACTGATACAGAGCATTTAGTATAGGGACATTTTTCATTGCTGAGTTCCACTGAGAATGGCTGAGTGCCATTGATACAATGTTACGGCACCACCCAGCTGGATGGCCTCTGAGATAGGCCCCTACAAACACTCTGCAGACATTAGTATCCTTCAATCTAAGCCCTAATTATAGGCTGGTGCAAAGTCAATAAAATAATTAAACACCCCCGCCCCAAATTCAAAGATGATGTGAGCTCATTCATCTTTCAGCCAGGAGGGAATCTCCGATTTGGAACGCCTCTTAAAAACGGCATTTTCCCAACTGCCTCGCAAGCTGAAATAGACCTCCATCCCAGGCAAACGCATTTTCCACAGTCAGTAAAATCCAGACGGAAAACCGAAATCTCCCAGCCTTCAGTTAAAATGCAGTAGAAAATTTCCATTTCACATCCCCAGAAATCCTTCAATTTCCCTTCCTTTCCTACCCTTCCTGTCTTTACGTTTTTTTGCCTCAGTTTGTATTTTTATTGGCTGTTTTCTCTTTTTTTGTGGCAAATCCTTACGTCTTTCTTCAATGTAATGCATACAGACAAGCCACCACTAGTCTACAAAGTGCATTTATTTGAGTATACTATCCTCTCAGGTTTGTGGCCATGTATGCTTTGTGGGTATAATGTGACATTAACTAAAAGTGGCATCGCCTTTTGTGAGTGATGACCGCAGTCTTCTACAAAGACGCGGTATCTACGTCTTACACAAAGTGCCAAGATCATAAAAGGTAACTTTTATTACTTTGCAGGTTTTAAGAAGACCTTGATTCCCGAATGCTAATTAAGTAGCACATCATGATACATCTGTCTACGCCGTCATCTCTGCAACTGATACGGACAAAACCTCTGTCCGTCTCCATCTCTGGAATACTGATAAGTTATATCTGCTCTGAGAGAGGATGCTGTTTAATGGAGTTATGCTTAATGAGGCTCATTTGAAGGCAGAGACCATGCTTTGCCATTGCAGTTTTCACCCAACACTCTACGAGGCATCGATTGCACGTACTGCAATGCAGTGAGACCCCCCCCCCCCCCCCCAGGGAAGACACTGTGCTCCTAACTGAAAGCTCACTCAGGCACTCACCTTGAGGGTAACCTCACAAGCGAAAAATAGAACAAACATCGCTGCTTGTGTTCCACGTGTCAGTCACGACACGTCCGTCTGCGCCTCGCGGACTCACAGTGAGGAGCAGGAGGACAGCGGGGGGGGG
>JAODUD010000041.1:8336408-8346844 GCA_026784285.1 Stomatorhinus walkeri | reverse complement strand
CTGACAGGGAGCATGGAGGGAGCAAAAATGTGGACTGTCTGACAGGGAGCATGGAGGGAGCAAAAATGTGGACTGTCTGACAGGGAGCATGGAGGGAGCAAAAATGTGGACTGTCTGACAGGGAGCATGGAGGGAGCAAAAATGTGGACTGTCAGACAGGGAGCATGGAGGGAGCAAAAATGTGGACTGTCTGGGGGCCCCCTGAGGACCACACTGAGAAACGCTGATATAGATACCAGGGTGTCCATCTCAACAACAAGTTAGACTGGACAGACAACACCATTTCCATGTACAAGAAGGGCCAGAGATGACTCTACCTATTATGGAGAATAAGGTCCTTCAACGTACAGAAACCACTTCTGAAGTCATTCTCTGAAGTAGTGGTAGCGTAACCCATCTTCTCTGTGGACATCTGCTGTGACAGAAGCATTGTGGCATTGGGAACGAAGAGACTGAACAAACTGCTCAGCAGGGCTTGGATCTGCTCTAGGGTGCTCCGTAAACCTTGGAGGAGATGAGCGAGAGGAGCCTGATGGCCAAATGGGCCATCCTGGACCACACCTCCCTCTCCCCTGAATGTGTGCCCTAGGCAGCTCCTTCAGCAACAGCAGCCAGAGATTTTTTGTCCTTGCAGCAGCCTCTATTACAGCAATCAGTACAGCTCTCAGCGGACACTCACACATGCGCCGGGACTGAAAAGGCAGCCCCATCCACGTTGCGTCATTCCACTATTAGTGTTATTATTGTTGGCAGTCTTGTGGGCAGTGGTGGCTTAATGGTTAGGGAAGTGCACTCGTAATTGAAAGATTGCAGGTTCGAGTTCCTGACCGGCCAGGCACCACTGAGGTACCCGGAGAAAGGTACTGACCCCCAAGCACTGCTCCCTGGGTGCTGAATCTGCTGCCTCCTGCGATGCCACATACGGGTTAAATGTAGAGGACACATTTTGCTGTGGTGTGTCAACAATGACACTTAATTCTGTTATTATTGTTGTTATTAGCAGTAATAGTAATAGTACTATTCTTATTGTTGTTGTTGCTTTTGTCATTTCTATGTGCCATGTTGTTTACACTTAAACTTCTACTTGTTTACTACATCTAACATTTACCTAGTCTGGCACCCGGGACTTTGTACAGTACAATTCTAGATCTTATACTTTGGCTCCTATTCGGTTGTTTGTATACAATATATTGTTTACAATGCAATGTAATATAAAGATAATCCACACACACACACACACACACACACACATATACGTGTGTGTGTGTGCCTGTGTGTGATTGTGTGTGGATTATGTTTATATTACATTGCGGGGACCAAATGCCCCCCATAATGTAATAAAAATCTGTTATTTTGACATTGTGGGGATTATTTTTCAGGTTTCCACAAATATCTGTGAAAGCAATCAAAAAAATTATGTTGTTTGGTTACTTACGGCTAAGGTTAGGGCTGGGTAGGGGTTAAGGTCGCCCTGTTGGGAATAGAGTTTTCCCCATAGAAATGAAGGCAGAGTCCCCACTAAGATATAATTACAAACCTGTGTGTGCGTTAGTTTATTTATTTATTAATTAATTTATTAATTAATTTATTTATTTATGTCCCTTTATATGTTTTGAGCATGGTTTGATTTCATTTATAACTGCTGCTGTAATGCCAAAATTTACTTTTGTATGATTAATACAATTCTTGTGTTTTTTATTTTGTGTAATTATTCTTATTTAAAATTTTTGCATATGAATATATAATATATGGTTTTTTCATTCCTTTTTCTGGGCTCTCTTGGGCTGACTGGGCCCTACGTAGTTGGCTATAGTTTGCCTATCTCGGAATCCGGCCCTGGATAGACACATCATTTATTTTGACCGTCATGTAAAAATCGGTGGCGTCGTAAGCGATGTTCCTTTACGACAGGGGTCTCTGGAGGTCATCGGCAGCCTTAGGTTGTCCTGGGGACAGCCAGTAACACGCAGAGCCGTCAACCCTGCCAGGGTGACATTTATGTCCCCAACCCGTACATCTGGCCAGCAGTGATCCTGGAGCTGGAGAAGAAAAGTGGACGAACGCCAGCAAGCAGATCACACAGCGGGCGTATACCGGCAGTGCACCCCATGAGCTCATTAGGAGATTCCAAAGTGGCATTTGAGTGCTTACAGTATGTACAGTGCATGTGGCTCTAGAAGAACAGAACATAAATATGGATAAATGGCCGATATGTTCGAAACAATTACCATAATTGGCAGAGGGTAATTTAGTCTGAGAGTGTGATGCATTCTTTATGGAAAATATTAATGGGTTTCCTTTATAACAGCAAAAAAAGTTCATAAGTGCAATCCTGCTAGATTTCACACATGTTCTGGTGCATCCTCATAGACTCTATATATATTCGCTGATGCCCAAGCATTTCAAAGTCGTCCTTTCACACCTATATAGGATCTTTCTCCAATTTCTTTGGCTTTTTTTTATAGTCAATAATCCACTTCTCAGGCAAGAGAGCAAAACTGTTGATTAACTGAAAGGATATGAACAATTTCCAACAAATTCATTAATCATGCAAGTCATACATTTAAAAAAAAATACAATTTAATTTTTATTAGTTCCAAGTCTCTGTCATATCATCCTTTCTGTGCTGGAATACATCATTAACATTGTTAAGAGGCAAGGGGTGGTCTCCGAAAATGAATAATGTCACCCAGACTCTCAGCTGAAATGGAAAGCTGGAATCGTATATCATTCTGTTAATTTATTATTGCGATAATTAATGAGTATTTGGCGTAAACACGCGAGTACTCCTTGGCTAGGCACTTCCCAACACAAGCAGAATAACTCTCCCATAATGTACGGTATTGTGTTATTACTGCTTTTGCCGTATGAATGGTGGGTTTATCAATCAATTATTACCGAGCATGAGGTTAATTGTGAGGAGGGTCTAAAAGGTCCAAACCGCGCCACAAAGCACCTTTTAGCTCTTGACTCCGGACAAAAGGGGGCGCTATTTGGCTGGTTACTGTGAGGAAGTCACGAAGGGGCGGAACGCGCCCTCTGAAGAAAGAGGTAATGATGAATGAGTATAGATTATGTCAGAACAATGTCATCCCGCTGGTGGGGAAAACAGAGCCTCCCGCAGCTTCTTCGCGTTTACATTGAGAAGCGCGATTGTCTGAAATGGAGAAATTGGTGGATAGGACGTTTTTCCTTTATTTAAAATACAGTCAAACGGCACAGTTAATCTTCTGAATAAACGGCGCCTGTGTGGGGTGATAATGATCACGTCCAAGCTGATGTTAACACCTATCTCTTAAAGGGCTAACATCCTTTTCCCTCGCTCGTTACCAGGAGAACCTCGTCCTGTGTTATGTTAAGAAGTCCTATTAGGCAGTGCCTTTTCACGCGCACTGCAGCTTGCAGCAACATTTGACGCCCCCTTTTTTCACATGTCTGGAGGTGACTGCGCAGTGACACGTCCTTCAGCTGATGCCAGCTTCGGCAGATCTCATTTGCATCATCTCCTCCCAAGCTTTGTGTCCTAATAGTCAGAACACCCACTTTTACTGTACGTCTGATTGCATATGCATCAAAGCTGACATTCATATTCATGAAGGCCGATGTGCAATGAGCTAAACCGCCTTTTTGTGCTGTTTACGCAAAACGACATCGTGTGTATTATCTCAATGCTGTTTGGCTTTTGCCGCGTTCATCTAGGCGTTCTTATGGGTTTTTAAACCCACACAAAGAAAATCCACAAAAAAATCTTCGTTATACAAGCCTTCATATCATAACTAGTAAATTTATTCTACACTTTCATTTGTCTCAGATAAATTGTCACCCTTTCTCTATTCCATAGAAACCACAGTCAAGATCTCTCCTGCAGCCTAAACATGAATTTATACTGCCCTACCTTGAAGTTTGCGTCAAAGCGAATATTCCCACTTACATATCTTTATAACTAAATCATAAAACAGCAACAAAGAAATACAATATGCTTCGTATGAGAGTAGCCTGGAGCTACTGGGAATTGTATTTCATTGAAACATTTATTTATTATAAAAACATTACAAAAATGTGATGTATGACATTAGAATATCACACCATTCACGGTTTCTTCAACATTAGCAGATAAATCAGTTTTACCACAGTTTGTTTTATAATATAATATAATCTTACAAGATATTTTGTTGCCGTCATCTTTCAAATGAGACAGGATCCGTGCTTTTCGGCAGACTTCTTTTTTCTGAGTTTTCTCAGCTTGGGTATGATCTTGTATAATCCCTGATTTCTGCGGACTAGTGTTTTCAATATAGGCCTAGTTCATGTTTGTTTGTTTGTTTGTTTACCCCATTCATTTATTCTGTCTATTTATATCTGTAATCAATTGATTATCCATTGAACTCGGATGAGCAACGAGCAGAAAAAAAATAGTAGGCCTATTGTGGTTTTCACTGGCTATACTGATCACCAGACAAACATTTGTTTGCACTGGGTTCTGTGCATAATTTATTAAACTACCGGCATAACCTGGAGATAGGGCGCGGGCTTCATAAGCATTCGGCTGAAGATCCACCAATTCATCGTTTTCTGGAGAAACAAATGTGTAAAGTCCATTCCTTAGAGCTGTTGTGCTCTCCAGCCTGGCTTGTTCGCAGACGATTCCGCGCAAGAGTGCATCGACACAGCACTCCTTGCCTACCGGCAGGTGTCATTATGGCGGTTTGTTTGCAAGGTAAAGGGCTATGGGAAGTGACAGCGCTGGAATTAGCAATGCAGTTCTGCTGTCATATTTATCAGAGCACCCTGCAGGGAAATATGATTGAATGGATATTCAACCCTCTGCATTAATGTCGTGAGCCCCGTTTTAATTTGCATTTATTTAGTTCAGCGACGATCATCGGCCGCGAACAGGCGAGTTTTCCTTGCACTTGGTACAATCGTCCCATGGAAGCCTCTTACTCACAGGATCTCGTGATTACTGTCTGTTTGCCTGTTAACTTAATAAGCTTTTGCAGAATGCCGCGTTTAGGTGCGAGTCCCATTGGTTACATAAACATGCTTATTGTCAGATTAAAGATCAACTGTTTAAATTGTCTATTTGCAAGCACTTGCAAATAGTGATTTTCAATTAACAAACATCCAGTTATTTGTGGCAGATTCCCCTTTTACAGTAGGCATATGAGTTAATATTATCCACATGAAGCTGGTAAACTTTTACACGACTGGTTTTTATCATTCACATGAGCAAAAAACGATCATTGCTTTACAAAATCCATATCCCGGCTCTCATACAGAGAAGACATTATCAGATGGGAGATTAAGGCGCTGGATATTTGTGAAAACAGAGCAATACTGCTGTTTACTCATACGATGCCGATGCATTATTCATGACTCTGTTGCCATAATGAGGCTAACTTGTGCTATTTCTCGGTTCTGCCAGCTAGACTCATGGGGTGTCCGTCCCTGAAAAAAATATTTCACGTAAAATGTGGTGCCATGCAAGCCTGAGGAATTGATGGTTTTAAAGGACATGTTAGGCTTACTCTTTTATGTTGTATCCAAACACCATTTTAATATGACTACTCTAACAGGACCCTCCCCCTCCCCATACACGGCCCCTTATGCGTTAAATCACCTTATTTTTTCCCTCAATCTTCATAGTTTTTGTTACAAAAAAACCTGTTCCTCTGCGATTTGAGAAAGGATAGTTTTATATTTTATGCATCTGATTTGATATTACCAACATCATGTATTCTACACTAAACAGTGTAATATTTTGAAACAACACTGAAGAGAGTAAAATACGAGATGTTAGCTGTCTTTGCTGAAATTAATAAAACTTGTCTCGGAGACTGCCGCCCCCCTCCTTCGCCTCCTCTGACTTTGAAGTCTGTTCGACCCCGGTGACAGATTTGCTTTTGTTAATTGAAATGATGCAGCAGCCAGTAGTGTGCTGGGTGATGTCGTACAGGATGCTTAATGTATGACATCATAGTCGGAGATATGCCTCGCCTGGGTAAACAATGGGGGCTAAGAAGTAGGCCTACTTAAGTTGACTTATTGCCGATTACACAATGTAGCCCTTGTATGGAAATATGGGTCTGGTTGCCGGATGAAGTCACGCCGAGGCTTCGGTGCCCTTTAGAGTTCCGCTTTGTTTTTTTTTATTAAAAATGCCGACTTTTATGCGTTTCGACAGAAAAAAACAGCGGTATGCACGCAAATACAGTATAAGGTTTAGGAGCAGAGAATAGCTCAGTACCGGGTTAGTGCATTCTGCCTGCACGTCAAGCTGCCTATTCAGGGGTATTCGAAGGGGGATGGGGGTATCCGTTTTTTATACTGGGCATTGCGAGTCGGTTGCGTTGCGAAAGTAGAAATCCACACCTCAGTGCGTCGCCCCTCGTGCAGCGCTTTCCATCATTTATTCACTTGTCCTCGTGGAACCCCCCCCCCTCCATCTCCAGCTCTTGCCGGATTATCACCTATTTGCGCAGCCCATCAGTACTGCCCGGCGTTTCACACTCACTCGGACCGGTCAGGAGACTCCCGTGAACTTTTTCACGCGTCACCGTAATGAGTTTCCGCTCCGAGCTTTATTTTCTGTATGTTTTGCATGTCATGTCCTGTAAAAATGTCATAAGAAAACCGATTAATAAATGATTAATCATTAAGTATTACACAGGAGAGCATACACAGCATATCGAGAACACTCGATAAGTAGCATGAAAGATGGACAGATGCATATAAATATAACAAAGTATTGGTAGCCGTATTTATGGTTACTTAGTGATACGCTACACAGTACATTCATTTGTCTCACGAGTACTGTGCACTTTAAACAGCATTTGTCATCCAACAAATGATTTTACGTAATGACTAATTTAGGTAGGCAGACCTTAGGAAGAATATACAGTCTAATCAGTGTAATCCCTTATTTCAATATAACTACTAGAGGTTTGCATTCACAGAATTGGAATTTCTCGTTGAGCTTGTGCTAGTAAAATGGATTTTTTTTTCATTCCCTAGGGCCACAAAAAAAAAACCCAAAATAATAGGCCTTTGAAATCAATACCACCCTGCTTACTACCCTAAGATAAATGGATTCCGGTCGAGTTCTTTAATGGAAAAGGTGTCTCTTGCACAAGCGGACACCAAAATAGCAGAAGCTCCAGAGGCGCTGAATGAAAACACAAGCAGAACAATCTACACATGACTGTAATTTAGAGAGGGTTCGATAGCGGAATTTAAAAGAAATACTTTTTGACAATGGAAATTCCTCCAGTGCTGAATAATAAGAGGTTTTCTGTGGTAAGTGAGAAAATGGCAGATAAATCGTTGGAATGGACAAAACCTGCATTGAAAGCAAAACAGAAATGTAACCTAGAATGGGAATGAAAGAAATGCAGACAAAGGTTGTGTTATTAACATAATATACTACTCACACCATCAAATTGCTGCAGCCGTCATCAGACGACTATAAAGATATTTCATAAGTAGTTCAGATTTTAAATTTTCCATCTAAAGATGTGATACATGATACGGAAACATTGATACCATTGTCAGTCCTTTGAGTTGGTTTTCTAAAACCAATAATTGTTTTTAAACAACAGAAATTTCATTTAGTTTGGGACCAAAAATGTCGTCAGATTTTAACTTGCCAATTCACCGGGGACTGACATTTTTAATTATTTATAAACAGCTGGTGCCAAGCATAATTTACATTTATATAACATATGAAACAGCAGCTGGTCATGTAATGGATAAGGACACAGACTGCCACCCTGAAGGTTGCTGATTGTCGTCCCAGGAAGGCGTCCTATAGTGGTTACTGTGATCAAAGTACCTAACCAAAATATTACACTGCTTACATTGGTAAACAATGCAACTCACTTGGAATAAAGACATCAGGCCATCAGCTACACTAATCAACTATCCATAAAGTGCTACGAGATGACAGAGCCAATAGTTAGCTTTCTGTTTTCACACACTGATTAATGATGTTACTGCGATCCTGCAGTATACATTGCGTCATCCTTTGCTAGCTAGATAGTGGACTAAAGTTTGGTTTGTCTTTGAACGGAAAGGTTCTTTTTTTTTATCATAGATGACAATCGTGAGAGGCTTAGCCGAGTGAACGCCAAGGTCAGCCTCTGCTGACTCAGTTCTCCAAAGTTGATGGTTGGGCCGGGAGGGGGTGGGACAGAAATAGCGCCGGGTCGAGCTGTGAATCACTCGACGTTAAGTCCATTATCCATTACGGCGTCGAAATCCACGATCTGCACACTCATGTACCCAGGTGCTCGAGGGGAAGATGAGGAACTGGACTTTCTTCACTGCAGAAAAAAAAACGGGAGGTTGACATTGAACTTAAAAATACACCCGAAAAACAGCAGCTTCCCCAGTGCCGCTGCCCGTCGTTATCTCCGCCTCCCCACAGTTGGCTTCTGGCATCTCCCCAGAGATCTTGTCAATTCATTTAAGACCAAGAGAGCCTTACCTGCCAGTACAGATTCTAAATGAGGTCGATTCATCTGTATCACACTGTCTTGCAGCAAATAGGAACAGATGTGTTTTTTTTTTTCCAGGTCAAATGGTTTTTGTTTGATCAAAGGCACATTGAAAAGGGGAATTCATTATAATAGTTTAAAGATGGATTTTTAAAACTGACATTTTTTCTCATTCAAAGCACAGTTTTTAATATGTATGCGTCTCACGTTTATTCTTTACATATTTACCGCAGCTTTGAGTTGGATTGCTTTGGAAACGCCTCCCTTCTTTCCATCCTGTCACAGAAGCTGCGTCTGTGAAGTGTCGATGTTGGTCACAGAGTCTGGAGGCCACTGAAGATGGTGGCGAAAGAGAAGAAGAAAAAGTAACTGGAAAGCAAAGCCAGCACTTGAGTGGCCTGTGAAATGTAACAAGTGACTGTCCTTGGGTGACCCAGTTAAGAGTCCTGACCTGGATCCTGTGGAGAATCTGTAGGGACCTGCTGTCTATGAATGACCACAAGAAACTTGAGCGAGCCGGAGCAAAGCTGGCCAGCAGAAGTGACAGAACCCGCACCAAGCTAGGAGTAACCCTGGTGCAGCCGCACCCAAAAATACTGACCAAGCTAGGAATAACCCTGGTGCAGCTGCACACTAAAATACTCACCAAGCTAGGAGTAACCCTGGTGCAGCTGCACACAAAAATACTCACCAAGCTAGGAGTAACCCTGGTGCAGCTGCACACAAAAATACTCACCAAGCTAGGAGTAATCCTGGTGCAGCTGCACAGAAAAATATCAACAAGCTAGGAGTAACCCTGGTGCAGCTGCACACTAAAATACTCACCAAGCTAGGAGTAACCCTGGTGCAGCTGCACACTAAAATACTCACCAAGCTAGGAGTAACCCTGGTGCAGCTGCACCCAAAAATACTCACCAAGCTAGGAGTAACCCTGGTGCAGCTGCACACAAAAATATCACCAAGCTAGGAGTAACCCTGGTGCAGCTGCACACAAAAATACTCACCAAGCTAGGAGTAACCCTGGTGCAGCTGCACACAAAAATACTCACCGCCATCATGCGCTCCCACCAAATGTTGACTATAGGGCAGTGAATCATTAACAAACAGTCCTGTCTCACCTTCATATTCACTTAAGTGAATTCCTTTTATTGAACGTGACTTTAAACAGCAGTGTTAGTTGACAGTGTCCAGCAGTCTATTCAGGATCAAGTTTAATTAAAAATGTATACATATTTTTGCAAGTTGGTCATCCTCATGTAGGTCTAGAAGGTTTTATTGATGAGTATATTTTGCATGCACAGAATACATATAATCTTATAGCCAGAATTAAACTATTAAAAACAGTTTACCTAATATATCTAGTTTGCTAATATGCTAATATTGCTAATATACTGGGCTTATGTCAAATGATATAGATGATATATGATTATATCTTCATGCATGTAAGTCTCCGATGCAAATTGAACATGCAGGTATAAGTCGAAACGGTCATGATGTCCGTGGCGTCATTGCACCTCTGAGCTCAGAAGCTCTGTCTGTGTAGCGGATCGCACATTTGACACGATGCACATTTTCGGCTCCGAACGGAGCTGCAGGTGTCACTGTAAACATGTCTCCTGGCCGGCGGTCTGCGCTGTGAGCACTAACCCGGCCCGGTGAGCTACTACCCCCCCACCCCCCGTAGAGGATGTCGTCAGTCAGATGTTCAGCATGCATGGGGTATTGTCTCCCTGGATGTTCCAGGGACTGGCAGCGAAAGGTGACATCTGGTGACTAATGTGCTCAGATCTGAATGTTGTTCCCACACTTCTCTGGGCAGCAGCTGCTTTGTACAGGCATAAATGAGAGCGACAGAGAGAGAGAGAGAGAGATAGAGAGAGAGGGCTGGGGGTGGGGCAGGGCTTAATCTACGTGTGTGTGCTAGGCATGAAACCAAAGGGG
>JAODUD010000041.1:8317878-8336266 GCA_026784285.1 Stomatorhinus walkeri | reverse complement strand
CCCCCCCACACAGAGCAGGGACCTTTCTGTTTACACCAGCCCACGTTCCCTCCCCTCCAAATGGCATGCACGGACACCGCCGTGGCGACTGCGACGTGCATCAGTGGTGTCTCACAGACACACGCACATGGTGTCAGGAGTAACATAAAGACCCCACAGAACAGAGACATGCTGTGTTAGTAACAAGGACTGAAAGCCACTGTGGCTACAATGTAGTGACTGATGGTACACTATACTATTTACTACTACAGTAATAATAATAATACTATTAGACAGTTTACTGTACTTAAGATTGTCAAAATATTTACATTATATATTGTTCATGTTATGAATTTAGATCAAAACTACTCTTCTATCAATAAATATTAATTATGTGTACTTTATTACAAATATTATGTAATATATATTTTACTGAATATTTACTATATTGGTAATATACAAGTACTAACATTAACATATAGCATATTTTAATGTATATGTTACTGCTGTTACAAAACTGTATTAAGCCAAAATGAAACATCCTAACATCCAAAATTCCATGGTATAATCATAGTAAGACTGTCAAAACGTCTGATACAACTTAGATATTGTTTATTAACTGATATTTTGTCATGTTTATTTTAATAGTGATGGGTACAATGCATTGGCCTCATTTCAATATCAAAGATCTGAAGTTCTCCTGAATCCCTGTGAATGTCTGTAATCGCTGATGGGATCATAGACATGACATCTTTATGTCTAGTGTGGTTTTCCCACATCAATCAGAGAACCTCTGGTCATTCTGCCAAACATTCTTACACATATCTGTGCAATGTACTGCTATTTTTGGGCTTATATGTTATGAAGGCTGGGAGCATTTAGCTTAAAGTCAGTCACAGCAGCTGATCTGTGATGTTAGATTAATTGAATTCTGTTCTAACATTGACATAAATAAATGGTTTAAAGAGAACACAGCGCAACCTGCATGTAATCTGCTCGGGTGCATAAAGATCTCATTGTCAAGCAACTGTCAGCTTCAGACGTGTTTATCAGATAACTAACAATGAAACTTAAAGTTGGACATCTTAATTGTCAGCTGAGTAAGTAGCCATTTGCGAACGTTATATGGGTTCCGCTATGTGATGGGCAGCAGCAAATTGGCCTTTCTGGAGGTTTCAGTAGCAGTGAATCGATTCAGCTTTCCTTGTGCACTGCTCAGGCACAACTGGACCAACAGGATTAAGCTAAATATCCACTCCAGAAACCAGGCAGCTCATTGATATCAAATACATATCTAAGGCTAAAAGTATGCACACTTGACAAAAGGATCATGACAAACATCTTATGCTGATGATAGGTGACTCTTTTGGAGTATTTTACACACAATCTAAAGCATTACTCTTAGCTGCAGTAATTCTTTTCATACGGCCTTGGAGCAAGTCATTCATATCAATGAAGAATCCAGAATTTCTGTTGCGTTCTTAGCACAAGTTCTGCAATTCAATAATAAATTACACTATCTGACATTGCTGGGGAAAAAACTTAATTTATTAACCAGTATTTGACTCTGACCTGTGCAATTGAAGTTTTGCCACGGCAAGCTATTCACGAAAGACCCGAATATGTAATCCATCCATCCATTTATGCGGGATAGAGTTATGGGGGGTGGAGCCTATCACAGATAGCATGGGGTAGGATGCAGGAGAACACACAGGTTGGGACCTCAGTCCATGTTGGGGCACATATGTACACATACTAATAAAATGGGCAATTTGGAGACACCATTTAGCCCAAATCTATGCCTCTGTACTGCGAGAGAAAATCGGAACCCACGGAAGAAACCTACAAGAACTCGGGGAGAATCTCCACACGCACGGAGGTGTGAGGCGAACAGCGCAAACCGCCAAGCCTCCCGTTTCATATCAGCCTTTTTCAGAATAATTAATATTCCGTAAGTCATATCCCCCGTGATGAAAATCAGAAGGCCATAACGAAACATTTGCATCGCCTACAGACCGGCGCCGTATGGCTCTGCGTGTTTGGCGGCGGTAGCGTTATGAAGACGGGTGTGGGTCTGCGGCGCCACGTATAAAGCAGCTCCCCGTCTGCAGAGAGCCGTCGGCTATGAATTGATGCGCACGCTGGGCTCCCATGAGCATATCAGCTATTTCTGAACGCGGGCTTGTTGATAGTCTCCCCACGACGCACCGATCCTGCACAGAGCAGGCGGTATAACCGAGCGCGCTCGGTGTTTAACATTTGCAGCTCGAAAGATCAACTCACCAGATCGTTTAATGTCTTAAGTATGGTTTAATTGCAGTTCCTTAAAAACAAACCCTCTACGAGTTGAAGGGGAATGTCTGTATTTCTGAGACTCCCATTGTCTCATTCGCATTCTGTTTTTTGAAGGAATCTCAGCAGGATCATTATTGTGCATGTTCTATAAGGCATTTTTTATTTAGCACACCTTTTCTGTATGGTATGCTTCCAATCGTGGGAAGTTTGTATTGTATGTTTGTATTATCGGACGCTGCTGTAAAAAAAAAAAAAAAAAGTCCTCTCCGTGACGTCACTTGAACCCCAATAAACATTCGTTTCCTCATTCCGTACGACGGTTCTGTTCTGTGTCGTTGGTCTAGCAGAGCTGGTGTGTTCGCCTGTCAATAGCTGTCCCCTGCTTGTCACTAATGTCAGCCCCTTCTTAGGTTTGCCACCTAGGGGAATTGACGGACAATGGAAGTTACCTTTTGGCATATTATATTCCTCCATGTTTGTTGACACCTTAGACACCCCGTGATTGTAATGAAGAGTGTGAAAACGTAGGGTTCATATTTGAAATCTGCAGCGATGCGCACAGACAGGTGCAAGTGCTAGAGCTAGGGGGCGTGGCCAAACTGGAGTCCCCCTCGGGAGATTTTGCGTGATAGCTGGTCATCGAAAAAAGGTACTTGGAACAAAGGGGGGGCACTTTGATTTGTTCAGGTGAAAGGGGCTGGTTCCCCCCCCGCACGTACCTGGAAATGTATATAGGCTACATGCCTCTTCCAGCTTGTTGGTAGGCGGCCAGCTTAGGGTACAAGGTAGGAGTCCATCCTAGGTGGGATGCCAGTCCTTCGCAGGGCACATACAGGCGCACACACACTTACACACACACTATGGACAGATTTATATAGTGGTACCTCAGTTCTCGATTCATTAAAACGTCGAACCAACCAGTTCGAAAAAAAATACCTATAACTAGATCTGAATCTCATAAGTCAAACCGTGATCACCGACCTAAGATAACTTGTACGTGCGGGGAAAGAGTCACGCAGCACGTCTCTCAGTGGAAACAAATAGTAAAGCTTCAGTCTCAGCCTCGCATTCGCTGTGATAGCACCGTGCATGTTTACACTAGCTGAATACATATATTTAGACAGTAAAAACACATTTAGACAATGATAGACAGTAATTATTATTATATAATAACATGCATTTAAAATAAGGATTTCTTATTATTTTTTAAAATATTAATAATAAACCATTCATACATTTAATTATAGTAATATTGTCGTGCCCAGCAGGGACAAAACGGAGAAGAAGGCGCAGATGTCAGGGTATCGGGGAATACGAGGTTTAATTACAGGTAAGGCAGGCAAAACGCAGACGAAAAATACTATGACCGGACTGGAGAAACAAACTGAAACGCGGACTAAATACAGAGGACTAATGATAACCAGAAAGAGCTGATCACACTGGGATTTCAGACGGGGTTAACGAGGGGGCGGAGCACACGGAAGGAGCGGACGATCGGGGCATGACACATTGTATTTTTTTTTTACTTTACACATTGTTTGGATACATTTATTTTCTTACTTTAAAAGTTACTGTTTTGATAAATGTGCGTAGATGTATTTAGTGCAGTAGGACTATATGCTTTTCTTGTTTTGTCCGGTTCATCTTGTGTTTAAATGATAAAAAAATTAATTTTTTGGGGACCGTGAACCAATTAATTGGTTTTCCATTATTTCTTATGGGGAGAAGTCGATCAGAACTCGAACTTTTTAGGAGTTTTGAACGAATTAATTTCTAGTTCTTAGGTACCATCGTATTAAAATATGATCCTGTTTTGAGTCTTCCTCCATTTCATGGCCATTCCGGTGACCCACTAAACTGTCATGATACCCCAATATTTGTTGCAATAAAGCGCCGTAGTACATTATACAAAATACTTAAAAAAAAATCTTTTGTGCCATGTTGATCTTGCTGTATCCGTTATTTGAGCAGATCGCGATTAAAGCTTCATTTGTCCACGAATCCATTATTATTGCATTTTTTAACTTCGGCTATCGTTGTTTTCTGAATTCGTAACTTTTTTCAAGACGGCAGTCGTATTATATTCCAGAGTCAAGCTCGATCTTTGCATAACCACTCCACAAAAAAAGTATTTGCAAGTCCCACCCCAAAGTACCTCAGCTAGTTTGGAAAAGGGAAAGTACCATACCGAATTATAGGCTACACTTATTCCTTATGCATGAAATTTGTTTGAAAGCAATATGCATTGTTGCCTTCGACTTCCTTAGCTTTGAAATAGGATAGAAAACTTAATAACTGGATTAATGTCTATTCTATATGTAACATATTTTTAGAATATGTATTAGGCATCTGGATTATCCAGTTAAATGTAAAAAAGTAGGTTTGAGATCCAAGTACAGACTTAGTAGGTTTAATGGATCGTACTCTAGGGTAACAGCCCATGAATTGTAGGTCAGAGGCAAAAGATGAGAAACAGTCCAGTGCAATATGGAGATCAAATCACAGATAGGGACAGAAGACGAGTAAGATTCCAGAAATCACCAGTAAACTGAAGAAAACCATCGCCATAGCTCTGGCGCTGCAGAGTGGCGATACATTCGCCGTAGACTTCTTGTTTTTTTGCAAATCCAGGAGCTGTGAATAATCGACCACTGCATTTCAATCCTAATTCGACAACTTGCACGATATTGTATGGTATACTGGGTATATACAGTGCATATTGTGTATACTGTAATTATTGTATGTTTATTGTACATTTTGTGTGTGTGTGTGTGTGTGTGTATATATATATATATATGTATTGTATTTATTGCGCTGTATTTTTTGGATGTATAGCATACTGTGCCCCATATTAGACACTGCTTGAGTCTGCAGGACCAAGCCAAGCTAAATACCGCGCAAGGGGCTTAGTTCAGAGAGATCATGTCATTACACTGAGCGTAAGCAATGAATATGACATATGACAATTTTTTTTTCTTGAAGCGGTGTCTCTAGGTGGGTGGTGTCAAGTTGGGGCGTGACCATGTGTGCATTGTCGAATGGGTGTGGTGAAGTGGGCGTGGCTACACTTTGTGTCAGATGGAGGCACGTGCGATTCTAGTGATCTTTTATAAAAATGTTCTAGTTTGAGTGGAGATAACCTGAGACTGCCTCAATATCTTGTGCATTGCATTCTTCCATAAGATTTCCAAACATCTGTTGAAATGGTATATATTATAGATAAGACAAGGTTCAAAAGCGCTAATTTGATAATCACTGAACTTAACTTCTTTTTAATCATTCCAGCAGAAACACATATATAATTATAGTCTCTCTATGAATGGACTTTGACTTAAATAGCTGTGTAAATATGACATTTTCAGATACAAGCAATAGATAACCATACATTACTTGCATTATTTTAATGCCCCTTGATTTGCACTACTACAGCTTCTACAAATACACCAATGTATATTTTGTTACAAATCATAAAAAGAAATAATGGATAAGTTTAACAACGTTAAGTAGCAACAATAACATGGCTCTCAGGAGCACTGGAGATGATATCTGACTTCCTGAATCCTCACCGCCGTCACTCCCCTTAGCAATCAAATGTCAACCCATCAGGATGGTTCAGTCCTCTGAAGTCCACTTAACCACCTTGCCCAGCAGTCACAAATAGGATGAGGACATCACAATTATAACATCCATCCATCCATCCACCCACCTTTATGCATATCCTGGTCAGCGTCATGGGTGGGGGTGGGGGGGTGTGCTGGGGTGTCCTTGGATGTTATCATTTTATAAACCAGAATATAATATACCCATCTACAGTGAAAAAATAGCAAGAAAGCAAGACTGTGTGATCCCATTAAATTATTTTTAAGGCTGGCTACTGCTTTCCAAAGAAATTAATAAAAATTACTGAGCTAGGCCTTTTCTGAACGAAGGTACGTTTAGGTTCTGCAAGAATAAAAATATTGCACTGAGCTTACTAATCTTCTGGGAAATTAAACTGCACATTTTCCACGTGCGGAACAGTTTCCTTTTGCAAAACAAGTACCTTTAGAAATGTATGAACTTGTTGAACTTGGCATTATTTAATATGATTTCTATTGTGCAGTGTGTTCTATTTTTGCAAAGGAAGCACAGTATTTCTATGTTATCCTCTTTTAGACGCATACTGATTTTGCTGAAGCATGACATTATCTGCCTTTTAGGTGGCTCAGGGATCTGGTGGACAGCTCTACAGCCTGCAGCCCCACTGTGATCCTGGTTGCTGGTTGTGGTCAAAGTGACACCATAGACAAGCTTCACCAACGGCTCCCCCCACCTGCAGCAATGTAAAATTTCCTTGCTAAGTCAGTGTCACCTCAGAAGGCAGCGCTATATGCAGCCGCCTACTGGGTCGACTGGCATTGATAAGCAGTTACGGAAAATGGATGAATAGATGGACAATCTGATTGAAGTTTGAGTCTATATCCTGCTACATCTTGAGTATATTGTTGAAGTGCGCTGGAGGTTGCTGCGCTAAGCTATTCTCAGATCGAGAAGATGAGAGTCACACAAGTCGTGCGTCTGTCCCTGAATGTCCTCTTCCCCCAGACTCCTGTTTTTTCACATCACCAGCAAACCCAGATTCAAGCAGACAGCAACCTGCCAGGCTGGGGAACCTTCCCTTCACCGCTACTGAATTTTGCCTTTTAGTGACTTAGAAGAACTTTTCTCATCTGAGCTCAGTAGACAGCTCGCCATCCACCAGCAGGGCTCTTTAAGAGTAACTGGAGTGTTTCAGTGTATCTGCCCTTCAGCTAGACAAGACATCTCACAGCTGTTACAGTTTAAGAGCAGCATTTGTCAGAAGTGATGTATTTTTTTTTCTTTGCAGGATTACAAGCTTCTCGGAACGGCGGATTCAATTCAAGGCTGAATGCCGGTCCCATTTTGCTACAGTATTTGGTAAATTCTGGAAATGGAGGTCTGGAAGAGACAATATTTAATAGATGTTCTCTGGTCCTGATTTCATTTAAATTTTAACACTGGATGTAAAAAAAATAATATTGTTTATATTGATGTTTTCTTAAAGATATTTTTGTATTCTTCGCCTGTATTCAAATGCTTATAAATACTTAAAAAAATCAACAATGATAATGATAATAATAATAAAACAACATTAGCAATAACCACCAAACAATAGTAATGGATTTTAAGGGCAATAATAATACTGGGGAAGATAATTGATTTTCATAAACACTACCTTCCTCACCTTTGAAATCAAAGCTGTTTTGCTAAATTCCCAGAATTCCCTGGGGCTGCCATTTCAGACAGACGCAGATGAGGTGAGACCATCAGAGCCACCAAAGCACAGCGTGCACTTCCGGCCCTGACTGAGATGACCACAGCACCAGCCGTTCTGTAGAGCTGTCAGCGAAAAACATTATTAGCTTCTCCAGCAGAGTGTGGCACCGCACCTTGGCATCTGCCTCAGCAGATCTGCGGAAGAGCTCACCAACTGCAGCTTCCCTTCCACAGAGAACCTGCAAAAGATATGAAGCACCACAGCAAACCTGTTGCTGACCCCCTCCCAGTGAAGGCACCACCTGTTCCAGTAACTCTATACTGGAAAATGCTACAGGTTAATCAAAACCTGAAGCAACTGCGGAGCGGTGTCTCTGTCAATCCCAGAAATCGTACGCTTCTTCCCTACCCCAAGATAACAACAAAAGCATTAAAGTACTGCAATACTCATTGTTTTTTGCACTAATAATTCTGCACTAATTTTGCGCTAAACCGGAATTCCTTCGTTTACTAGTAGCACTGCACTTAGTTGCTGCAGCACTATTTTTTATTTTTATTTTATGCTAAGACCAAATGCACCCTGGGAAATTCTATGCACATGGTAATAGTTCTTCACAAATAAAGACTAATTCTGATTATTTACAGCTGTGTGGTTGGTTGGTTGTTGGAAAGATGGAAGCTTAATGAAACCACAAAGTAAATAGCCCTGCAGAAAAAAAATACTAATGTGTTTTGCCTATACTTAGTAGGGGGAGATGTACTTTATAATTCATAGGAGGAAAAAAGGGTCAATTAGTGCCTTTGAGACCTTTATACAATCCTGGGCAGTATGTGGGGTGCCATGACCAGCCTATATTGCAATTTACCTCCAAAGAACATATTAATATGTGGAATTGTTAAATGCTGTTACTTAACAGCTATGGTTCTTTCTTCAAGTACTCTAGTTCAATAGTATAAATCTAACAAATGTATGACACAATTAACCTACTGCAGTAGTCATGTATAGTCAGGTACAGTTAAATGCAGGCCTTTAATGTTCTGCGGCACCCTGGGTGTTATGGTGTGGCGTATTAATAGCTGGCAAAACCAATGATTTATCGATTTTTGCAAACAGCCTCCCAAGGCTATGTACACAAACACAAAGTTACAATTAATAGAATGATAATTAACCTTTCAATAATCAGCCGTACGGTGTACTGCAAGCTACTGGCATGTAACCTACACAGGGAGGGTGGTTAGAATCACAATGGGAGGTTATCGTTAAACAATCATACAGAATGTGAGATGATTGAACACTGCACCTTGGGCTGTAATAGTAATAATAAGATTCTGCTGGCAATTACAATGGAGATATTAATTTCTTGGGATCTCACCGCAGTCTATTAAATCAGATATATGTCACCGGAAAATAATACAAAAAAAGGCTTGATGTTTGAACTACCGCTAAACGTAGCATCAGCCACCATCACTGCCAGAGAAGTGAATCACCCTTAGGTGTGCTATTAGTATTGTCAAAGTTTTTTTTCTCTCCCGAAAATCAATAAAATGGGCGATTCAGGAAGTGTTCTGAAAGACATATAACTTTTTGATCTAGAGCGCAACCTAGAAATTCAACCTTAATCCCCAAACTCTCATGTCTAATGGAAATGCTCATTATGTAGATCAGTTGAGAAATAATATGAGAGATAAACTTCCTGCAGGCCTCTGGGTAAAAAGTAACCAATTATGAACATACAAGCAAAACGTACTGTTTCCTTTCCTCAGCTCAGAATGTTACGTTATATAAAACTGTGGTATGGAGGCTCAGTGGACAGCATTGCACCTTTGTAGGTCCTAGGGGATATTCCACAAAGCAGGATTTCTTCATTAGCTGGATAACTTAAAACCAAATGTAAGGATTGTCCAATGGGATTGTCAGTTACCTCTCTTCCTATTGGACAGTTTATATGAAGTTGTATTGAGTCCTGCTTTGTGGAGCACCCCCTTGGTGACCAGATTTCCCCACAATCTGATAAAAACCTGTAACATTTTAGCGTTTTACCTTTTAGTCGTATGACAACATATAGCATGTATGGTTGTAGCTTAGTTATTAATAATAAACAGATTATAACAGGGGTGTGTGTATTAAAGACAAACACTGGGGATATGTTCTTGTACACAGGATATTGTCCAAGGAGCATGAGAAGAAGTTAATACATACTTTCTTACTGTCAGTCCAATAGACAAGCCTGTTAGCTTATCAGGAAGATGCAGGAAGATGACCCTCGTGTGTGTGTGAGTGAGTGTGTGTGAGTGTGCGTGTGTGTGGGTGGGTTTACACCACGGAAGGGACTGGCTTCCTTTCTTGGCATACCTCTGCCACATAGCTTGTCTGAGATAATCTCCAGGCCTGACATGACTCTGGATAGATAGATGGATTCAATTTTTTAATATGATATGACATTCTTGTTATAACTATTATTATGCACTTTGGTGCAATCATATTGGGGATACATAGTGATATATAAAAATGAATTGAATTCATAGCTTTAGAACTTACAGTATAGTGTAGAGAACAGTGTGAGGTCTGCAGGCCAAAGTGTGTGCAGTGACCGTATTCGTTCAGAAACAGATGTGTGTAGCGTCCCCTCGTGACAGTCTCACTGCCAGCCATAATACACATGAAATACTACACACACAATACAAGAAGAACAGGCCCGCATTGCAGAGGGCTGATTTTATTCATGACGCCATTAAAGGGCCTTTAGCCACCTTCACTGTATCTATATAAATGTATGTCAACAAAATGAATCTAAGCCATAATTTGGACCATTACTCAGTTTGTTGAATTCTCCCTTTGGAGGGATCATGACAGTGAACTTGTGCAGTTTCCTTGTCTGCCTAAGACTGCCTTCCCACGCGGATTTACCTAGCTTTACCTTTCTCACTGTCTCCTGATTTCGTTTTCCCTCTCATTTTTTTTTAATAATTTAATACCAGCCCTTGGGTTATCCTTATCCAGACTGGCAACCTTCTCATGTATGAGTCGAATGCAAAAACGGCCCGAGTCCCATCTGATTATGCAGCGGCAAAACGACACATCATTTACCGTCTTCTTTTGGGCCGTCGGTGCATCGTGAGAATGGTAATAAGGAGAGGTGCAGACTAACCAGGCGCTTGTTACGTGCTGCACGGATTAAAAATTTAGGGCGGGATGTCAGATCCCATCAGCTCATTAATGCATATTTAACGAAGCGCGAGCAGCCGGTGGCAGCGGGGCTCGATGCGCGGTCCGTCTCCCGCATGCCGTGACGCACTGCAGAAGCACAGATCTGCATTGCAATGCTGCAGCCCATGAGGACGGGTCTTCATGCTAATGCAACCACACAGCACCATGCGTGTGGGCGTCCTGCGCTGAGACCGCTAAACCTACAGACCAAATCGAAGACACTCACTCTACTTTTTTGGGACTCCGAAGGCATGGGAGTATATGGGGGCGGAGCCACAGGGGAACTGGGCCAGGCTAAAAGCTGATTGGCCTTAGAGTGCCCCTTCCCTTGTCACTCACCGATTCAAAACATATCGTTGGCTAATAATAAGGTTGGCGCCTTGGTATATATTATGGCTTCTCTTATGTCTAGAAGATTCTAGAATCGCCCCCGAATGAAGGGGATCACTTTCCCTTGGGAACAAATCCATTCTCCAGCTGTTTAAAGCCATCCAGTCTGTTGTCCCTTCTCATGTCTCAGCTAATGAGTGACTTTTTAATACTGTGTGCTGAGTGTAATTAGATGAGTGAGGAGTATTTGGCACCAAGTGTGCCCACATCAACTGCAGCTATTTTAAAGGATTTTGCATTTTTGTTGCATGCGTATTGGGAAAATGCAATAAAATGCTCAATATGTCACTTTGGGGCATTATAAAATGTTTTTTTTTTACGTGTGGTTTTTAAAATATTAGTTAAAGTTGGTGTTTTCATTTGGTTCTAATTACCTACTGCCAAACATTTGCCATATGCTAATGTGAAACGTAATGCGCCCATCTGCCAGTCACTAATTTCTATCCAATTAATTCACTGTTGAGGTTGAAGTGGGGTAGCAAACAGCCTCACACTTGGTTCTCTGTATGGCATAACGTTTGTACTTTTCCAGTTGCTTAAGGCTGAGTTATATAACTAAGTCACCCCATGGAAAAACTTCTGGAAGTCAGTGTGTTGTCTGTATAGTCATGGATATCACAAGGGGGGGGGGGGAAGGGGGCAGGACAAAATATGGTCCAAACTGATAATGACAATTCATATAATTTCTGACTTGGTCTATGATTGAGCTAACCACATCTTACAATAAATGATAACCATAATATATTAGGTGTTGGTACTAAATGGGAATAAGTTTTTGTTTATTTGTCTTTCTTTGCGTTAAACATACACATATTTACACCCACATAACGAAATGCAAATAAAAGAAACGTGCTCATTCAAACATAAAAGGTTTACAAGCAAAATACAATGTGTCACAAACGCACACATGTGACAATATTTCCGTAAGGGAAAGCTCAGATGCAAGAGCAGGATGTGAACGAACAAGAATTATTTCCCATACGGTGTTTGTATGTAGACATAACCAAGCAAGTTATGTAAAATATACTCTATGAATTATATTTATAAACTGACAAAAGAAATGCATACGTATATTACAGAACCATCATACATATATTACAGAAGCATTACTTATATTTGTTTGGAAATATGAGTCATATTATCTGCCAAGCTGCATGAATAAAGATGACAGAATTTACATTTGCCGGTTGTGCATTAATTTTGCTGATCACAGAGCAAACTTGGTTTAATTATGTACTGTCAAAGTGAACTACTTTATGCAAATGAGTCTCTTAGTCAATTAATGAATTATATTGCAGAAACTGCGTAACATTCCCAAGCAACCATAACATCAAGCAGGTATGCTCAGCTAGCTTTTCAGATGTGATTATTGTTATTGGAGTCACATATTTAATTTGAATATTGTTATATGTGCACTGCAATTTTACTTCTGCGCCAGGACAGATTGTTGCAGACGGTTGAACTCCCATCTGATCTGGAGTCACAATGATATGGGGTCTATACCAGGAAGCGTACAGTTCCCAGCCCTTTACAGGACACTGAAACATCCTTAAGCTGTGGGAGGAAAACAGAACAGATGGAAGGAGCTCACATGAAAAAGTGGAGGTAATGCAAACTCCGCACACTCACATAGGGCCAGAAATGAGCTGGTAGCTATGGAGACACAAGGTCACCAAGTCACCCTGCGAAGGAGACCAACAAAGCACAGAGGAATATAGAGAGTAAGAAGTGCTTGCGTCAACTTCAAAGACAATAATGCATCTTTAAAATGTATCCACTCCAGCCTTTCCAAGGCAATAGGCAGAAGCATAAAAATCAGAGGTAGAATTTGCAGGTCCAGAAAGTAAAAATCCAGATCATGATTTTGCCTCAACCAACCAGGTGAGTATCGCATGTGAATATGACTCTTTATACTCAGCTGGTTGGTTGAAAAAAAAGTCATGATCTAGATCTTGGGAAACATAGTTGAAGCAGATTGGAAGGACGGCTAGCAGATCTGGCTGGAAGAGAAGATCAGGCACAGAGGAGGAAGGCAAGGATAACTCAAACAGCAAAAGAGGTGTGCAAGTGAAAAGGAGTATATGTTAGATGAGTATATGAGTAGTTGTTTTGGTTTTGCTACAATAACGTCTCCAAGCTGGAGCTTCCATTGTGATATGCCGGCCATTTGCAAAGTTGCAGGGCATGAGTAGAGGCTGATCAGCATCACACAGGCCAGTGTTAACTGTGATTTCATCACCATTGACCACAAGAACAGCTAATGGGACATAACCAACTGATAACTGCCCCAACAAGGGGGTGAGAAGGAAGAAGGAAATGGAAAACTAGATGTGAATCTGCGGTTCTTCAGATGGATACAGGAGGATGACAGCTTTGAACTCACTGCTGCCCCTTACCTGCAAAGAAATAATATTGGGTGATGACACTGGCCAACACACAAAGAACAAGTACTCAAACAAGGAAATGCAGTTCTGCGTTTGATCTCTATTGATGGGCAAATGAAGAATCAAGAACCATTTGCTGTATTTTCTGACTCCACTAGGTGTAGCTCTCTGTTCATAAAAGGGCTCAACGCATACCTCAAAGAAAACCAAGAGCACCGTCTAGTGGGGTCAAAAAATACAGCAGATGGTTCACGAAGTTACTACCCATACTACTACTGCAAGAAACAGCTGGTATACTGTGTATTTATCTCTCAATATATACATCAGTGATAAACAGAAAATGTGCATCTTTGCAGTAGGATAAATGGTATACATGGTGTCGTATAAATAATGGATATATACTGTACAGTACTTATGATTGCAGTAAAAGAAGAATGTGAATTGGAGTAGAGAGACAGCCAAAAGACATCAGCCCAAGGACATGACAGAGAAATGGTGTAATCAGAGTGTATTTGAGTATGCTGTACAAAGATCAGTCCATGTATAAATCAAAGCGATCTGCAAAGGAGTGTCTCATTGCGTAATTAATATGCTGTGTGAGACACTTCAGTTAGAAACATAGCATGACGCTGGCCTGGGGTGGGATGGCAAGCCGCCATGTGACACGGCATGAAGGAACAGGAACTTTGCTTGGGGACAGAAGGGGACGGGGGGTGTAATAACTGCATCAGGGAGAAGCGAAGACAAAACACAGTCGCTTGTATATCAGTCAGGGAAAATGCTCCAGTAAGACGGGTGTTGGATGTAGAACGGACCTCGATTTGGGAGTCAGAGCACTCTGTGCGATATGACAACCGGGAGTCTACCAGAGGTCGGCTTCCTTTTGCCCCAGCACACCCCCCCCCTCCATCATAAACAAGTGTACAATAGGTCTTTTTGATTAAAGTAGGAGTCTGGCTCATTTTGCATGTTTTACATTGTTGATCAATTGACAAGTGCTGAACCTTTGTCTATGGCTCGAGTGGCACTTTGGCCTATGGAACGCAGGCTGCCATTTCATTGGCTGCTGCAGATCAAGCTACAGGATATACTGAAGATGAAGGTGACCTTAGACCCTATTTAGGATCTAGATTCCTCAACGCCCTAGAAAAACGTAGTTTTCTAGATCTATGCAGTGATTCGTCTCATATTTTCATGCCCATTTCGTACAAATTCTATAGCTGGTGACCACTGAACCTGCTTGGCAAATTTTACCAGTGGTGGTTCGTCAGATTGAAAGGGTCAAATCCTAGAATCTCCCCTGCCATATAACTTGCTTTAATGGGCTCCTAGCTAAATATGTGTGTGTGTGTGTTTGTTTGTTTGTGCATTTCTCTGTATGTGTATATTCCGGTGGCTCCACATTCAGCAGAGAGCTTGTCATTCCTTCATTGACCGCTCGCTCTTGTGTCCCAAGGTCACCCGCACCAAGAGAAAATGACTAGTCCAACAATCCTCTAATCAATCACGGCGCAGGTAGGGAGAGTCTCCAGGCTTCAGCTAGCTGTCCAGGATGCTCTCTAATTGCAATGTCACACTCGACGGCCTTCTGCCAACCTGCAACACATAGGAGGACGTCACAGTCCACTGAAAGTGGCGTGTGACAGCGTGCCCTCAGCCTTCTATGGTTCATACCTACAGATGAACCCCCAGCACCTACTGAGATGGGCTCCCGTGCCGCGCAGACATGCTTCATTTCCTTACGTCCACTTTGCTGCGTCCCAATTAACTCGCTTTCTTAAAGGGCCCTATAAGCCAGGAATTGAAAAGACACTTTTCTCTTTCACTTGTGGGAGACGTGAAAATTATTTATGTGCTCTATTAAATAACTGAAACATGCGCTCATATGATAAATAAATCATCTGAATTACTAAATTCTGCAATTATATTATTTAAAACCTAAAATGAACTGCTGCATATATCAACATTACTAGCTTTGATTAATTTACCAGATTTGATTTTGTTTTTGATAATATCTTTGCACATGTAAAATATAAAATATGCAGTTTTTCATTTATCCATCTGTTTTTCTTACCCACTCGTCCTATGCAGAGACACAGGCACAAGGCAGGGAATAACACAGGATGGGGCACCCACCCATCACAGGGCACACTCACACCCTACATTCACTCACCCGCCATTCTCTCACACGCCATCCACTAACCCTCCATTCTCTCACACTACATTCACTCACCTACCATTCACTCACCCACCTTTCACGCACCTTCCATTTACCTACCCGCCATTCTCACACTTCATTCACTCACCTTCCATTCACTCACACGCCACCTACTAACCCTCCGTTCTCTCACACTCCTTTCACTCTCCCGCCATTCTCTCACACACATTCACTCACCCTTCCTTCTCTCACACATCATTCACTCACTCTACATTATCTCACCTGCCATTCTCTCACATCAATTCACTAACCCACCATTCTCTCAATGCCATCCACTCACTAACTCACCATTCTCTCACACGGCATTTAAATGTTTCTGCAAAAGAATTTTTTTCTTCAGCAATCTTAACCTGAATAAGCAGTTAAATGACATATGGATGGATGGTTGTATATTGTTTAGTAAAATGTAAAAACAGAGGTGATGCTGGAGATTCTGGGCCTCATGACAGCATATTATATTGGGCTCCCAACCACGACCAATCCAATGATGTTCCATATTTTAGAGCCCCTCTTGGAATCATCCTTCCTCCTCTTTACAGACCCCTGGGTACAAACATAATGTTCTGTATACACAGATTATTTATACTGGGAATAAAGTAAGAAATCAGAAACATAAAATGGTTCTCTGATTATTGACCCGACTCGTGATCCAAATTTGGTGCGAAGTTCCATACGGGACACCGCAATGCCGGGCACTCAAGCGTATCTCGGAGAGTACCGTAAAATCCGCAGCAGGTCGTAATCCCGATCTGTCGTGGACGCATTTCGCCTGGAGACGGCCGGACATAGAGGCTGCCTTATGCAAATTGGTTGATGGAGCTCCGTAAGTTCTCTGCGAGGCGACGCGGGTCTGCGGCAAACCGCCTGAGCTTTGGTGCCTGCTGATGACTGCTGCAGGTGACTATTGAATTAGGGCTGCCGCGCTTCATTCATCATGCAATCATCTTTGCTGTGATATGTAAACTGAAACAGCTAAAAGAATATAAAACTCAAGACAGTGTATTCCACACAGCCCTTCCGGTACGCGTACGTGTTATTTTAATTGAATTACCCTAATTTTCTTCTTCTAATTACCAGCTGAAGTGGCTGATTTTGCTGCTGTGCAGTTATCCGATGTTAAATTAACTGTTGCACCAGACCCTAGAGCAGGCCGATGAAAGGAGTCAGCACATTTCAGCTCACTGGATTCGAGTAGCACAAAATCAGACCCACATCCAGCTCGTTGGATGTGAATTACAGTAAAATTACCGACTTTTCCTTTGTCTTTATTTTTCTTTTACCATTTCAAAACAGTGTTCAGGGTTACTGCGTATAATAAAGATAATATGTAACTGAGTAATTCAGATTTAGTGCATTTGATACATTTTCTGTTATTTTCTCCCACCCCGTGATTATGGTAATGATGGTAATTGTTTAAAACAGGTAAATGATCGAAATAGTGAAACACGGGGTCACAACCGTGACATGCCAATAAATGTCTGACTCTGGAGCAGCTGTAGGTGGAAAAGTATTTCAACAGATAAGCTTACGGATAAAAAAAAATTAAAAGCAACTTTTTTGGGTAGGAAAGGAAAATATGAAAGAGGAAAATGTGTGTTCTATATATTACAAAGCCACATTAAAGGTTTTCTTTTTTTTTACGGCGATACATTTTCCTTCCAATTTATGTAGTTTTTTTATATAAGTTTTAAATAAATTGTTTTCTAGATTAGAAAAAAGTTGGATGTAATAATTTTCTTTTGCATTTTGTTGCCTGTGACTCAAACTCCTTGCAATGAAGAATTGATCCATCCACCCCTGCATCTTCCAAAATCACTTATCCAGTACAGGATCATGGTAGCATGGAGCGTGACGTAAAGAACAACTGCATGGACAGGATATCAGTCTATCACATGGCACATACACACATGCCACAGTTATACTACTGAATCATGTCACCCAAAGGCAGATCATGTGACAAACATTAGTCAGGTGACATTCACTGGGGCCTTATTACCTAGAGTCTAATTTTTAGTCTCTAAGGAAGAACACGTGCCCAAATTCCCATTAAGTAAACCTGCATTTTTCACCATAAACTACAGTAGGTGAGTTAATGGAGCTCTCGAACCCGCACCAAGTATGATACAAATAGCAAAATGCCTCCTCTCGGGTTCATACTGAGCCAAAACCATTTGGTTAGTGCTTTCCAACAATATGGAATATAAAAATCCATACATTGAAATTGCGATAGATTGCATTTTGTACCTGTCCTTGGCAGATGTGTCCTGCCCTAGAAATATATCTGTGATACGTTAGGGATCTGTTATAGTAGACATGGCGAAAGAGCGCCCCGTTGGCATTTTCCAATTAGTTTGCAGCGGTGCAAGATTGCGGCAAGGCTCTTATTTACACGACCGTTCGACGCCATTAGCCATGCTGACATTCACACAGCACGAAAGATAGATACAAGGACCTGTTAGCATTTCATCTCAGTGGCCCCACCCTCATACAACTATAGTTCCTTTTATACAACATACACTCAGTGACAAAAATTAAGCACCCAGACGGAGTGGTGGAAATTAAATGGATCTGGACGTGGTGAAAGGTCATGTGACTATAGCAATGATTATAATATCAGATAACACAGTTGCCAGTATG
>JAODUD010000041.1:8290589-8306016 GCA_026784285.1 Stomatorhinus walkeri | reverse complement strand
ACTCCGCCCATGCCTCTGACCCTTCTGCTGAGCCCTTTCATAAAATGCACACCCTGCCTGATTATTTTCTTATGCTTCCTTGACGATGTTCTGGATGCTGCTAGTAAGACAGTGGGCTTTCATTTGTAAGTCTCTTACACCTCCAGGTTCATATTAATTATTTTATTAGTCACATACAGAAGCAGACACTGTATGTATGTATATATGTATGTGTGTGGGGGGGGGGGGGGGGGTATGCTTTGAGAACTTCAAATGAAATTTATTTCACCTCGTTTGCTTGGTGAACCATAAAGAGCAGGATCTTCCTACATAATGAAGGAGCACCTTCTCATCTTCTCCTCCCTGGGCACCTGGGTGTGAAACTCCTCTTGGATCACAATGCTCTCCATACATATCATAATTACATCACCCACTATTAGTAACATATGGTTCTCCTAGAGAACAGGCTGTACTTGTCGGTGTGCGGTGTGAGGCACAGCTAGACGCGAAGCTCGGCGTTGTCCTCCGCCCTTCTCTACGTTTCGGAGGTATTCTGGCCCAGGATGTCCACCCTTCCACTCCATACGCTTTACCATGCAACAAATTACCTCGAAAAGGCCATCCTCACAGTCCCCATTAGGAGACCTTCGCTGGCTGGTCTTTACCATCCAGCAAGTTGTCCTGCAGGTTGTTCGACCAGCCAGAAATGATCCCAGATAATGTCCTCCTGGCCGTCGTCATCCATGAAGCCAATTATTTTGCAGTCCAGGCATCTCAGCGGCCACATTTGAACAAGTTGCCTTACTTGGGTGTGATGCATGCAGATGCAGAGGGCTCCTTGCATATTAGTCATTCAAATGTGCTACAAATACTGCTGGAAATAATGTAAGAATATTATCCTTCCTCTTGCCAAAGCTGCGCAAGCAGCTGCACATTCTAAGGTGAATCTTTGGCGGCTGCATACGTGGTGTTTTGAGAATTGTGTCTGTGCATATAAAAATAGTAGATAAGAGTTTATGTCATTGTAATGTAACAAAATGTTTCGGCCACAGGCAGTGCCACAAGTACCCGTTGTGGAGTTTGAACTGTTAGAAGAATGATGTGACAATTTAGAATCGCATTGTAGTCTGTGGCACAAATAGCAAGAGGTGATTCTGAATTGCAGCTGGAGGGGTGATGAGATTTTGGGGTACGGTGGGGTGATTTATCGTAGGTTAATACAAGCGGGAGGCTGCGAAGACAAATAAAATGGAGAGCTCGCATAATTATGTCAAAATATTTACATATTTAGAAGAACGAATGGGACACATATCGAAACACTTCCGAACTGAGGAAAAGATACGTCAATGAGCACATATGAGAATAATTCACTTACCTTCTCGCCCCATATGTTGCTCCACGCACAATGCAAACCGCGAAGCAGGAGTCCCTATTGGCAGCTCAGCAAATCGACCTAATTGTTACATCGACCGTTGCTGAATATGGAGCTAATGACAGGCATGTCTTGTATTTTACAGTCGCAAGGGGAACATCCATGTACCGTACACAGCACAACATTCCAGATTATTCGGTTAATTTGCGATACTGCTGTGCCTGTTTCTGAATTATCTATATATCAGGCGGCGTACGATAAAAACCTTTTACTGGCGCCATTCCCAAAGCCATCAAGAAGGACTTGTGACATCGCCATTCTTAATCATCGGGGGTGTTCAGTTAGGGGAATAATCTGCACCTGAACGGACGGCGGGCTCAGAGACAAAGTGCACATCAATCGCCCAAACCGCGCTCAGGGTCCTTCAGGCCGTTAAATGAGTCGGGGGCCATTTCTCGCTGCGCCCTCGAGGTGTCCTTGCGTCACAATGTCACGCCTCCCAGAGACGCGCAGCAGAATCGCGACCTCGCCGTCCCCCTTTTCACTTGGGGGGGTAAGATTTTGAGCTTTTAATTGTTCCTGGTGTTAATTTAGCAGCTAAGGGTGTGCTTTCCCTTGTTAAAGGAGACACTGTGTTAAAGTTATAACTTTCTAGAGTGCTTTTAGCTATGGGGGTGGGGTTTATTACCCCATAAATCACTGAAATGGGCACCAGGATGGATGAAGAATGCACCGCATGGACTTGCATGTACAAGGCTTGTCATCACACAAGACTGCAACTCACCTGAGTAAAATTTATGGGATCCCTGTTCACACCAATAAAGGCTCTACTTTCCTAAAGCAATCATGAGATAAACATGTCCTTATAATATGATACTAAATGTTTTTACTTCTCATTACCAATACTCTTGCAGAACCAATGCAGCACAGCTCTAGCCGTTTAGTAAGAATCGTTTTTCTCACGATTGTTATTCACGATTTTCAGGTGTATTTTCCTTATATGCATTAAACCGATACCTTCGGTTTTGTTTATACATGTCTTTGGACTGCACGTGGAGTCTGTGCGTCCTTCCGTGTCACGTGTTTCCACAGGCCTTCCAGTTTTCTGTCTATTTGGGTTGGAATTTTAAATAGGACATATTTTATGGAACGTCTGTAATAAAACCTTTAATGCCATTTAAGCTAAAATAGACGCAAATATAGTACACAATAAACACCAATGATCTGTTTATACACCAAATAGGGTAATAGTTCGATCAAGAAATATTTCCCTTATTTGAAACACGTCTATATTACTCATTCTTGTTCTAGATTATGTTTATGGTGTTGCAAATGTCTCGTGAAATAGATGTCAAAGTTAGAACAAAAAAAGTCGGAAAAGCGAGATACTTGGTGCAAAGTGAGTGTGAGCGCTTCTGCAATATTTTTGATTAAATTGACCGCCAAAGGGCTCCTAGGGCTACTGACGAAGCGATGGTGCGAGATCACACCCATCCCTTGGGGCCACAGTGCACCCACGGTACAAGCTTACGGAAGATGCGTTTTATCAAGAATCCGTTCCCCGGTGACAGTCAGCGTGTGCACCCAGACCGCTACATTAATCCAAGGCTACAGGTGTGCTTTGCTTTCCCTCTGCAGATAGATGTTCTGCACTCAAGCACCTAACCTTGTTCAATCACATCTCAGGCTACGTTTTCACATGAGAAAGTGACTTTAGTGTACTATCTGCGCTGTACCCACTGCAGCTCAGCTGCGTGCCGCCTAAAGCATGTTTTTAATGCCGGACAGGAATCGGAAATAGGCCTACAGGTTATCTTTGTGTTCCAGCATGTCAAAGATTTTCAAAATAAATAAATAAATAATACATTTACATCCCATGTGTATTGTCAATTGAACAAATTCCTTAATGCTGCAACTACATTTTGGTGTCTTTTTTAAACCGTCAAATAGTCTATATACGGAACGTATAACGAGACAAAGCACATGGGTCGTTAAAGTTATCGCTGCTCATTTTGAGCCCGTTTCTTAGCCAAGCTCTGCACTGCTGTGCCGAATGTAGTGTGTCTGGTCTGTGGTCTTTAACTGCATCCGGTTGTAAGTAGGAAAACAAAACGATGACTAATATAGTTTATAATTACTAGAGCGCAAAGCATGCGGCTCTAATTAGACTTGATAATATGGAGGGGGGAGGGGTCCCCGCACATTAGGTCTTGGAAGGGTTTAGAAACGCTAATATCAATACGCAATTAAACTGCCGGCTCACAGCGGAAACCAGTAGAAAAAATACTACCGCTAACAGACAAGCCCCATACTTACTGCACCTGTTATAAAAGTGCTTTTATCAATTACATTTACATTTCAGTGTGACTAAGCCAGTAACAGCTTATTAATACGAATACTTTCAGAGAGAGTAAATTCAGAAGGTCTTATAAAACCACTCTTTCTAGATGTACAGCTAGGAAGGTAATTTATATTTTGGGGGAAATAAAATTTGCATAAAGACTCACCGGCAAACATATGCTGTTGTAAGTGAACACAGAGCTTGAAGGGCCTGTGTGAGATTCCCAACCCCCCCCCGTTAGGGACCAACGTGTCACTGCACCTACACCTGAGAGAAAGGCTGGGTCCCTACATTAACCATACAAACCTTTTTCATACGGACACCCTCTTTTATCAAATTAAAGGGACATATTACGGTATAGCTGACCGCTCTCATACGTTATAACGGAGGACTACATCAAGCAGAGCCCGTGATGGGCATTGTAGGTGTTGGGGGGCATTAGCAAATAAATGATTAATGTGGAGACCCGAGTAGATCTGCCTCCAGGCCGCTAAAAGTGAAATGTAGTGTAGGCGGTGTACTGGTTATGCACACCTGCTTCCTATTAAAAAAAAGGAAATCGAAATGACTTCAGTCCTCTCAACGCAGCGACAAAACAGCGTGATACAAGTTTAATTCCGACGGGAGAAATGCACTGCCTATCTTTTCAGTCCATATGTGAGATTAATTCAAAGGAATCGGCGACGTCTCAAATGGCCGCGTCCAGAGAGCGCCTGAAGGAATACTTTGATGGACGCGGCTGCCTATCTCTCCTGTTCCCTTCAATTTGGAGACTGTGACCCCTGGTCCCGCGTGAAGCTTTATCTCCCTGGGCCGACAGCGGGGGTCCGCGGCTTCATGCGGGGATAGGAGCTGATCTGGCGCTGCTCGCTCTGCGTCCGCTTTCCGCTGCACCCGTCCACGGTATAATCAACCGCTGCCTTTAATTGCACGTTTGTGAACATTTGACATCGACATTGTATTAAGGGTTTCCCACACTTCTGCCATAGCAATACGGTCGATGCAGTCAATTTACCTGCTGTAGCCTATAATCTTCCGGTATCTTCTGTGCCGTATACTGTGCGCGGTTTTAATGATATTACATTAATGATATTTACGTAACTGGGTCCTCGTTCATGTAAACAGAAAATCCATAATTAGATGGAGGATGGGAACACTTTAATTATTTTTGAGTTTGGAAGTGCTACGCCAAGGTGGAAAGCCTGGTATGATAGACGTGTAAATCAAGGATCAAAACGTGTGTGTGTGTGTGTGTGTGGCAGGGGGCTGCACTAGAGAATAATAGACAACGTACATCTTACTAAGAATACCAAATCCTTTCCCCTTTATTGCAATTATTGTTGATTACGCTTCCTGTTTTGGATTCAAAATATATCTGCAAGTTTCTCGAGGTTTCTTTTAAGTCTTGAATCCTGCTGACTTTAATTTACTTTGATGGTATGTCGGCAGTAAGTAGGCTACTGATGATTGTTGTTGCTGCTGTTTTTCTTTCTTGAGTATTTTAATGCGTTTGCCCGAAGCGTTTTTCCCAATCATTTATACTCATGTTTGTTTTTGTTTTATTTCCAAAGTCTTTTGTAACACGTTTGCCAGAAATGCAGAATGAGCACGCGATGTGGAAATCCGCCTTCCCACATCAACAGTGTACGTGTATTTCTGTATTTTGTCTTAATGCTAAATCTTAATGTTACAATCAAACTGTCAGTACGTTTAATTAAAATAAGCCCAATCGTGTCCCAGGTATTATGATTGCTCCGGTATTGGCAGGGGTCGCTGTCAAGACCCTCTCTGCCAAACCGATTGCTTTCTTTACACACCTAGCGAGCCTCAATTCCTAATAGGCACTTATGAGCGGCTTTCCCAGGAGAGCCAGACTGACTGCCCCCACACCGCACAAGCTATGTTAGTGCACACAAAGCCCTGTCCTCACGGGTCCCCTAGATGGAGCGTGACATAAAGCTTAGAGCAAAGCGGCGGCACGAGGGCCGAGCTTACGCCTGGGAAGTCCACAATTACCGCCCGATCCTCTGCGGATCCCCAACCGGATCATTTTCTATAAAGAACCCCATAATCATAATTTAAAGCGCTTAAATTAAAGAGACCAATTGTTCCAAATCCTTAATATTCTAACCAGAAGTGAACCTACAGATTGTTTCTGAGATTAATGAACGCTAATATCAGTCTAATTAAAAACATTAATATATTATTTAAAATCTACAATTGTGAATATATATATATCGCATATGTTTTTAATTATTAATAAAGGACCGTCTAGCCAGAAGGGATCATATTAAGTGTATACAATAGGCCTATGTAGTGTAAACAGTGACGTATGTTATTTACATCATGGCTGTGAAGAGGCACACCGCACTACAGATTTCCTGCCTTACTATTATTTATTAGTCCATAGTTGCACGCGTGAAATAAAATTTAGTGGGCGGAGCCATATATCGTGCCATTATTACGTGAAGACCACGTGATTATTGGAAGCGACCATCTGGATCACCAGGTCCATATAGTTGCATTATGGTTGAAGGTACGGTAGAAAACCTACACTACGCAACTTAACCCTGCTACCAGTGCAGATGTTCCTTCTGCTCACTGCATTGTACATTCGTGCATTAATGTGTACACTGGCTATTTACTGGGCGGCCACTAAAGCTAGTTAGTCACAGGCACAGACCTCACTCCCATCCGCTCTCTTTTGGCTCAATGGCAGAAAATCCATATGTTCACTAGAGGGAGGAATTCCATTAGATAATGGATATGGAATTTGTCTTGATTCTAAACTCTATCTTCTGTTGGGGTGGAAATCAATGGGGAGAATCTGTTGAACTGCTTACAATAACAATAAATTGATGGAACAGATAAACGTAGAGTGGTAACACACAAACAACACCAATGCTATTGTCTTCGTGCGTATTGATATAGATTAGGGCGCATTCATTAGGCGACGCAACCAATTTGTGATTTAGATGTTGGGGAAAACGAACAAAGGGGTGCGACGAATGTTGTGCTTACAAGAAATGTGTTAGATGACCATGAAACTAAGTTATGGAGAAAAGCAAAGTAGGAGATTGGCTGCATGCAGGTTTTTAATGCTATATGTGAAGCCGCATTACTTAAGTTAGCAGCGTAATGGGACAGCAGTGTCACGACATACTGTGCTGCTGCAGTGAAGCATAGGACGCATGTGCAAGATGGGTGTGAATGCTGCGAAGATTCCCATTGGTCAGAGCCATGCTTGGCCTTTGCTCTGGCTGTTGCCAGGCGACCTGTGCCACACAGCAGGGACCTGCCAGGTCTGTGGTGGGTGCAGCGAGTGCATGAATGGGGCCTGCCATCGCCCCCTGCAGGACTCTGTGGGCCTGACGCTCAGGTGAGCCATCCTACAAGGTGGACGTTTTGTGTAGCAAGCTTCAAACCCACAGAGGAAATTTCAAGGCTGCTGCGGGCTTATTGAACCAGGGTGGGTGGGGACTATTAGGGTGTGTGTTTGTTTGTAATTTTATAACAGGATTATTTTAAAATATTGATAACAGGTTATTGTTTAGTCAATACTCCACTATATATTATTTTACCTCAAGTCAAATTCTAAAAATATTTTAAAATATTTAAAACCAGCTCATTTACTCAGATATTCCAGACACTGAAATGTATACCTAACCACGAATCACAAAGTATTAATCTTAAGTATTTAAATATATCTGATTGATACATTTCCTTCTTTTCATCTTTCCTAAGTTTATCTCTGACACTTAGCCACAAAGTAAAACACGAGGACATCAGAATGTGTATATAATTTATTCAGTAGGATGTAATCTATCCTTGGAAGGATTGGGTGACTTCTATGATGTTACAGTAATGCACGCAGTTTAATAAAATCCGCAAAAAGATGCAATGGATGGAAAAAGTGCATAACTGTTGAACTTTTGGCCTGACGTGAATCCCGAACCATGTTCCTTAGCCGTATATTCTGCATATGGTCACCCTTGAATCCATGCCGCTGGACCTAGACCCTCTCCTTCCTCGGGTGACTCGCCTGCTCCATTTCAAAGCAAAGTATCTGTGACCTCCCGAGTCTCGGTAATGCACTGATCTGCCTTCCAAGCCGCTCGGTGGAGTCACCCCCCACCCATGAGTCACTGTCTCTCTTGGCCAAGTGTACGCCCATCCAACACAAAAAATTATTATTTTTTTTGCAGGTTTGCATGTTCTCCTGGTACTCATGCAGATTTTGTGCAGTGTGTATGTCCTGCAATGGACTGACATTCCATGCAGGGTGTCCTCTGTGGAGTAGAGTGCTTTCTGGCGTTAGGTGTAGGCTCACTGTATTGAATGCATTATGGATGGATGGATTGATGGATGGATAATGCAATATGTCATACTTTTCTAATGCATGTTAAACTGTTCAAGAAAAGCTAAACACCAAGCTTAATTGCTTTACATCGGTGCAATGAGGATGATGTGTTTATTGCAATGAATCATGGGTAATGCTCTGTTAACATGATGATAAAAGGTATTTCTCATTATTGTAATTTATGAAGTACACTATTACTGCAACAGGTATAGCAATACTCTTATTTATATTTAAAAAGTTAAACTATATATTATATTTACTTCATAAAATGATCATTTTGTCCTAAACATTTTTATAAAACCAAATGCAAGCACAACATCAAACAGAATTATGAGCAGAATCCCAATAGTGTAAGAAAGTAAAGTTTAAGTGACAGAATGTCACAGTGACACAGTTAAGATGGCAACACAATGACAGTGTGACACAATAAACCATTTTCAACTGCTGCGTGATTCACCATGAGTTTACAGTCATTAAAATGTCAGTTGAAGGATATTGGGGTATTTCACTAATTATACATTCTTATTTTTCATCCATATGCACACTAAAGCCATTTAGGTACTGATCACTGACATCTTTCCTCAAATTTGATTACATTTCCAACTGGTTCATTATTTATTCACAGCAGTTGGGCCTGCAGGTTATTTTTAGATTTTAGAGTCAAAACAATGTTTCATTTTTACAGCAAAGTGAAACTAATATACATTCTCTCTCATTAAATATATTATCACAAGACTCGGTCCTACATACATTAAAGGAAATTATCTAAAAATCCAACCGCTGTGCGACATAACTGTCATATCTAAATATCTCGTCAAGGTGAGTACACCATTCACATGTTTTGCTACAATGCCGTGCCAATTGTCATTACACGAGTCAACCATTGGGTGTCAGTGTAGAGTATAGTGGTTCAAAGGCGGCGATCCGGCGAACTACTTAGAAAGCAATTGGTTCAGGTGGCTCATTGCCTCAAAAGAAGAAAAAAAAGAAAGCCTCGCTGTGACCATATACGTAGTTCATTCTTCACACCGCTGACTTAATGGCTGCATACTGTGGGAACGACAGCTCCTATGGCACTGGGAAAAGGACCGCCAAAGTAGCATGCCTCACTCTGATTTGTTTCACCATCTAACCTATCATGGGTAAGCCTAAACAAGTGAATGCATATAACAGCACTTTCCCACAGGCTGCTAAATATAACCAGTGAAGTACGTGGTGCTGTTTTTATCCTTTTTGTTTTCAGTTTTCCTCAAACTAACATGTATAGGCTATAAGACTTGTAATATTAAAAAACGCGAAAGGGAGAAAATATTGAAGGTGGCATGGCGGCTTCTCCTTGGCAATTGGTGTTAGGTAATGCAAACACGAGCCCCGTACATTGCAATCACCTTGAATTGACTACCGTGCGCGTCGCCACACACTCGTGAACGCGCACTGGCAGCAAGGCGCGCGGCTGATCGTTAGGGGAAAGAACGTCCTACATAATTAATGTAACGCGCCTAATTTGAAGCAGGGTTCCCACATACAGGGAACGGGCTGTCACCCAGCGAAGATATCACAAATTAGGACAATGTGAAAAATCTGCCCTCACTGCTCGTCATACAAATAATTCACCGTATTTCACTGGTTTTGCTGTCTTGTCAGTATGGCAGGCATTACTATTTCATTACCAGTGAATCAGCTGTCCATTACAATTTTATTGTCATACAATGCCGTTGACAGTGATGCTTAATATCTGTACTGTAATATATCTCTGAGTTGCAATAATAGTGTGCTTTAAGGGCAATAATGACATTATTTTGTAGTTTTCATTCTATACCACCACGCCATATTAGGCACAGTGACTACAAACTTCATTACGGGTAATTATACCGATTGACACGTGTCTTACCATTCTGTCTATACATCGGCCCATGGCCGTCGAGTATCAATTACTTCCATCTGCCGCCGTGAAACACCTCAAGACATTTATTTTTAAATCATGATGCTGCACACGAGTTTTCACCAGCATGGCCCAGTGCTCATAGCCTCGGGGCCGCACTGCATGTCCACTTACAGCTGTGCTTATTCTTGACTGAAGATGCCGAGGTTTGACTGCATCCAGTAATCCCACAATCCATGGCACACAGGAATTTATTAATCGGGATTTAATTTACGACTATCATACCAAATGACTTCTCACATAAACGTCTCTTGTCTTTATATTTCACACTCGTTGCAAATTATATTCCTATTTATTGATTTAATATCACCGTGAGATTTATTTAAACATATAAAAAGTCAACAAAATTAATTTGGCATCAACTTTCAGACATCCAGCTTAATTTTAAATGCATCAAGCATTCTCTAGTAATTTAAAATGGTATCAAATACAAAGAAATGCCCAAATAGTGATTTGTCTCACAGATAATGGTAGCGAGGTTGCTGAAGAATATTAAACAGTTTCGAATTATTTCCAACAGTTCTCAAAATCAGTCTAATTTTTTTAATCTATTTCCAACAGTTTTACAGGATCATTTAATTAAGTCCCAAATGTTTCCCTTTAATTAGAAAAATACTCTCTATGGCATTGCAACTCAGAATTAAAATATTGAATACTTCAAGCGCCGGATCTTGCCAAGCAGGAACTCATTTTATTGTTATATAATTGAGTTCTGCTCCGCCCCGGAGGTGTGCGAAAATAATAATTCAAGAAATTCTTGGTTTACCTCATGCCACGTAGCACTTTAAATGAAAAAGTTCCTTACGGAGAATTGCTTGAATTTGTTTTTCTTTGGGGGGGGGGGGGGNNNNCCCCCCCCCCCCCAGCAGGTTGTTGACCTTGACATCAGCTGACATCAGTTACTTGGACCCAAGCTATAGTTCTTGCACAATTCGTATTTGCGAGCTACGCTCTGAACACACATTATTAATCTTCGTCACAGAAAAGCAGTTCCAAGTTTTTAACAACATGTTATGATGAGTATGAAAATGTAAAGCAAATGGTTTATCGTAATATACAGTTAATCTATCCTCTGCTTACCGGAACAACACATGGGTAAAAAACCAATACAACACAGGACATAGCTATGCCACGTCTGAGCATTACTCAAATAACGGAATCAGCCACTGTATACAGATAAACAGCTCGTGATTGAGGCAGTTTGCGATAATGAAAACGCATTGTGGAAAATGCACATCTCAAAAATAATAAACTCTCCACCTTTGGCTCACTAATGGTCATAGTTTGAGTCCCAATAACAGTATTGAGTTCACATGGAGCCATTAGTATGAGGACGGTTACGGCACGCCAGGCTGCACAGATAATGGATAATGACCAGTACAGCTGGAATTCATATTTAAATCTCTCAGTACACTCGTAACCTTTCAGCAATCAAGCTTTAAGATCATCCATCGGAGCTCTGGTTTTTTATTTAGCTGTAACTACGCAACTGTTTTTGGGACCACTATTCAATTCGGAGAAATCTCTTTCACAATAAGCGAATAAAGATGTAATGTGTTATGCAAGCAAAACACAACGCAATCCACCAAAAATTATGATTGCAGTTGAACTGCCGTGCCTTCAAAACAGCCCCTATGCATTCCTTCATGTCTCGCACCAAAACCTATAATCCCAAACCAAAGCGGGAGATTTGTTTTCTCTTGGCTATAGTGTTATGATAATTATAGTAATTGCTTTGTGGGCGCTCCAATGAGTCTGTAGCACAGCACTCTCCCATGGTCGGTGGAGAGATGAGCAATAAAATTAGACGTTCGCTTATGTCTGCAGATAAGTGTGAATGCGTCTTGTTAGTAAAGACACTGAATGAACTCAATGGCTCGAATGGCAAAAAGGTATTTTTGGATGAACTGTGAATCTATCAGTTGAGAAACAGCTTTACAGACATCGTTCTGCTATCAGATTGCATACAAAGGGCTTGTTACTGTTAACATTATGCCCCCCCCCCCACCCCAGTAAAAAAACCCAAACCTTTCCTCACAGTGCCCTGGTGTGTACCGTCTCCAAATAAGGGCAGAACTTTGATGACATGCTTCGGAGTGGGATTTCCAGGCGCCAGGGGATATACGATTACGATTTTACAGGTGAAAATATATAAATAAAACGGCTTATCAAATTGCGCCTTTGTTTCCAGTACACCCCCGCTTATCTGGAGTGCCCCGACGCAGACATGTATCGCTTGACAGAAATCCTTAAAGATTTATGGCTAGGAGACAGACATTTTGTCATCCATCACCGATCATATGCATCCCCCCCAATCTGTATGTCTGCTCCCTCGTTCCCTTCCCTCTGTTCCTCCCTTTGCTCACTCCCTCTCTCTCCCTCCATCGCTCTCTCTCTCATCCCCTCTCTCTGGCCTGAGGGAACGGCTGCCTTTCTGGAAGCTCTTCCTCCTTTGTGAGCACACATTGATTGCCTCTCTGCTCTCCAAAGCAAACCAGCATGGGGCGAAGCGCAGACTGCTTTTCGCTGGTGCGGCGCTCGCTCGCTCCGTGAAACGAAGGGCGGGGGCTGCAGGAAGGGGTGGTGGTGTAAAAATTGTGGGGAAACAGAGAAAGGAAATCATCTAGAGGCTCTTTCCACTTCCAGAAATTGTCCCATGGCAGCCAAACGCATCTGCTCTCTCCCTTTGCTCGGCTCTGAGCAGAATCGATAGTGCCTTAATTGATTTCCCCCATGTCTTGTTGTCAAATGGAGCACCGCTGCCTCTCCTCCTGCGAGATGATCCTGTTCTGCACACTTCCCTGCTGCCCCTTACTGCCCGCATCCATCCAGCCCGTCTCGTTTGTTAAGCAGCCGCTGACTGTTTGCTGCCATTCCTACCCCAGCGCTCTGACTGTCACCGCCCCGCCCAGAAAGCTCCCTCGGCGCGCAACCAATAAATATATTGACACTCTCTATTGGTTTACAGTTGTTTATTTGTTTAATGGAAGATGTTGTTTCGCCAATTACTCATGTAACATTGTTATTGTTGTATATTTGGCTAGTCGCATTCCTTGTAGCCTGATTCTGTTCGCATACTTGATACCGCGCTAAGCAACCAGACCGTTCAATGTTTGCTCTTTAATCAAACGGGGGGGGGGTCCTTTTTCCTGTTAATTGTGACTAAATGTAGTTGGTGACCCCTAGAGGCCAGGCATAATAAATGGCTAAGTGCACTAGACTTGCGGAGTCGGCCCCAGCCTGGATCAATGCTTCTGTTCCGTGCCTTACATGATTTAAACTCTGATTTTAGATCAGTTAAGGAGTGCTGAAACGGTTATACGTTTCCTCGTGGGGACCGGATGGTTTCTTTAACCTTCTTTTGCCAACTGTGAGGACAAACTATCAATCATAAGGTTGTGGGTGTTGTCATGTGACCCATATAAATGAGATCCATCCATCCCTGATTGAGTTGTACACAAAGGCCTAAAGAAGATTGGATCCTGCAAACCTTATAAGAAATCTGTACTGTATATCACTGTGCATTTTCCCCTGTTTCATATTCTGTACTGAAATGCACTGGCAGCTGTAAATCTGATTGTCTCATGCATTGATTCAGCCACTCCTTAACTTTGTAAATGAGCTTACACTGGTTTCTGAGAAGGACTCTCTACCTTACTGTGTAAATCTTAAAGCTCCATGAATGTTTGGATGCTGAAAACACTTCCTCACATTTAAAATACTGTAAAAAAAATGCAGTAACATTTGTACATTTTCTGTATTTGTTTCAACATTACATATACATCCATGGAGAATTATATAAAGGTTAAACGATGCATGGAAGAGGTTTTATTATGCACTGGAAAATTCATTTCTGTTTTTATTTGGCTGATTTCGACATCCAGCACAGAACCAACTGTTGGAATCAGAAAGCTTGCCACTGAAAAGGTCTTTAAACCCTGCCTCAGGAAGCCAGCGATCTGGACAAATAAACAAGGCCGTATGGATGCGAGTAGCACAAGCTTTTCCTTAAATTTGTTAAAAACGGCTTTTACGGAATAATTTAAGCCTGAATATGTTGGGTGAAGTTTCTCTCCACCGGTGGGCCAGAAGAGCTGTGAGTGAATGTTATTTACAGACCATCCACCGCAAATAAATCTCTTACGAAGCCGGCAGCTCATCCCTGGTATAAAAAAGCATCGCTCTCAATTACCTGTGCAAATGGATCATGCGGGAATTGAAAATCTGACTCTCAAGGAAGGCCTGCCACAGGTCACGTAGCTGCATAATGGCGGGAGAAGCAACGTCTGACCAGAAGCAAGTTCCTGTAGCTCAACATGAAATATGTTATGCTAATGATGCAGAAGACGTGGGTTTGAATCCCAAAGAATGCCTGTAATTTATAAGCATTCTCTGTATTGTAGCTAACTTTGTGTAGTAGTGTCAGATAAATGTAAATATTTCCAGCTAGCTACAAATAACATGCAGAAGCTTGGTAGTCTTTATGTTTTTGGTTTATGTCATTTGATAGCAATTTCCTAGTTTGTAGACTTCTATGTAAATAATGTGTTTTTGTGACGGCTTGGCGTGACAATGGGAACGCAGAGTCTTGTCGCAGAATCCTGGAGTGCTGCGACGAGGCGGCATCCTCTTCAGATAGGAGAGTCCGCTGTCAGCCCGATCCGGAGGTGAGGGTTTTCTCACAGGCTTGGGCAGGGGGGCCAACCTTGAGCGAAGGGGCTGGCCTTTTGTCAGAACTGGGGGTCCATTTGCTGTCTGTTGCAGCCCAGGAGAGCCTCTCTAGCAGGATCAAGGGCACGCCTCACCTTCACGTCTCCAGATGGGGATGACTGGGGCAGCCCCCCTTTGGGATGAAGATCTCAGGGTGGGGGGCACCGGGTCAGCCGCCTTCACGGCGTTGATACACAGTCATTTTCTGTGGGGTGTTCGGCGCACCACCAAGATGAAGCAGACATACATCAAAATCTGTGCCTCCCGTCACGCCCGGCTGATAATCATCTGAATTCTCGCCACATAAATGGCAAACCATAAAGGCCATATGATTTTGTGAACCGCAGTTAGGCCGCGGTTAAGCTGAAAATGCAAGTAACGCACAATATATGCATTGTGGCCCGAAAACAATGTCATTTCTGTCAGGGTTTAGCCATCTTTCAGCACCTGTTTGGGTGAAATTATACATGGACACAGCAGAGCTAGAGCTGCCCCACCTATAATCCATCCATCTTCATGGCAGCCATCTGGCCCAGCTTTTTGTGTTGGACGGCGGTTGGGGGGGGGATGTGGGCCCCCCATGCGCGCGTCAGGAGCTATGGTAACCAGTGGCGTGCGTCGGTGCGCGCTGTGGTGGTACAGGGCCAGCCTGCCCACGCCCGCGACCGGCTGGAGCTCTGCAGGGGCGTGTTGTGAGAACATGACAAATGACCCAGCCCCCCC
>JAODUD010000041.1:8192394-8207201 GCA_026784285.1 Stomatorhinus walkeri | reverse complement strand
CCCCCCCCCCCCCCCCAGCACTTACAGAACCCAGCGAACTTCCAGACGGCGGCGACAGAGCTGCTGGACTGGTGCGGCGACCCACGGGCCTTCCAGCGACCCTTTGAGCAGAGCCTGATGGGCTGCCTTACGGTAAGACCCAAACCAGCCGTGCCATCCGCCGCATCACGGGGAATCCGTGCCAGGAGACATCCGAATCCACCTGACGCAGCTTGTCTGTCGGATAACCAGAGCGGACACATTTACGACACTGGGCTGCGCAAACAGAACTTGGGAATCGTCCACTGTGGGGAGCGATGTTGGATTTCCGTCCATTTTCGCAGAATGTCCGTTTTCACTGTTCGTGCCCAGTGATTTTATGTGCTGGACGGAGTTGTTTTTCCAGTGCCTGATGGGAGATCGCTAAAGTGGCTTCCCAGTGATCTGGAACACCTTAAATTTGAGTGTCTTGGCACCACAACATTAACGCAAGTGTGAAACTGACCTGTGTGTTGGTCTCTTCCCGATAAACCAGATGTCCGGTGCTCCGTACTGGCTGCTGCGAGAATCTGACGCTGACTGTACCCTAGGGATCTGGTACGCAGGGGATCTAAAGCTAACTGTGCCACGGAGATCCGATTTTCAGGGAGTCAAGGACTGGGAATCCGGTGCCGACTGCACTCTGGGGATCTAGCATAGGGAATCAGGCCCTGGGGATCCAGTGCTGACTGCACTTTGGGGATCCAGCAAGCAAGAGATCAGGCACTAGAGATCCGGCCCTGACTGTGCTTTAGGGATCCGGTGCCGGGTCTTGTTCAGTTAAGCAATAAATGAGCAACAGGGACTTCAGTAATATCTAATTATTATTAATATCTGTCCCTGTGATTAACAGCCTATCCTTTAAGGATGTAAAGAACATCTTTAAAGATCCTGAGCGTATGAAAATAAAGCTACTGGGGAACAAGAAGTCTTGAGCAGATTGGGATCAAAGACCATTTTATGTTTTCAGTTTTAACTACCTTGGAACTGGTTGTTTTCTCAGATCTGTGCAGTATTATTATTACCACTTGTCTGTCTGTTTGCTGTTTTTGTCTGCTCAGTTCCCTCCTCCTTCCCAAGGCTTTTCACTCAGGCACTGAATAGACTGGCCTGCTAAGCTGTGGGGTACCCTAATTCCAGTCCCAGCATGCTCAGCTTTCAGATCCCATATTTTTACAGGAATCTCCTTTTACAGCTCCCAACCGGGTTTAGCCAAGTAGTAAAAAAAGAAATCTCTGGGTAGGGCTAATCATCGAAAGCATAACATACTGCCGAATGTTTGTTCAGTCACCCAGACCAAGACATTTAATCAGTTTTGTGTTACTTCGTGTTCATTTCTTATTTCATATCTGTCTAAACTCGTCCCAACTGGAAGCAGCGTGATACAAGAGTACTGTGTGGAATAGACTATTACAGTATCGTTATAATATTTCGTTCTCGTTTTGCTTTTTGACGGCAGAAGCGCAGTCTCCCCTTCGTGGGCGAATAGGAGTTCATTTATGTTTGCTTTCCGATCGGAATGCCGTCCGCCTTCCAGCAGAGTTACACAGAGCCCCATTCTGGCAGCACACCTGGGCTCTGGCTCTCGGTGGGAATTTCTCCTTTTAACTGCAGCTGGCGCGAGTGTCGCGCGGTGATTGGATCCCCCGAATGGAAGGAATCGGTTACTTTAAAAGGACGGCATTTGTAAGAAAGAAAAAAAAATCCAACATACAGCTAAGAATATGCAGCAAAGTCGCGGGAGCAGAACGATGGCAGATGCTGGGTTTTGCGTGCGCTGGAGTAAGTGACGTACATTGGCCTCCGCTGGTCGGCGCAGTGGTGATAAGCAGCTAACGCACACGTATCCTCTGCAACGCGCAGCTTTATGTCAGCGACGCGCCGCTACCTGAATGGGTTGCAGAATAACAGGGACGCTGAAGGGGGAATTTGCCATGTAATGATTTATTGAGCCACTAGGGGCGTGTTCATGTCGTGTCACATCTCAGTGGGCTTCAGTATAAAGTGGTTTCTAATGATACAGATATTCAGATTTTTTTAATGTAATCCGTATTATTTTCTTTAAATGCCACTCTCTTGGAGTCAATATGGTACGGTCGCGCTCTGACCTAATTCCTCAAGTAGCGGCCAGTGAGGTTTAATAGCGAGGCCCTTGTCCGGCATCCCGGACACGTAATTGAACATCACGGTGCCGGTTTCGGCTTAATGGAGCGGGCTGCACACGGCGCATTACCGCGCCGGGAACAGGGCGACCCGGAAATGTGGTCGTTGTCAGATAGATAAGGAAATTAATATTACATAAATTATTATTATTAACAATAATGCCCGTGGCTGCACGTGTGTTAAGCAGGGAGTGTTTGCAGATAATGAATGGAGTTAAAATAGCATTAAAGAACCTTGCCAATGTTATTTATAAAGATCTTTGAGGTGAGGAGCTAGGAGTCGTGTCTGCAGCACTGGTTTTGCTCCCGCATTTCCTGAGGGAATGCTTTTGAGCATAATCCTCTCCACGGTTAAGTCAGGAGGGCTGCGCCGCGCCGCGCGGTATCCGGGCTCTGCTGCAGCAGCCGAGTCCCTCGCGTCCGCGCGTGCTCTGATAACGCCCCGCACGCGGAGTCTGCTCCTCCGGCGTGTCCCCGCACCTCTTACCGCTCTTTTCCCCGCACAGGTGGTCAGCCGTGTCGCTGCACAGCAGGGCTTCGACTTGGACCTGGGCTACCGGCTCCTGGCCGTCTGCGCAGCCAACAGGGACAAGTTCACCCCGAAGTCTGCAGGTAAGACCTCGAAGCGTTCACCTGCGCAGGCGCGGGCAGCTGCCGGCTCCGGATTCACACCGATTTACCTCGCGCTTCTCGAGTGACTCTCTAATGGCTCCTAATGGGTTTTATCCTGACCCTCGATACTAACGTCTGGCACTTACTGTCCCTCTCTGACTTCCTTTATCGATGTTCAGTTTTTCAGAGATACGTATTTTTGTAATTGCCTTTTTTTTACATTCTGGGATTCGGTTTCCTGTAAATTCGCTAACATCGGCTAATCCAGCGCTGGTGTACTCAAATACAATCGACATATTACTGTATATTATCATATTACTGGTTGTTAGTCTCCAGGCTGGGACAAAATTTGCGATTTGTCATTTTTACCCAAAATATCATGTTAGTGGATACAGTATGCTGCTGATGCCTAATCAAAAAGCCATGAATCTTAAATAACTGCATGTACAAAGAGGCGTTTGACCAAAAGGTTTCCCTCTGAAGGATTGTGTTGTTTTTAATGTAGCTCTTCTTTCTTGTACATCTGTGGATATCATCTTGGCAGATGGCAGTTTGCAATATTTAAGGAGCCATTTAATATCTTTGTTATATTTCCCCCCTGACATTTCTAACGGGTGTGCAGTGACTTGGAATTGACATCACAGTGTATTCTTTGTTTCAGATGCTAGCTTTAGAATGGCATACCTCCTGGTCTTCATAGGTGTCCGGCAGAATGCCTGATATCACATGTTTTCCCAGTTATGATGCAACCTAGTGCAAAGTCCCTGTTTCCTAAGGTGGTGTAATTTCCAAACTTCGCCTCCGTTTGCCTGGCTTTCGTCGACATGGTTATGGTTATTTTTTATTATTATTATTTTTTTTTTTATTTCTCATTTCATTGCCATCGAAAGCAGCCTTTGGCTGAAAGACCAAAATAGGATAAATGAGTGATGAGAATTCCCAAGCAATGTAGACCTTGCCCTGATGCCGGTGTAATTCATGCATGCTTTGAAGTAAAGGCAAACATCATCTACATAGTGATTATACTAAGGAATTATTGATATTTTATACACAAACAATTTCTAAAAACAAAATGCCAACAGATTTAAACATTGTGTTTTTATACACTTGTGCATGTGTAGCTAATAATGATAAATATATGTAACAGTATGCAGCTTCTGTTAATCTGTTTATTATACGTATCTAATGCAGGTTACAAAGACTTTTACAAATACAAGTACTTTTGCCAGTTAAGTCTGTATATTCACTGCTAATTCTTTAATACAGTCTCTTTCCTCTGCCATGCCTCAGAATTTGTAGTGGCGACTTGCTAATTACCCCTAAGATGAACAGAGGTCCTCATTAATGTTTTTTCAGATGCTATTCTTATGCATATTAAGCTGCACTCCACCCATCCTTCCCAGTCATGTGAATGAAGCAGCACCCCTGGGAAATGGAATTTAAGACACTCTGTGCCTTTATGCCCACAGTTCATTGTGGCTCTGCTCATGGTGTCGGCTGTGATTGGGGCAAAGCCTTTAGTGACACTGATCTTTTATCTGGGAAAAAAAGAGACTCTTCTTAAAAGGACCTCAGGTTATTGTAACATTATGACATTTCTAAAAGTTATTTTTTTTTGTTAGGGCTGTGTGCTGCAAATAATATCTCTTGTAAAATCTCTGTAATTATGAATGTGTTTATTTGTATTTGAGTTTTCCCTTCCAGTGTTCTGTATGTGCAACTGGGATGAGCCCTGCAAAGAATCCTAACTAAATTTGCTAGACATCTGGCATTACAATGCAGACATTTAATGCGCAGATTCTCATGAAGTGTCCAGTTCTTGTCATGGATAGATGGACCGTGAAACTGATCTGCAGTGTGAGATAGTGTCAGCTGGGCCTGCAGAATTTACCACTCCAGTTCAAGAACGTGGTTAACACCTAGCTGCTAACAGTACAGGAAACACAAACAGATGTTCAGGTGTCCCCTGTAATGGTTTGTGTTTTGATCTGCCTGTGATTGAAAGGCAGACCTGTTGAGTGCTTGATTCTGCTGTACATTAGAGTGTAATATGCTACATCAGAGTAAAGTCCTGGAATGAATAAAACATGCTGGTTTTCATCAGGAAACCGTATGTGTCACGTGTCACAGGTGTACCGTTTTCTGTCCTGCACTTTATAAATTCTTAAATGGGTTGTTGATCTGAGTTAGCATTTAATGAACTACTGAATGCTTTAAAATGTTTTGTGGGTGTTGCTAATTGTCTGGATTGATGTAGTTTTATTGTTATATTTGTTGCGGTAGTATCAAAGTAGTATTTCTGTTGTTTCTGGGCTAGAATGAGCTCATTACAGTAACCATTTTGAAGGGGAATTCACTGCGACCCAAATGTCATCAGCTCCATCTTATATGCTCAGTAATATTGCGAAGTGAGGGCAGTGCAAACGAAAGCTTGTGGGAATCTAGTTAGTACCATCATTCCGCAAGGGCATTGGTGGGGGGGCGGGGGTTCGGGGGTGGCGCAGTCACGGCCACACCGGCACCTCCCCGGAGCCCTGGCAGGAAGGCGGTTCTTAAAAGGCACTCGGTGCAGCCCCGGGGGCAAGGCTGTGCAGTGGATCCACCCGGCCGTTGCTGAGAAACCACAGCGGGTGAGTCACATGACCGCCAGGATGGCAGCAATAGGCCGGACATCCGATATGAGAATGGAGTCTATATGTCTGCGATTCATGAAGGCTGCTGCAAGTGGTTCAGAGGCTCCTGGTGAACAAATCGACTCTGGAATGCATCTCTTACAAGATTAGTTAGGCAAAAAGAGCAGGGAAAGTGGAAGGTTTTAATTGAATATTCTGTTCTTTGCCTAATATTATTTTAGCAATAATGTGTTTATCTTGTCTGCCTCATTTCCTGGACTGTGTCCAACAACAACAAAAAAAAATTGCAATAACTTTTAAGGTCATGAGGAGTTAAGGACTTGTTTTCAAATCCTTAACATAATTAAGGATTATGGGTAATTTGGTTTTTCTATCCAAGTTGCAGTGTTTTGTTTTATGTTGTGTTTCTTGAGCTGACATTGGCTTATTAAGGAGACATTACATTCTGGGTCTAGAGAAGCCTTGTTTTTGCTGCTTAGAAATAGGGCTGTGCGACATGACGAAAATCTCATATTCCAATATAAGTCATCTCATATACTGATAATGATGTATATCACGACTGCACTACATATTTATGGATTTTTTTCTACAGATCAGATGCGGTCGGAATTGGAGAAAAATCCGGAAATAAAAAGGAGCAAGGTCACAATTGTAGCGCGGTCCACAAATAGATCGGAAATGATCCACAAATGTGCAAAACCCTTCTCACGGGCACAAATCGCTGTGAATATCTGGATATGGTTTTTACACAACGCAAAATAAATACACGTATTTGTGGATAGTGATGTTTTTGTGTTTTTTCCCCCCCTACATATCAGATGTGGTAAACAGAGTCCCTAAGAGGTCTGGGTGGGAAAATATTTTTTACAGTGTCGTTATAATAGTTTTGCATTCCCTCGCAATACATTTTTGTAGCTAATAGTAGCTGTACTGTGTCTGTTTAAAGTACAAAAGACAGAATTAATGGACGAATAAGTATAAGCCTAAGTGATAGAGACATAACCAGTTAAGTGGGGGACAGTGCACACCATGTGACTTTCATATATGTGTTTTTATATGTATTTATTTAATAATTGCACTGATGTCCGTCAGTGCATTGATGTCATTTCACCATCAGTGACTGTAAACAAGATAGCTGGGCCACGGAACGTGAATTTCACACACAAACATTGAAATATTAATTAAAATTCACCTGTAAAGAAATTTGGAAAACCATGGGGTGTTGCTTGCTATTTTTGAACAATATTACAGCCAGAATGTACAGTTTTCCGGCTGTAATATCTGCCGAAATTTGTGATATGTTTCATGTTTTTCAGGTATTTGTTTGTATATGAATACTTCACATTCAATAGCCCAGCAGTCTTGCTAAAGTCACTGGGGGTGAATAGACACAGTGTGATTATTAATAAATACGTATAAAAACACATTATATTAGTTACATGGTATACATTGTCCCCCATGCTTTAATGCTTAAAGCACACCTTATAGGACGTGTCTGTATTATTTAGGTTTATGGAACCGTCTCATCACGTTGTGGTGAGTTAACATAAAACTATTTAAAAATATATTTTATGTACGAACTGGACAAAAATCTGCAAATAAATAGGAAGGAATCTTGAATGTAATACAGTACACAAATAGACAGGAAGTGATCCACAAATGTGCAAAGCACGTTTCACATGTACAAATCGCGCCGCATTTGTGGATATGATTTGACACAACTCAAAAACATATGCCTGTGGATCGTTAAGTATTTGTGGATCTTGGTACTTATTTATGGATTGTCTTTTGTGGGTTTCAAATAATGAAGTCCCATCAAAACTTCCATACAAGTGCCACACCCCAGGTAGTGGTGTGTAACCTTGCAAACTGTCATCCAGATGATGAAAAAATGTTGCCATAAACAGTGTATTTTTGCGACACCACAAAATAAACCACGGAGCATAATATGAAACGATAGACGTTTTTATTTTGTGATCCGACACAAATCGTCATATTGCACAGCCCTATCTAGGATAGAGATTTGCTACTGTTAACAGGAAAAGGTGCAACAGCTTTAGTGCTTGGAAAAGTCATAACGCAGTTGTGTCCATTTAGTAGATTTTTATTTATTATTTTTTATTGCTGTGTCTCCCTTGTACCTCCTGGTACATTTCCTCCTAACCATTGTAGATCCTTTTCACCTCAGAGGTTGGACTGGACGTTCCCTTCATGTTCCATGCAAGCTGATTGGCCACACTTCTGAGAACCGTCATTGGACCAGGCTCGAGCCCGGTGCAGTAAATGTATCTGTAACAACCTTGTTTTTCATCAAGCGGACTGGGCCGGTCGACAGATGAATTAGCTTCTGCTGGGAGTACCGTATTAGCAAGTGTTCCGTTCATGCTTAGTATTGGTATTTGCTGGTTTCATGGACACTTGCGTGGGACGTCACCGCGGACGTTTTAATGAAGAGCGATGAGTGGCGCTCGCATTCAATGTGCGTTTGATAAAACCGTTGATTATAAGAAGGGTGTGAAGACGGGGAGGGGAGTATGAGGCGGGATGAGATGAGCTGCACTGGTCACCAGTTCACAGGAACGAGAGAAAAATGTTTCGGGGTCGTCTGTTAAGCTTCTTTTCTTGACAGTCGGTCAGGGTTTAAGAAGGGCCTCTCGTTTAAAGAGGTGACTCCTCCAGACGCCACAGTGTAGGAAACACTTAAGCGGCTGTGATATCAGTTACGCTCGTCTCCGTGATCCCCGTGAGTATATGGGGGTGGGGGTGTCCATCAGAAATCTGGCTCAGTCTGCGGTTTTGTTCCCACCGTTAACGTTGAGTGATTCACGTGCCATGCAGGCGGTGTAGGGGTGCAGCAGAGCAGCACGGCACCCCCCCCCCCCACATCTCACGGGCGGCCGTGTGGAAACGTGGGGGCTTAAAATGCTGCCAGACGTGGGAGGGAGTTTCCACTTTCCAGGATTGAGTTAAGCATTCAGTTAGACTGGACTAAATACACTGCAATTTATTCGACTCAAACATATGCTTTCGCATTACATCTTAAAATGCCTGAGATTTGCAAAGAAAATAAAAATTAGATGGTGAGCATCTGTCATATGCAAAATAATGGTAACAAAGAGACTGGAGAAAACACGACACCCACGTTATTGGTGGAATAGTCTATGTAACTAAGTGATGTTCTTTGTTTTGGGTTTAAAACGGCATTGAATCCAATTATCTTGGGTCAGTTGTTGGGTCAAACTAGTTTTTTTTGTTTAGTCTAGTTTGAACTTATTTTTTAATGTGTTTTTTGTTATTTGTGTGAAATCTAGCAGTTTATCGGTAGTCAGGCTGTCACTGTCTGTCATGGGCCTTGCCTTGTTGAACAGGCAGGTTGTATGAATTCACCTGGCCCTTGGCAAGCTCTCGTCCCGGTGCTGCCAGTCTGTAGCTGCTGGGCGCACCCAAGAGCTGAGATTTCTGGGTTTGGTGTTCCATTCGTTAAAAGTAATGGAAACCGTAACCATTGGTCTTGTTAACAGAATTCGACCTAGTTTCTTGCACGTCTTGCATTCAGACATTTTCAGGAATAGTGTGACTTTGCCACATATTTTGCCCTTCATAAACTCATTTATCAATATTTATAATTCACGTCCCATCTGGCCATATGCACTTTGGCGATTTCATTGCACAGTTCTTTAGTGTTTATTGATTAGGTTCTTTTTCTTTTTTACACTGGTAACAGTATTTGAAAGTAATAAAGAAGCCTAGATCGTGGGGGGAGCAGTCGAGACTGTTACTGGTGGGTGTCAGGGAGCCGGTGGGTGGGAGGAGCCGTCGGTGAATGGGATTAGCCTGCTCTATTAATCTGTGATTACTGGGGACTGTCTATCCACGGAGCACCGCTATGTGGGTCGCGCCATATTGTCAGGGAAGCTGGGGGAATCACGCAACGTTGAAGAAATTCCTCAGCTTCTTGACACAGATGAGGATCCCGTAGAAACTGGAGTGCTCGTTTCATCACCCTTCCTCCCTGCTCTCTAGTAGAGATTTCCCCTGGCATGGATCATTGGTACAGTCTAGCACAGTAGTTTGAAGAGAGCGTTTAATCGTTTGTTCTCCCCATGTGGGTCAGAGTGGCACATTCCAAATTGCTTGTGCTCCAACAAGCACAAGGAATTCCTTAGTTCTAACCTGTAAAAGAAAGCATTCATTTAAAAAGGGGGGTAGATCTCAAACTTCGGAATAAACTTTTCATTTGGCTATGATTTCTGTGGAGTTTGCATATTCTTACATAGCTCACTTTTCAGTTTTAACAATTTCACTGATTTTTTTCCCCCCCACATCAAAAGTAGTTTACTGTTTAAATATATATTTTTAAAATGTACACCATTATTAAACATCTAAAAGCTTTTTAACTATGGTGTGGTGCATAAGTATCCCTTCCTTTGATGAGAATGAAAAGATCTTTTTTTCAATTATAATAATTATTATTACAGTGTATTAGTAAATATCGCTAGGCACGTTCAAATGATCTTAAGTGTACTAAACAGCTCACACATAGTTCAGTGGCATCTCTTTAGGCCTGAGAGCAGATATATTGCCCTTGAAGCCTGTGTGTGGGCCATCGCTTGTGAAACATGCTTGCGGCATTCTGGGGTGAACAGAGGGGCAGGAACGGTGATTTTTCATCCAATCACTTACGATGATGACACGTCTTTGATCATTCTGCATTCTGCTGTGTCTGTCTTAGAGTTTGCCGTGCCTTTAAGGGGGGAAATGGAACTCTGGGAGCTCACTGGGAACGCAGGGGGTGGGGTGTACTAGTGTGGCAGATCTCCGGTCGGCTAGCTAAGCTTTCCTGTTCTAAAGATTTTCATTGAAAACATACCGCGTGACTCAAAATGTGTCTCCTGCTTTTAGAGGGAAGATGCTTTTGTCAGTTTTGTTACAAACACGTAGGGCACAGTCGTGACTGAAATGTGATGGATATCTGACTGGATTACGCACATTAATGTCAAAGGCAGACTGAAAAAACTTCAGGTTTTGTCCGGTAGCGCAACAGATGCTTGGCATCTGGTCGTCACAGAAATGAATGGTCCTGTTCAAGGAACCTCAAAGATGATGTTTCAGCTGCTAATGAATGAGAGAGGATGAATTAGTAGTACTGTTTAATGAGCTGCGCATTATCAATTAAGACGTCATCTTTCTGCCAACCTGTTTTCCCAGTACTTCTTGACTTCATTTTTACGTCTCCAAAGCGGTGGTCGTTCCAGTCTTGTCGTCTTAAATGAAATATGAATTTTCAGAATTTTTTTTTTTTTTACATGCTGTCAAGTGCCTCTAAGCTAAAATTAACTGGAAACGGGAGATCTCATAAGTGGCACAGAAATCCGAATTCGATTCCGGATCCATCATAGAGCGTGCAGCACATCTGTCTGCCTGCCATTAATCTGAACTGGGGTTTTATTATTTTATAGAACAATTTGTCCGCCGTTTTCCATGTTACTGAATTCCACAGCTTGATTCTTTTATTGGCTTTTAGAAGTTGGTTAGAAGGATGTGCTTATCAGTGAAGTGAAAACTCAAATTATCTTTACAGTGGTTTGGTACACAGAAGGTTTAAGCTGTAATTTTTTTAACCAAATATCTTATTCTTTAGGCTGTGTTCCCAGGCTTGGTTTGTAGACAGTAACTTATATTTTTACTGTGGGTTTTCCTAAATAGAAAATGACATGTGTTTCTTAAAACATCGCTGGTGGTCAAACCCATGTCTGAGTGTCTGAAACGTTGGATGAAGTTTAGCCATCTGTCAGTGAAGCAAACAGGTTTTAGGGACGGGGGCAGTAAGATGGCACCCAGCGGGATGCTGTTTTGGGGGAATCGTGCCTCAATAAGAGCACGTCTCTGCGTCAAAGTCGGCTGAATCTGAAGTCTAGCGGACAGTCTTAAACTCTTGTGGGATTATGGGAAAATTCTTGTGGCAATGGGGCAGCAAGGTGGTTTGGTGGGAAATGTTGCCTCATGCTTTGACGGGGTGGGGTGGGGTGGGGGGGGGGGGGGCTGGTTTTGAATACCACCACTGCTCTGTGTGTGGAGTTTCCCCCTGCTGTGCAAAGACAGGCTAACCAGTGTCTCTAGCTCATTGTACCTGAGTATGTGTGTCTGTGTGCTCTGCAGTGGACTGGCATCCCATCCAGGGTGTCCTGCAGCCTTGTGTGCTGTGCAAACTGGGATGGGTTCCAGTCCCCCGCAACCCTGACCAGAACAATCAGGTGGAAGATGGATGGATGATATAGCAGTGTCATAGAACTGATCTGCACACTTTTTATGCAAATATCAGGTATGCCCATTGCATTAGTTTTAATTTGTTTCTAACAAGTATCAAGGGTAATTTTTCTCAGTAATTTTTAACAGCTAGGAAATGTGTGGAAAATTCCTTCCTGACATTTTATCTCAAGTCTTGTGGCATGTTGACTTCTTCTCGGCCAATTTCCTTTCGCCTCATCGTGTCATAACGAGCACAGCTTAAACAGGAAGTGGGAGTGATGGGGGGGGGGGGGGGGAAGTCCGTAGGTGCTGAGGTGTCCCTGTCCCCCCTGCTTTGCATAGGAATGCTGTCAGCCGGGTGAAATTCCGACTGGATCCTGGCCGGACGGTCTCGATGCTCAACACGTGAACGTAACGATCTGTCACCCGTGACAAGTGACTTCCTGCACAGGGCCCAAGGGCAAGGAATAAGAGGGTGCCGTAAGAGACACGGGGGCCAATTCCGAGGAATCCTGAATGAGGCTCTGCCTGTCACTTTGCTCCTGTGTCCCCGCGCTCGCTTCCGCGTACAGGCCGAGTGCCATGCTGTTCCTACATGCCGTGGTATTCCTGTGTGCCCACATGATGTCCTGTCAGTTTGCAGGGAAAGAAAAGTCCCCGCTATTATCCCGGCGGCCCTTCTTACAGTGTGCTCACGGGATTATTAATAATAACTACCCAGTAAAGCACCCCAGTGGTTTGTTAGTTAGACTGAAATACGAATCATTTCAGACCGATTCTAAACTACATTTCAGTGCGTTCTTATCCAACTATATTCTGCTCTGTTAATTAGCGTTAATTATTGTTGTTTTTGTTATTGATACATTTTTTCTGAGTAGTTGTGTGGTTATTATGTGGTTATTGCTTTTTCCCTTATTTGAAAGCATCTTCTGTAGCTCCCTGTCTGGAAGCCTATCAAATAAGCGTAGCTGAGAGCTGGCCCACAATTCTCCATGTTTCCCGAACGCTTAGTTTATATCAGACCTTCACATCAACAGCATAATTACTGACCATACAGACTCTCAAAGTCCTGTATCTGGTCACTTTGCATAATTATCACAACACAGTCTTATTCGTTTTTGATGGAATGCAGAGTTAGAGAAGTAAACAGTTCTTCTGAAATGGGGAAGTGACTCTGCATGTGCTAGGTACTTACTCTGTCTCACTTGCGGTCACCAGGAGCAGGAAGTAGGGCTCACCCCTTAGTACTGCAGTAAGAGATCGCTGACATGCAGCATTACTCTACAGAGAGTGTCACACGCTGGAGCTCTGTGTCTCCTTGACGACCAGTAGGACGTTCTGCCATGAGGCTTGGGACGCCGCCCTTACTTCTGCTGACCCTGATCAACTCTGTTTTCTGTTTCTCTCTGTTCCACCTTGATTCCCTCCTTCATTTTTCACCGTTTCTTCTGTGCCCTTCACCTAGATGTATTGCATGTTTACCTGTTTATGTGATTGTGTGTATATATTATTTGTAGTTGATTATTGTAAAATGGCTGCTACTTTTAACTCGTCTTTTTTAGTTTTTCTTTTTATTTCAGTAGTTTCACTTTGCACTCTTCGGTGAGTGTTCTCAAGCGCTGCTGTTTCGCTCTTTTTTTTTGTCAACGGTCATTAATTGTAAATGCGCGCGTCCTTAATCTACCCCAGAATTAACACGTTATGTTGTCAGTCTGGACTAGCTGTTGTTTTCACAGTTTGTGCTTTATCCGCATATAATTACACGTCAGCCCTAACTCCTTGACAGGCGTTGTCCTCTAACCACCCCACCCCCCTGACAACGACACCGGTTCCAGCCCCATTCGCCCCCGACATCAACCAGCCCTTAATTAGCAGAACCCATCTGACGAATTTAGTCCCCGGAAAAAGGCGTCCAGTGGCCACTATGCGGACACACCCGCAGGGGGGGGGGACCTCCAGGGCCACTTGTGGCATTCTCTTGTGACAAATGCAGCCTTAAATTAATTGTTGGAGCCCTCCCCCCTCAGCTATACCACCACCCCCACTCCACACCCCACAACTCTGGAGCAAAGCCAAGATGCAGTGTGTCTGCCAGTCTTAAGCACCACCCCCTTTGCAAGTTTGAAATGTGAGCTGCCTGTGCCTCTGCGCCCTGCCGGCAAAGTGGCCGGGACTGCTGGAGTGTGCCGTGTGTGTCGGGGGGACGGAGCGATGGAGAGCTAGACAGGAAAGGGAGGGTACGTCAATAACAGCTGCCTGTATCCCAGGTGAGGCCGCGAGCAAGTGCTTCTCTCTCCCCGTCTCTCTCCCCGTCTCTCTCCCCGTCTCTCTTCCTCTCTCCTTCTCTCATGTTTTTAACCCTTAAACTGTACGGGAAACGCCGCTTCCTGTCCCGTCGCGGGCCGCCGCTCCGAAAGCTGCTCCCCTCGCCGTCTGCCGCCTCTCCGCCTGCGCGTGAAGTTTTCCCCCAAAAAAAAAAAAAAAAAAAAAAGCTTAACCTCACCCCGCCTTGGCCCATTGTCTCTGGAGCCCTCGCCGTCGTAATCTGAGTGCAAAGGAGCCGCCAGGAGCCCATTAGTGGCGACTCCATCTGTGATTGCTTTTGCCTGTGAAGCCGGGAGACTGGCAATGAATAATTGATGCGTATTGTGCAGCTGCTGGACAAGCAGGGAGAGAGAGAGAGAGACAGAGAGAGAGAGAGGGAGAGAGAGGGACTGAGCAAGTGTTCTGAGAGTGAGGGAAGAGGGAGGCTGGGAGAGAGAGAAACAGAAAGCTTGAAAATAGCTACTGGCTCCATAGTGCCGAGATTAAGGCTGGCCTGTATGCCTTTGTTCAGCTGTGGCAGATCGTAGCTAAGAAGTGTTTTCAGACACATGAGCCCTTTTCTGTGCGATGAAGAGAGGCGAATAAGACAGGCCGAGGCGTCGACGGGCTGCTCGCGGGTAAGTCTGGCGGAGGTGTGCACACGATAGGCACGCCAGCGCGCGTGTGTGCGGGTCTGTGCGTGCGTGCGTGCGTGCGTGCGTGAGCAAGCGCGTGTGACGGAGGCGGGGGTGGTCTCCGCACTGCCGTGAAGAGAAACATCTAATTGGTGTCGTCAGCATCTGAGAATGGGGATGAAGGGAAATCCATG
>JAODUD010000041.1:8139760-8167057 GCA_026784285.1 Stomatorhinus walkeri | reverse complement strand
GGGTCCAGAAGATTGTAACCAAATCCATAGTTTGTACAATTTTTGATATCATGATTCGATGAAAACGGACAAAAAAAATAAAAGGTACAATCTAAGGTGATTCATGCAAAAGTGACCATTGTCTTTATGTTTGTACATTGTATGTACAATCATTTCATATTCTAATCTGGTCAGAAGAAAATGAACTAATTGTGATTTTTAGTCTTGCAGAACTGTATGTAGTTAGATGATGTGACAACCTAATATTTATCTAATAAATATGTATTCAGATGATACCTGTACAACACGGCCTTCATGTTGTTTTTTAGAAATATTTTATATTTCCTGTTTGATATGATTGGTCTTATCAGGTGGCGTACGTGTTAATTAACAAAGCAGGGTAGTTAAAGGGTAGTTAAATATGTAGGTAGGGCTGAGAAGCTACTCTACAATTGAGAAACGAAAGCAATTTTTCTAATTTAATTTTAGAGCACCAGAGGTGAACACACTGTGTTTTGGTTTCATTCAGAACCGGCGTTGTTACTGCATACTGTTTTAATATGCTGTTCAGAGGTGGCTGGTCGATAGTGTTTTTGTCATTAAATTATGAAACAAGTAACTTTGAAATAACTCATGAAAATGTAATTTAAAAACACTTTCTCTGAACTTTGGAAAAATTCACTATTGTAATACCGTAAAATCTATTTTATTACATCCTTTTTTAGCCACCAGCCGCCACTGACAATGTTCCCATTTTCACAATGTGAGAAAACTGGTTAAAAGATCATTGATACATGAATCTAAATTCTGCTAGAACCGGATATATGAAAATCCATGAATGGTTGCCAGGTGATTTGCCATTTTATCGAGGTAAATTATCTTTTGTCTGAAACTGATGGGGCCAACTGATGTCAAATCGTGCTACTTCTTTTTGGGAGGTTTTTAGTTTCAAATTCTTCCCAAAAGCAACTTCTGTGTATTGCAGCTTCAGCTGGTATGGCCAGGACAGATTCCAGCTTCCCGCCACACCCATTGAAAATGATTGCTGCTGTCTAGATGGTTACTGCAGTCAACTTGGATAAAACAGAGCACTATTGAATAACAGCGATGAGATCAATCATACTTCCCAACATGCTCTGGTTGGAGTCTAGCTTTTGGTGTGCGGGTCTGCTTCCTTCACTGTAATTTATTGTGGTTATAAAAACCAGCCCTAGCAGTGTACTATACAGTTGTGTTGTTCTAACCTGGTTTCAACTATTTGTGAATTTTTTTGACTGCTTGGTTCCATTTGTAAGACACACGGCTGACTGAGCAGCACAGTTACGCAAACAGTCACCGTGGTGTTTAATTTTGTTATAAACTGGGTGTCCGGCGGTACCACGGGTGTACAGCAAACTTACGGATGTGTCCTGTCAAATGTGCACCTTACTAGACTCGGCAGGTGACTTTGACTTCCATGGGTGGCTATGCATTCTGTGATTGCCTTGTGTATTCTAGATTCACCATTCTTCCAAAATGGAGAAATCTGTTCCTAGGGGGAATAGCCAGCACAAATATGTGTATATAATAATATTATTACCCTAGTCAGCAGATCCTCGGCGCTTAAACTTAAATGCGCTTGTGTATTTAGATTACGTGCGTATATTATACATACATGGTGGTGCGTATGTAATATATGCAATATGGTAAGCCTAGCAGCTACCGCCGTTTGAGTGTTTTATGCGCTTATCTAATCGCATGTGCGACAAGCTGCATAAAGAGGGCACATGGGGACGACGATCTGGTCTTTGCGCGCTTCCTGGACCTGCGTCCATGAGCGAGGCCGCCGTAGCCGCTGGAAGCTCTGCACTCACTTCCGGCACCGGTACGATTCGAAGTGGCGGCTGCGAGAAAAAAAAATGCTGCACATTAAGAATCGGCTGAAAGTGTGTTCAGTGGCACTGGCCGCCACCCGGCTGTTAGCATCGGGTCCTCCGGTTAATCCGGTTGTGTATTTTGACATCGCGGCCGATAACCAGCCCCTTGGCAGAGTGACCTTTCAGGTAGGACGCCTTAGTAAACTTGCACTGGCGTGATAAGTGACTGTTTGGAGCGCTGCGTAACCTTGCACCGTCCTTCCATGTACATTCATTCCGAACGCCGGTGATCTCGGAAGCATGTGGTCCGACATTTCGGTCACAAGCAGTGATTGCGATCAGTGGACCGTAAAAACATGCCCTTGGAATTTTATATGGACCGGAGCATTTTGCAGCACATCTAAACACCATCCCGATGCGTGTCACTGCCCATTTCAGAAACGATATTCAGGGATATTCAGTCCATGCAATAAAACTCTACACGAAACACCTTGTCTTTTTTGGTCAGTGCTGGTATAATTCACAGTAGTTGCTTAATGCGATTTCCTTATACCGCCGTTTAGCGAACTCTACTTCCGCCGCTGCCTGTCCTCGTCGTTTATTAAGAATCGTTTTGCTCTTTTGTTAATGGCATTTCATATTCACTAATATATTACTGTATGTTATAGCTGAATGCGGATGTCGTTCCCAGAACAGCAGGTAAGCACAATTTCCCTACGAGTACATTATTACACACGTCTTGATGTGATCAGTGTTCATCTTGTAATCTCATATACAGTTAAACTGCTCTTTTGTTTTCTGTCTTTTTATTAGAGAACTTCCGTGCCCTGTGCACAGGAGAGCATGGATTTGGGTACAAAGGATCCACGTTTCATAGAATTATCCCTAGATTTATGTGCCAGGTATGTTTGTTTCTCTGTTATAAAGGCAAGTCCGGACAGGTCTTGCTTTTATGAAACACAGACCAAGCGCCTCGGGAACTGGGATCTAACGCAGCTAAATAACATGCTTTTTGTCATTTGCCCTTGGTTGTAGGGGGGAGATTTCACCAATCATAATGGAACGGGAGGAAAATCCATATATGGGTCTAGATTTCCGGATGAAAACTTTAAACTGAAGCACTTAGGACCAGGTGATTTTTTTTAAGAAACATGATATAAAATGTTTATCAATAACATTGTGTGAGCTTTTTTCAATAGGTAACTCAAATCTACAGTCTAGGAATGGTTTGGTTTACAAATCATCCACAAAATGAAAGTCCTAAAAGGGAAAATCTATTTGAATGTCCTTTGCATTCCCCCCCCCAGAACTTAAGACCTTCCAAACTTAGGAAGGAAAAGCCCAACACTAGATGGCGACATTTTCCCCCATATTAGTCCGTGTTGAACTTTATGATCCGATGGGAGATGACCTACTTTCTTAAATCACCAGGAATCAATTAACCGAATATTTTTTTCATACATTTCCCTACATTGTGTGCTTCTTAACGGAGAGTTCAGCTCTTCCCTCGGGATAAATAAAATACGTAATGTTGCAAGGCATCTTTGTAAAAATATAAATGTAAGAGTTTGCTTTCTTGGAAAGAATAAATCCCTAAATTGCTGGCATGGGGATTGGCAGCAGACTTTTATTTTGTTAAACCTTTTCGTTTCTTAGGTGTGCTATCCATGGCAAATGCAGGGCCAAACACCAATGGATCACAGTTCTTCATCTGCACTGCAAAGACAGAATGGTATGATAGCAGAGCCTGTCTCTCACCTCACTTTATCATTTTATGCAATCACATAACAGATTTTTTTCTCCCCCCCCCCCTCCAGGCTAGATGGAAAGCATGTTGTGTTTGGCCATGTTAAGGACGGATTGGATGTAGTGATGAAAATGGAGTCCTATGGCTCTCAGTCCGGGAGTCCCTCTAAAAGGATCACGATTTCAAACTGCGGCGAACTTAAGTAATCCCTTCATCACTTCCTCAGAAATCTTACACTTAAAATGTGAATTCAAAATAAATACATTGCTAAATACTCTTGTTTTACCGTGTTGCTGTAATTTATCCCGCAAGTCCTTTCAACCTGCTGAAGTTTCTTCCAGACAAACAGAAAATTATGTAATTTATCTCGGCAACGGTGACCTAAGTACAAATCCCAGTACATACTTGGAGTGAATTATGCACACTTGTGCATCCAAGAAATACACTCACATTGCGTGTGAGAAAATTTAGTATGACACACAGAAAATGTAAGCTCTGTAATCTATGCAAGACATTTGACATGATGGTGGATCAAATTTTGTTTTTTTTTTTCTTGGCATTTTATTAATAAAGGTGTGGTGTTGGCAGGTGCGTCGATTCAGTGGCACTGCTGCGATACACCTTTAGTTCTTGGCTTTGCATGCGCTGAGTTTGCATGTTCCTCCTATGTCTGTGAGCTTTCCCCTTCAGGTACTCTGACTTCCTCCCATAATTCAATGGCATTCGTGTAGGTCTGGGACTGCCCTGTTAGCCTGTAGATAAGAGAGTCTTGTGATAGGCGGTAGGGTTGTGCGTCTCCATCACTGATGCCAATGCAATACCCATCTCGGTGTATTACCAATGATCTGACACGTATGATGCAACTATTAACGTATTATACAATTCTCCCATTTTGCAATGCAGTGCAATTCGACACAATGTCAATTACCGTGATACATTACAATGCAAAATAATTTGAGATGGTACAGATAGTTTGATTATAGTTCTTTGGGTTTGGAGTTTGAATGGCTCTGCTCCTCATGCGGGGAGTTTGCTTGATCTCCCCATGTTACACTGGTTTCCTCTGGGTGCTGCAGTCCCCAAAGACATGTAGTCTGGCTAATTGTCATCTCAAAGTTGCCTCTCAAGTATGATTTGCTGGAGTTATTTTATGAGTTTTGGTTGATTCTTTAAGACCAAATCAGAAAAAATAAAGTTTACTATTACGTAATGAAGCTTAGTTAGGTGATTATGTAGTCCCCTAGTGTACGCTACTGTAAGCTGTAATCGTATAAAATTGGATCAGCTCATATAATGACTCCATTAAAAACTGGTGAATGTGATTCAGTCGGCACGTGAGTTTTGATGCTTGAGTCTGACTCAGTCTCGAGTTTACATATGAATGGACTCGGCCTTGTCATGTACTCTGGTGAATTTTTACTCAGTCTTCCGTTGGACTGGAACTCAAAGCATCTTCAGAATCCATAGCATGTCTGCACCCTGTATGTAGCTTTAGCGCCCCAAAGGCTGTGCTATATTAACAAAGCCAGGAGCGAGATTGAGCCCCATGCAAGAGTCCCCATTGAAATCATTTAGTCCTCTGATTTTTGTACCCTGGAACGATGCATGGCAGCCCTGCCCCCACTTGCACGCCTCATCATGTCTGCCTAGTCAGCAATTATCCAGTTTCTGTGCAAGTTGTCCAGTTAAAATAAGAACACTGGAATGCAAATATTGCGAAATGTCGATAACTGAGGTGGCTGGCATGACTTTGAGTTTCTGTAGACATTTGAAAAGTTAAAATAAACACGGACATGTAGGCTAATGCTAGGGAACCCAGTTTGTCGGGAGGCAATGACTAGTCAGGTGTCCAGCCAAAATTTGTTAAACTAATTATTAAAATAATTATCATTGTATCCTATTAATCCCCTTGTCCGAAATTGTCATTCTTACACATGACACACTTTGGTCTCTTGAGAGACAGTCGGTTAAAGTTCCCAGGATTAGTATTGTTTATTGGGGAGACTGGGGAAAATCAATAATAATTATAATAGTTTGGTATACTGTATTACCTTAATACCACCCAACTCTATGTTGGTCGTTCGATGGACTTTTGAAACATTTAAAAACAACAAATAATGCACAACAACTGTCCTTGCTCTCCCTGTCAAGGGCCAGATGGAATGGAATCAAGCCAGAAAATGCCAGATACAGGAGTCTTCACCTGCTGAGTCCATCTCCATCTCCTGACTAATCCTATTAAACGTTAGGTAGCTGATATCTGCGTGCTGAATAGAAGTTGTTGGTGAAAGTTTTCACTTCAATTGTTATGCTTGCTGATGGTTCCTACTAACTAGGGAGCTGTACAAAATAATGGGACATCATCATAATGTGACCTGATCGTGCACAAACATTTGACATATGGTAATGGTGGTGGGGGGGGGAATAGGATTAAGGAATAAACCAACTCCTGTATGATATATTAAAGCAGAAATTCTCCTCTAGTCACACATTTCCATTCCTCTTGTAATGCATGTGTAGAGCTGCTAGAGTTATTAAAAGAACTAAGTGGGAAGACTCAGTAATCAGGACAAAAACATCGTGCTTTTGTTTGAGTTCTTTGTGAAAATAAAAGATCCTTTACCCTGTACAATTAATTTTAGAAGCACAAAACACACAAAGACAAAATTAGTAAAGGTAAACATTCCCACAGACCGACCTGGTTTTTGATTTCACGTATGTTTACAAAGTCAATCCTGCAATACCCAAATCCAGCTATACTGTCCCGAACAACATCCCAAATAGAATGGTAGGGGGGGAGAATGGTAAGTGTAATTCAGAAGTTTTAGTCAAAAGGCTGATCTTCGGGAAAAAAATAAAACAGCTCCAGTCCTTGTCACTGGGTGGATCCTCCCAGTAAAGTAAATATTCCACTAGTCCAGTGTCTGCAATAATCCCAAACAGCAAAGGTTGCCTCTCTAGACCTTAAACTACTGAAGAACACAACCTAGCGGTTCCTTTTGCTGACTCCCGTTTTTGTTTGTTCCTCTTCTTGTGCCTATTGCCTATCTTCTTGCCTCTGTATTCCCTCCAAAACCTGAACTCCTCCCATTCCTCTTGGCTGGTGTGAAACCTGTTGGTTCCTGCCAAGCGGAGTTTACACAGGATCAAAATCCTGCAAGCCACCTGTCACATTGATCCGCTACAATGGAAAAATGAAGGCAGGGCCAGACGCGCATAAAGGAGGGAACAAACTAAAATGCATTAAAGGAACTTGAAGGTGTCACTTACTACCCTGACTGTCTCACTTAATGGTGGCTACAGACCAGACCACAGTCCTAATTCATTATTCCTAGCTGCAGCACTCAGGTGATGTTCCTGTTTCAGGCACTTAGACCTTTTCAGACTGAATGTTTCAGGTCCAATGGGACATTCACTTAAGAGCATCTGAGAGGCACTGATCAGCACAGTTGAGCCCGCAGTAGCCCGATCCCAAGATCTAGCTTTTATCAAAGCTTTTTATCAGTAAGATCTTTAATATACACTGAAATTACCATGACTTCTGGCAGCAGAAAAGCCCTCCAATAGATTATCGTTAAAAAGATTTAAAGCATACTCACTCTCATTAGTGCTCTGAATGAGTCTTGTGTGGTTATTTTTTATCCCAACCTCCATGTGTCAGGGGTGGGTAATATGCATGCCTGTTGTCTTACTTCTGTGTGGAAGCCATTTGTCAGACTCCCTCTTTGGAATGGAACCCGGATTCCCAATGAAACATGGTCAGTGTGGTTGGCAGTTATAGATCCGCTAAACTTGCTCAGTGCAATCTTTTTGAGACAAGCATATTCTACTGGCAGGATCAAACAGGTCTCATGGTATCTGCCCTGGGAACAGATATAACATGGAGTTCTCAACAAGGCAGAGACGTAACAAAGCAAAACGTCCTAACATATATTGTACATTTAGAAACAGATGTTACAATCTGAAACGAATATAAATAATTCATAATAAAATGGATCATTGACTTACAATTTAGGGTTCCAGTTGAGCTAACCAAGAAATAATAGCTAACAAATGGAATTGATGGCTTTATTTGTTTATATGACATAACTAATAAAATTGATATTAATATTGTGTGTTTTTGTGTATGCACTATGTGGCTCTCAATAATCTTTGTCAAAAAACTGTATCAATCATAAATTTCAGTGTAGACATGACTTCTAGTATATTTGGTGGACGTTCTGAGGATTTCTAAGCCTTACGCTAAGGGGGAGACTAGGGTGACCATGCATTCTCTTTCAACTGGACATGCCCTCTTTTTCTGAAACACGTTGACATTTGCTTTCACCCCTCAGAATACTTTCTCTGTGCATATTTGCGTTGCTTTAACACCTCTCTTTGCATCCTGCTTCCTGTCTCCTCTTATTTGCAAAGCAAAATATGGTCATCCAAGGGAAAACCATTGCTTTGCCTCCTGTTCATTGCTCTTTTACCCAAGTGGCATGGTGGCTCAGACAGAAGCACTAGGTCCTTCCTACCCAGGGACTGCCTCAGATTGTGTGTGTGGATTATACGTCTTTGCTATGCTTCATGGGGCACACCATGGTTTAGTAATGGTTTAGTAACGGTTTAGTAATGGTTTAGTAATGGATGGTTGGGGTAAAAACCCTCATGCCAACCTTAACTTTAGTCTGTAAAGTAACCTATAGTCATAAAGCTATGACGTGCATTTGTTTAGTTAACTTCAACTCTTCCGTACCTCGTGGACCTTAACACAACAAGCTAGTGTAGGAGTAACTATTTCTTCAGGCTCCTTGTCGTTACTGTTTTCGTTATGCTGTCTAAACATCTTAGCCTTCCCTGGCCCCTGTCTCCTTTTACCTTCAGTCTTTCCCATCATCTTCTCAAGTGCACCTCATCCACACGTTATTTGACAAATTTATTTGACTTTCAGTTTTATTGTAACAGTCTTTCCAGTGAACAGTCTTCTTTTGTTTCCTTGAGTATTTTGTATCGTTGTGATGTCCAAGGAACTCCGAGGAACATTTTCTCCAACTCCACACATCACAGGTGTTAATTTTCCATCTCTCAGCTTATTGAAAATATCATGGATAGACTGTAAGTTTTGATTATATGGACATCTGTTGGAAATGCAATGTCTTTACTCTTTAATGTCTTGTCCAGAAGTGCCATACCTTTCATTGCAAGAAGCAGGCATCTGTCATCATTCCACTAGAGGGAGACCAAGGGTATACCCGGATACTTCTGGAAGATTCTAATCTAATCATTTTTTTTATGAATTTCAACTGTACCTAATTGGGTCTCCTATATAAGCCTCCCTTGTTTGTTACACAGTACTCAGTCTTTATTGATCTTTATTCAGTGTTAGTTGGTTAGGGTTAGGGTTAGGGTCCCAACAGGCTAAGACAAAATAATGTGTTTTACTACTTCAGATTGATGGAGTACAACACAGAACTCAGAACGGCTTGGACTATCTCAAAACTTGCATGAAGATTCTAGAAGATCCCTATGCAGGCAAACTGAAAATGTAATCCTAACCATTGCCTCAGTCCTAACTCTAATCTTAACCCTACCTGTAAACATAACTCTAATCTTAAGCCTAGCCATATTTTTAACCTTTACCATTACCATAACCCAAAACCTAATCTTTATCCTAACTATAAACTTAACCTTAAACCCTTAGGTTTACAGTTTATGGTCATCCAAGCTCTAACCTGAGTCGTAATCTATACACCTCCACAATTATTCTCCTATCCATAAGGTCTTTTTCTAACCCTAACCCTGTCCTTAGCCTTAACAGTAAACCTAACGCTATCCCTAAGAATTACCCTTATGTGAACACTTCCGTTAGCCCTACTCTTAATTCCAAACCTAATCATAATTGTACGATTCAACCAAATGCCAATTCTAACAATGACCCTAATTTAACTTGTAATTTAATATCAACCATAACCATAGACCAAACCCTGCTGCTAGCCCTCAATCTAACCCTAACCCTAACCATTATGCCAACCCTAAACCTAATTCTAACATCATCCTAACCCTAATGGCAGTAGAAATCCCAATGCTATTGATAGCCCTAACCCCCAAAAAAGTATTAATGTGGATGCAACCAGACTGTTTGAACCAAAATCTTTCTGGCTAAAGTTGGTTTAAAAAGGAGGGTAGGTCATTTAGCCTAATTAACATGAATCAGCACATTAATTTGCAAGAAAAAAGTTCAGAAACCAACAATTTCAGTCTTAAATCATATCATATCTGCAGAGAGAAAGCCTACCTTTGAAATTCAATAGATATTGCGTAGGAAGTTGGACAGAGCTTATGAACGCAATGTCGTGTTCCGGAGCATAAATTGTGTGCATTCTTTAAACGAAGCCATACGGAGCCCAGCAGTGTTTTCCAATCCATTTGAGTTTACTTGAGATATCTGATTTCATTGTTACCATGGAAGCAATGTTTTCATTTTAGGTTCACTTAATAGTGTAATGTTATAACAACTTAATTTGTTCCTCTTGTGTTTTTCTGTTTCCTCGTTGTCTGTGATGACCAAAGGTACAGTCATAGGACATTAGTTGACTTGTTTGTGAAAGGCTGTGTTCACAAACAATTCCAGAAATGAGTTTCACTGTGTTTTTCTTTTTTAACTGTATGCTGCAGATTAGGCCTGTTCATAGTATGCTTTTAAGTTTCGTGTGTAATCTGAGAACTGCATTTTACACTGGAGGAATTGGAGGAAAGGTTTTTGCCCTGGCACATTTGTATTCTTCCGAAGGATTATGACCGGTTTGGACAAATTATAACAACTATGGAGATGTACTTTTTTTGACTTAAGCGTATTTTCCCTTTGACTTAAATGCAGAGTTTAAGCGTTTATTTACTTAGACAATTTACGTGCTTTACGACACAAAAAATTGTGGGCGTGTCACATGGTAATGATCCTTAAGCGCATTTTGCCACTGCTTTTAGTGCATGTAAGTCTATTTTTCATTAGGTGCTCTGTAGGGCTGGATTAAGGTACGTGCCTGTGCATGGCCAAATGCAGTATTGCAGTTTTCTGAAAGCCGAACGTAACAAAGCAAAACTTCCTAATATTTATCATACATTTAGAAACAAATGTTACAATCTGAAATGGAAATGAAAAAATCATAAAATTATATTTGGATTATATAGACCTAACACAATAGTATATGGAAATGTATAAGTAAATACAAATTATATTACCATTATGCAGCATTTAAGTAACATCTGCCTTGTCAACACACCTAGCAGGTGATCAATTAGGCTAAACGACTGGTCAATTTAAAATAATCTTCAAATAAAATGAGTAAGCAAAAATAGTTTCAAAGGAAGTAGTATATCCTTGCAATCCTAAGCTGCAGTGAATGTACTTGCTCCTCAGTGAGAGTGGGACAGACCATGGTGACCAGAATATTTTGAAGTAGTATATCCTTGCAATCCTAAGCTGCAGTGAATGCACTTGCTCCTCAGTGAGAGTGGGACAGACCATGGTGACCAGAATATTTTGCCCTCGTCTTAATGTGCTTCAACTGACTGGCACTGAATGTGTTACAAGTTTCCAGTTGGATTGTGAAATGCTCCATCTTGAATTCAAATAAGATTTGTCCCATTGGTCATTTCGTACACATACATACACCTCAGACATACACTACCAGAGTGGGGTAATTCAGGTCCAGAGATTAAAAGTCCAGACCAGGATTTTGTTTCAACCAACCAGTTGAGTATCTGTGACTGTGACTCTTTATGCTCAACTGCTTGGTTGAAACAAAATCCTGGTCTGGACTTTTACTCTCTGGACCTGAATTACCCAACTATGTACACTTCGTAGCCAAGGTCAGGGGTCCCCAATGGAACTACCTGACCAGGACATCCACCTAACTGGTAACCATTCTACTCTTAACGCGGTAGACATTTGGGTCTTTAGTGGCAGTGACTAGAAACTGGTCTGGAATAATACATCCCAGCCTAAACTGTAGTGTATAAGAATCATTTGGATTATGCAGTTGATTACATAATTGCTTATCAGCTGTGCATTCTAAACATTGTCTCCATGCTACTAATAATACTAAGTTTTACACCATATCTATTAGTTAGGCATATTTGCAAGTTGTCCAGCTAAGCAAGAAATCCAACCTTCTGAAACAGATCCCAGTTCTAGCCACATTAACCATTAGTCATTGCTACCAATATCAGCTGATAACAACACATTATGCTGTATTGTGTGCATAAAAACAGCGTACCAACATTTCCACAGATAGTGATTGGACAGTACTGTGTGTATGCCCAATTTCATGGGCCACAGATAAGTGTTAATAAACAGTATAAAAGTACAGCTTTCACTTCTGTTAAAAGGCGCAGCCATCTTGAATTCTGAGGTCAGGGCTGTAAAGAGTTCTCCAACTTTCTGAGTAGGAATTCCAACTTCAGGGGGCGTTCCATTTGAAATTTCTGACTAGGAACTCTGAATCCACACATTTGTGACAACATTATGGTCATTACATCTACAAGCTCATGGGTTGGGCTGCACATGTAGCCACACCCCTTGTGTTAGCCCCGCCCTCGTTCGCCAGTCTGCAGCTGGAACCTTCACCCGTTTCTTGTGGAATTAATTATACTTCTCGCTTTCTTTTTCAGCTTAAGTGCGGTGGGTGTGATGAGGGGAGGACAAGCTTAACTCAAAAGCACATAATTTATTTTTTAGCTTTTTTTTAATTTTTTTTTTTACATAAGTGCTTGATGGGAGAATTGACCCCTGTCTGAATTATTCCAAATTTACTGAACAAGTCTGAGGGTGTATTTGTAAATTATATGTATGTGTGTGCGTGCGTGTGTATGCGCGTGCGCACGAGTGTGTGTGTGTGTGCGCACGCAGTTTGCATGAGTCTCACAGGTTTATAGTTCACTTGACCAGCTTGTGTTTGTACTGGAGGGAGAAGCTTTGCAGATCAACCCACTAAAGCAGGTCAGCCATCTTGGAACCATGAGCTCCTCGTAAGCCAATAAGCTGTCTAAGAGTGATTAAAGGTATTACGCTAAATATTAATGGATTTTCATGAGAATATTTGACCACTTTAAATTACATCTTGACCTTGAGAATAGATTAACTGTTTGGTTTCAAAACACTTATAGTACAATATCTGTATCAGTTTTCCACAGGTTGGGCCATAAGTAGCTATACAGTTTTTATTTTACAAAGCAAAGGTTCTGTTTTACAAAATCATTTTTAAAAGTAAGTATATATATTTTATTTTAGGGTACTGATTGGATCATGTTTAGTCTCTTAGGTGTTCGAAATGCCCCCTTGATACATGGATCTGCCACCTCATTTGACATCCACAGATTAACAGACCTTTTGAACCTTAATTTGAAAAAGGTATTTTGAATAAGAGAAAGACAAAAACAGAACTTTGTCACAGAATTAGTCAAAAAAGATTAATATATTTGACTGATATGGAAAAAACACCACATATGTACAAAATGGTTTCCCACCTCTTATAGAGACATTAAGTTAGTCTATTTTAATGGTTCTGTATAAAACATTTCATGATACTATATTAAAATAAACACAAATAATTATATTGCTCCTATTTTTCTACTAATGGACTGGGCAAACACATTTGTTTGTGTCAGCCCACAAGTGCGGTCGTGTCCTCCTGTGATTAGTGGTCTCTTGCTTTGCATAGGATGGGTACATTACTTAGTAATAAAGTATAACAGGACTGAAAACACAACTTTAGCAATTAAACTCAAATGCATCTGTTCTTCTTGTTTGTGCAATATTTTAATAGAATTTTACATGACGTTAAACATCAAGTATAAATCAGTTTTCCAGTTTTAATGCATTTTAGTATGACTGGCTTTTCTGCTGTCCGACTTGTGTTCAACAATTAAAGTAAAAAGGCAAATAAAACAGAACAAAATGGCACTGATTCAATATTTTAATTCAGCAATAAAACTCTTTGAAGCACTAAAGCAAGCTTTTTCCCTATTAAGCAAATAAGGCACATTTCGGAATGCCATTTTATGGACATTTAACAGAAGAGTTGTACATTCTTTGCACATTCCCAGCAAAAACATCATCCTTGCCTGCCACTCTGCGCCTCTGCCAATTTCCATTTTAGCATTAGTCTTTATACAAAAAAAGTTACAAAAAAATTAATGAGTAAAAATTGATGTCTAATTTATAATAAAGAAGTGTATGTCAGAGTGTGTTATTCCATTTCCCTGTGGTTTTCTTCGGGAATCCACAAAAACAGTATACTAATACGTTAGTTGTTATACATACACAATATCTGAAATACAGCAATAGAGTTAGTATTTTGGTGTAGGCTAGGAATCAATAAAACTAATGCACTAAAAGTTACACAAAAACTTTTTTCTTCCAAGCAATATGAAAGATATGCACATGCAATCACAATCAAACATCATGACCTCTTGCACAGCAGACCAACTACGCTTTCCTAGCTATACAATTAAAAATCTACATTAGCTCCTTCACGATAATGCTTTAGTAGATAATGTATACTAGAAGGCACACTTTCTTGTGCTTTGATATATTGGTGAGCACTAAACTACAAAACAGCGATACAGTGTTCTGTATGTCTGAAAACAGCCTGATTACTGTTGACTGATTACTTCTGCATAGCATTATTTCGCATTAGCATGCTCTATTGCTTTCTGCTGTTAATGTTAGAATTGTAACACTGCCCTATAAAAAGGCAGCATAAGTGTTTCAAAATACACATATATGAACTCTGATAGGCATATAAAACACATACACATTAAACACTTGAATAATATTGTTAATACTGATCATATATTCATCCATACACATTAAACAAGAGAAAATGGCTTTAAGAAAGCAAGGGTATTTAAGAATTATGTACCAACTTTCATATAATAATCTATGTAGACAACAATATTTTCTTCTTAGTGTAGCTTTGTTGCATATTTTATACAGAAAAATATTGTAAAAAAAAAGAATAAAGTAACCTTCCATAAATATTTTCTGTAGGATATACCCTCAGATTGTAAAACATTAAAAAACTCCCAATCTTGTTTATACTTCAACAATAGGCCTTTTTAAGGAAAAGCTTTGATATTGCAATACAACATTTTAAAACAACTAATATTATATTTTGTGAATGATGGCCTCCAAATATATACATATAACAATCATTGCAAAGATCTGTCCGGGGAAGAACTGTATTTTTTGCAATTGTTCCAAAAATGTTAACATCTCGAGAGGTTTCGAAAATACATACATTGTTCATAGAAAATGCAAAGAACAGTGAAAGTCAAGTACAAGTCTCTCAAGGCAAATACGTCTGCAAGCAATTATGCTGTCAAAAAAACAGGAACCTTTTCCTCGCTCTTTACATATTTTCAAAGCACTCTACCTACTCAGAAATGTCTCTCCTAGATAGCATCAATGGCCAGAGAATGAATTCTGAAACCACAAATCACATAATTGTTTTTTTTTATAGGTTTCCAACGATTCCGAGCTAATTTCAAGGAGTTCAAAGCCCCTTCTGGTTATTGTGCTAGCTCCTTTGGCTCAGCTTGATGTTTTTGTTTCCATTATAGAAATAAGGATAGAGCATAGTATAGAAAAAGCCATTATAGTGCCGACATGTTGTTTGCAGACTTCAGTGGAAGAAGTAAATAACCACAGTTTCAAATGACTCCGTCAAACAATACCTACGTCTAATCCATACTAAAACCGAAACAGGATACTAGACGTTCCCTCAGAAATGCAAACAAACGTACAATCAGAAACACAAGGTAGGCGGTGCAACTTCATAATATGATACTTTTACATTATTTGTAAATAAAGCCATTGAATTGAGATTCAGTTGATCCCAACAATAAATGGGTAACAAGACCTGCTTTTGTTTTAACTGTCAGCATTAAAGGAAATGGTACTGTACCTCAACGATTCCTTCTGCAACTGTAAACTTAGATTTTCGACTTTTCCTGATTTTGTGACTGTAGAAAGCACGTTTGACTGATTAACCTCCCCAAATACACACACAAAAAACACCAACATACCCTATCACTCAGCCCATTTGACGTCATCCACTGTTGTTAATAACATTCATTTACAATGTTCTGTTTAAGAATCATTTTAGCAATTACTGTTTCACATTCCAAAAAGTTCACATTACAGTTCTGTTCAAATCTACTAAGCTACCTGAACTGTTTACTTTGCACCTTATAAATTATCAGTTGTAAAAACAGGTCAAATATATTAGGCCACATACCAATAATTTAGTCGACCACGGAAATGTTGTCAATTTATATTAAAAAGAAAGATGCCTATAAAGGTTTAATTTGATTTTTTTTGTTAATTTAATAATTCTGCACTACTTGTATTGTGGTCAACAGAAAGGTTTTGTTCGTTATTGATAATGAGACAAATGAAATCGATTGCTTGGCCTGTAAGGAATAAGTGCCTTTCAACTTGGCTTTGGATAAATCAAATGATTTATTTGCATTTATAACAGCAGTGCTATAATTGTTTTTGCCTGTTTGAAATATCTGTTCATATATTTAAGTCGACTAGGGTAAGCAAGGAAAATATTAGCTAACCTGGCATGCCAAGAATGACTTCTGAATAGTTTAAAAAAAAATTAATTTATGGGAAACGTTACCATCATGTCATATTTCCTAGTTTCAACATTTGTGATCTGGATGTTTACATTTTGCCACTGAATTAAAACTATATTTATTTTTTAAATATTAGGCAACTTAAATTGTTTAAATTGATTGATTGCTGTATCTAAAATGCCTGTATTCGTGTCGGCTGCATTTTGAAGGTAACTCGGTTAGCAATGGATGAAATTGCTTTGAGGATTACAAACTAGGCTCTTGGTTAAAGGATTTAAACCTGTCATAAAGCCCTTCAAATACTTTTCTGATGACATTTTTTTTCCAATGCCACACAATATCCAACTTTCTGAGTTTTCCTGCCTTATTAGAACAGTAAACAAAATCCCTTTTAGTAACTTTAAATTTCCATTTTCACATTTATGCTCGGTGCTCTCTGGTCTGAGATACGTCAGGGTACACAGTGAACCCATCAGTGAATTACATTCTCTGCGTTCATCTAAATCAGGGGGCCGCTAGAGATTTTGGGCCCTGTGAAAGCATATCATATTGGGGCCCCAACCCAGGTAAATCCAAATTTTTAGGGCCCCTGTCAGTCAGAGGCCCTTGGAATCGCCCTAACTCCACCCCCTCCTCCTTATGGCACCCCTGCTTTATACACCTGAAATGGAGATTATCATCTCTCTCACCCTACCCCCTGCCCCCCCCCCGGTTCGCTCAATTACACATCTTCACTTAAAGGGTCTATTAAACAGTGGCATTTAATTGTAAAATCAATGAAAAAAAAAATCCATCTTCTGACTGCTTTGCAGGGTGGCTTTGAACCTATCCCAGAATGCATAAGGCACAAAGCAGGGGAACACCCTGGATGGGACACCAACACGATAAAAATCACTATCTGCAATTTAAAGGCTCCAATCTGCCCGAACTCTACGCCTTTGAACTGTAACATAAGGCATTACCCAACAGAAGCGAAACAGCAGAGGGGGAGCGTGCAACGTCCCAACACTCATTTAGAGATCGCATTCGAACCCTCAACCATAAATATTTGAGACAACAGTGCTACCGATTCAGGCGGTTTGAAGATGGACGAACGTTTAATACCAGCACATCATATAACATCTGCTAACCATGCATGTGCAACCAAAAGTAATTAATTGCAGCTTAATAGGTCTATTAGGTTTATTTGTTAAACCCCAAAATGCTGCTTTGTCCTTTGGATCGGGAGGCCCAGACCTCTCTAAATTAGGGACATGTTCACACCTGTAAAATAATTACGGACAATGTGCAGTTCAATTGCTTTCCCATGTGTTTCAAATCAGTTACCACCCACTTCAGGCATAAAGTTGCTTTTTATTCTCTAACATTTAATGGCAGATGAGAAGCATTGCGCTTTAAATGCCTCTATGTGGTAACTGTTGGCTTCCCATTTGGAAATTTTTAACAATTGTTATTTTCCTTGAAATTCTACCTTGATATATTTTTTCCTCTGTGTCAGACATTTCATGACACAATGACCAAACAAAAAGGAACTGCAGACTGGTTTGACCTCTGCCACGGGACAGGCCATTGCTGAATCTCTGCAACAGGACTGCAATATCCTCTGTGACAGACTATATAAGCTGCTTGAGGACCAATTCAAAGGTGCTGGGAGTGGATTCAATTAGACCGCTTTCTAATGCTCATATAAAAGACTGGCCAAGTGTCACTGTGTAGATACTTGAAATTGTTTTTGGTTTACTGGTAAATGGTGACTTATAATTAGACCTAGTGAATTTGGCCCAGCCAATTCAAATATACATTTGGCAACTTACTGGTTACATATACTGTTCAAACCACGTGAAAACAAAACCATCTTGGTATTTTTTGTTAGAAGCGAATGATTTCATTTCGGTTGTTTCTTACACTGTTAGGTATTATTTCAGATTTACAACTGATTCAATTAAATACAAGCATTTTTCATCTATTGATTCCTCAGACTTTTCAAAAACAAAAAAGCCATCAAACATATTTTAAGGAAAATCCATTAGGCATCCATGCCTGACAACTTCCTATTTGAACAGTAAAATTGTCCTGAGTTTAAACAGACTTCTGAAAAGCGCTGCTTCAATTCACTTTGAATTAAGTCTTCCTATCTGAATGTGGTAATCTGAGACAATCTATTTGTTTAATGTGGCCAAATTATGTGTGAATATTGAAAACATAGCTAGTTGTCTGAAATTAAAACCAGGCATACGGAATTTTTTAAAGTTAGGTAGAATCTATAGTGTTTTATCTGTTTGATAAGTTCTTTAAGGGCATTTGTTTCAACAATTACGATTAACATTTTCTCATTGCAAGTGAGAATCAAACAGGATTTTCAGTTTTCATATCGAATAATACTGTGCGTTTTAATTATAAAACAACAGTACACTATATCAACTGATATTTTCATATATAAATTATGTATGTATATATCTTGGGGTTCAACAAATTAACAGAAATATACAATAGCATATCTACTTCAAAAATACTGAATTATTTGCCAAGCAGACTAACACTTATGTAAAAATTCATAGCATTACAACTGAATCTACAGTAGTTTCTAATTATGTATGGAAATCGTTACAATAGCTATATATGTCCCAGTTAAAATAGTCAAATTGCACGACACGAACACTAATTCTAGTCTACAACGAAGACACGGTAAACTCCAGTAATAAATACAACACACAAGCCAGGGATAAACTTTTTCATAATCCCTCAGTTAATTCACAGTCGATAAGATGTGCTACCCACCCACTGAATACGAGTAAGAATGGCGTCAAGAGCCATATTAAATTATTAGCAAAAATAAAAACTCATGAATATTCAGCATATCTATAAATTTCACTTGGAAGGGAAAAATGGAACAGAATTATGTAAACAAAGTCAATAGACCCCACAGTGAGGTAATCCATTGCAACTGATATGGGCAGCAATACTGTCAGTGATATTGTAGTGTTAAAACAATCTCTCAGTTATACACATACACAGATAAACTTGTTACATAATACTGATTATTTAAGGCCTATGAGCAAATAAAATATATACATATCAAATTTGGCAAGTTTCACTTCTTAAAGAGCACTTTGTGGGTGACCTGTAGATTGTTCCGGAGAGGGCTGGGTGGACTGGGAAGACCTTCATTCGGAGATTATTGCACACGACGGCAGTAGTAGCCAAGGACTTTGCATTTTTCACACAAATGCTGAGGGTGCTCTTTGCTCTGGTCCGAAACGTCCAGGCCGTCAGGTTTCTCCAAAGGACGCTGTGCAGGGTCACAAACAAAGATGCAAACAAAAGCAACGTGAACGCATGGAAATGACAAAAAATGTTCTAAATTACTATGTCCAGGGGCGTCGCTAAAGACTTCGGGCCCCATGAAAGCATATCATATTGGCCCCGCAGTCCAGACCAATATAGTTGTATTCCAAATGTTTTAGGGCCCCTGGAATCGTCTTGCCCCACCACCCCCTCCCTCACCATGGCAACCTGACTATGTCTATTAATAAATACAGGGAGTCCCCAGGTGATAACCAAGATCCATTCCCTAACTGAACTATTGTATTTCACTACAGTTTTTAATATAGTAGGTTTTGTAGCAGTCCATTTGAAAGTACGAGCTGTCCAGAAATCGAATGTTATTAACCCGGGGACTATCTGTAAACCTGAAAACTAAATCTACATGGATAACTTTTAAGGGCTAGGGTGTATTTGGTGTAAATTCAGTTATTCGTAATTATCAATATCCATATTAAAAGTATTTGAGTTTCATTTCTGTTCAACACAATAGGAAAAATTCCAGGATTATTTAACTCTCTTCCTGTGTCAACATTCCGTTAAAGAACTTCTGATAGATTTAACGGTTATCCTATGCTCACAATTCTGGCACAGCTGAAAAAAAAAGGCTCCCAGACTTTGATTAACATGCACTGCAGTCTGAGTAATCAATTTTATACCATGGAGGCACTGATTTAGTTTATCTATTGTGATTAAAGTAAAAGTGAATGCTGCCCTGCGTGTTTATGCAAACCCGGCGAGACAGGGGAGACTGCACTGGAGATTACTTTCTTGGAACCGATGCTAGAGACTGCAGAAGTGCCTTTCAAAGCCAAGAAGGTTTCAGACCTCTGTCATAAACTGTTAAAACACAAATAAAATGTGACGCTTTAAACATCCACACAGCGAAAGTGAGCTTCAGCACAAAGAATGATGCAATATATGTGTGCTTCGTACGTTGCTTTGGTAACTGGCAAAGCACTGTATACGGCGCACTTAAACAACAACAGGAGAGCCCAGTTGGTGGGTGGAGAAGGATTCACTGGTCCTTGAATAATGTTTTTAACATTGATCCCATTTGTGTAATATGCTCTCAATCTTCGACAAACCACTAGCGATTCTATTTAACAGACTTAAACAGCTGCGTATATATTGTGCATTAAGGTCACCTTTCACATACATGATTAACGTCACGCATTAGCTGCTGCGGCCTTCCCATGTAGCGAGACACCTTTAAAAAATTTAACTTTTTATTCTAAAACACACTTTTTACTTGCAACAGCAGAAGAGAAGTATCACATTCATTATTTATACTTTGAGGTTTACCTTGGCATAAAGCCTGAACATATCTAGAGAAAGAAGGCAGAGTTTTAATTATTGGTAAAATCTGGCAGACCATTTAATCCCTAATGGATGTGAAACACTAACATGGATGTGGAATCCAAAATCCCACGAAAACACTAACCCAGGGATGTGTAGCAGTTTGGCCGGGACTTCGCCAGTGAGCTGTGCTTTGGTGTATATTTTCCTTTGTTGGCCACAAAGCATTGTCTGTTATTCATCCTGATTTCATATATCGTTTACATCATGAACGCCGGGCCGTGATTTTTGAAACACTAGTTGGAAAAAATGCACAGCGTTTGCCGAATCATGTGGCTGTTAAATGCTTTTCAGAGAATGTTTCTCAGGAATCCCCTAACGCGCTGCAGGAGTGAAGGGGGGTTGTACTTGGGACTGAGCTGGGATAAATCTTACTCAGTGACAGAATTTCCTCCCCATTAAACTGCTCTAACATTCTATCCTAGGAAAGAGAAAATAAAGGACAGACAATATGGTCTCCGCAGAGTCCAAGCTTCTTAACTTGCAACTTTCAGGCTTTATTCTCCATTTAGCGTCGCCCTTATCATGGTAGACAGTGCCGTCTTCCTGCGGACTGGCAGGGTTTTAGCGAAAGGTGCGTACCAAGCTAGTGAAAAACAGGCTGAAGAAATGAATGAACGCATTCTCTCATTTTTATACCTGGAAAGTGAGATACTGTCCAGATATAATTTGGCAGAATGCAGTCATCTCCTCAATGCAATGGCTACACAGCTACAGTATATGATAAGCATTCCCCACAACAGGGACTGTCAGTGGAAATACAGTTGTCGAAGTTTATTTATTCAGTACGTACAGCATGTACAATTGGCCCCGCAGTAATGGGGGCTAGACTGGTTAAAGGCACAGACATGTAAACCTGAAGGTTTAAGTTGTAGTTGCACTTCTGGGAGAAACACTTAAGCTGAATTGCTTTGGCTAAAATATCCAGCTATATAAATGTATTAAATTTTAAGTTGCTTTGGCTAAAAGAACTGGCTAAGCGGCTAAAGAAACAGTAAAACTTAACAATCGATTTGAAGTCTTGATATAATAGAAGTCTAAACAGTAATTAAGCAGATTTGGAAACAGTATTATAAGGTCACAGAATTGGACGTCTCAGATTTGCTGGAAATACTAAAGTCTGCTGAAACAGGGGTGATATTAATAGGCTTTTTAATAGACAGTTGGTAAATGTTCTGCTTATTAGAATCAATGGTATAAATCCTGGAGAATATTATCAGTGAATACATTATATATTACAGTGACTTTCTTTTGAAGATTTAACTGACGTGCTGCCTATCTATACATCCATCCATCCTTCCATTTTCTGCAGCTGCTTGTCTAATTCAGGGTCACAGGGGGTCTGTAGCTTATCCTGGAGGCTACAGGAGCAAGGTAGGGGACAACCCAGGACGGGGTGCCAACCTATCGTCGGCCTATGTGTACAGTATAATGTATATCATGCATGTTGGCATCAATACCAGTAAAATATTAAAATGAACTGTGAATCTCGTAGTTGTGAATGAGGCTTTAGCCAAAGCCCATGTAACACGAGCACTTCAAAAAGTCGTGCTTTCACCGTTCACCTCCATCCTCATAGAAATTCAAGTTTGGGGCTTTTTTGTGTACAGAAGGAGTCCGTGGCGATGAAAGTTCACAGTTGCTACACATGGCTTCAGCAATTGAGCAAAGAAACATTTTTAAATTACAGTCACTGTAACAATGTTATCTGAAATCTTATAATACGTGGAATACGGGAAAATACGGGACGTTATGGATTATGATTATACATTTTTCAACTCCTTGAGATGGTCACAGTCCTGTTTTGCAGTGTCTTATTGTTCCGCTATAACCGTGACTATTTTTATAGTTACAAGAGAAAATAATAAGTTAAAGCAGTAGTGTTATACAGCATACTTTCCACTATAATGTATTTATGTAACATTTCATTATCCAGACAAACAAATCAGTGTTATTTCAGCTAGATTTCCCAACTCGGTAATCTGTTTACCTTTAGCAACTTTTGTATGTTTCAGTGGTTCCTTAAATAATTTTTAAAAGAAACGTTTTGTGATCAAAAAATCACCCACTTGCATATTCTGTGACTTCATATTCAAGTAGTTAGTTGAAACAAAAACTTGGTGTGGTTTATTACTTTCTGGACCTGAACTATCCACAATGCTTTGCTGGGTGTTAAAGGAAAAGGTTGATGGGTGTGATTTCAGAGATTTGAATCTGGGTCAGAAGCTCTAAAGATCTCTACCTAGCAGCCTAAAGAATGGTATAATATGGTACTGTGATGCAAGCTATTACTAGATATCTTCAACTTGGGATGAAAGATGTTCTTTTTTCATCAAAAATGAACAAAAACTGCAGTTCCAAAAAGTTCAAAAAGACTAAATGCAGAATGGAAAGGCTTTAAAGTTCTGTTTTCATTCAATATGAGGTCAAGGGTCATGGCAAAATCTTATCATTCAAGAAGCAAATTTCATACTGCAACGTAAGTGGATCATCTTAAATTTTGCAGATATTGTGATAATTACACTACCTGTGTGACAGTAACTATGGAAAGCTTGTGCATAAAACAAAGTATGGAGCAATATTTGTGCAAATGTTCAAAAATCTAAATCTGCCCCCCCAAAATCCTAAGCATGGAGAAAGTCACAAGAAAACAAATATGACACCTGCACCCACAAACCCCCCCAATGGCAGTGTTTCCAAACCTGGTCTATGGGGACCCGGTGAGCTGAGAGGGAGCAAGAATGTGGACTGTCTGTGGGTCCCCGAGGACGGGGTCGAGAAACACTGCTCTTTAGCAAAAGGGGACAATTATATATTTCCAGAGAACACACAACTTGGGGCATATATATATATATATATATATATATATATATGTATCTTGTGAGGGGCTAAAACACAACAACAATAATAATGAATACAGATGCTCCTCGAGGGGGTGAACGTTCTCACAGGCCTATCATAAGTTGAAAATATCGCAAGTTGAGTATGAATTTGATTCGGTAAACATAAATTTGGTCAAAAGCATAAAAAAGACAAGTACGATACGTAGTGAAACACTAAGATGTTTACACACAAAATCGTTAAAGAGATTGGAAATGTGGACGCTGCCAATATCTGGCATCGGTAGAAGGTATCGTACAGCATATAGCTACCCCGGGAATAAATCAAAATTCAACGTTTGATGACTATTGAATGTGCATCGCTGTTGCACCATCGTAAAAGTCAAAATAGTCAAAAAAAGTCGAGCCGTCATAAAGTGAGGAACATCTGTATTGATTTATTCTTTGAATCGGAACGATTCCTGAAGGTGTCAGCAGTTCCTTATACACACCTGCTTATGTGGGTAAACATTGATATGGCATTTGATACACTCTTGTCCCATGTTGGCCCAGGAATTTCCACTCATCCACTTCCTCTTGCATTTCGGGCATTTATACTCCCCGAAGCATCTCTTCTTCCCTTGATATGGAGTCAGACCTTCCCCCTTGGGTCGAGCCTGGCAAGACACCGACAGCAACATTCAGACATCTGATAAAGCAGACTGTTCGACTTTGCTTAAAAAATAGAATCATTTACAAAAATAAAGACCTTTCTGAAAACTGGTTTTCGTAGGTTGACTATGGATTAAGGATAGTATTCGTTGTGATCAGATATGGTTTTTGAGACACTGCGGACATTACTGAGTGGACAAGCGGGCCTTCAGTGTGTTTATTGATTAACCCCGAAAAAAACCCCATAAAAGTTCACCAGAACTGAGTAGAAAAGCATAATCACAGCAGACAACAAAAAGAATTTCAAATGCTTTTAGAATCCTAATTTTATTGTGTTAGCATCCAACATCAGTTACCATGTCCAATTTCCTACTATTGGAATTACATTTTTAGATGTATTGGAATTAAGGGAACCTTGTGTGCATTCCTAAGTTTAAATCATTTAATAGAAATAAAAACAAAAGACAAAATTAAGGAATTACTCAGCTCAGATAGGTTAGCTAAGGATACTGAGGATGATTTTAATTTGGCTCAAGTGGTTTTGATTTTTATATTAATCTGATTGTTAGTACTGTGGAAATCATTCTTTGTACACTGCATCAAAATTCTACGTAATTACTTCTGCCATATTGGGAAATAGTGGATTAAATGCTGCTTATATGAAAACACAGTTAAAACAAAGAGTTTATATGCAATTTATGCTAATGCTGGCAGAGGGCAGCAAGCCAGTTTGAGGTCACATGACTCGACAGCTCCCATGCAGATTTCATGCGCAACTGATTGCTTTTTGTGCGACTATGTGACTCTTCTTTATCTTGAATTTGCAGCTTATGACGGACAATATTTGCGGTGGTAAACAGCAGTATAACAAAAAGCAAACCTTTTTTTCCACGAGTGTAATAAAAATTAGCATGTTCATCACCCATCCAAATAAGTATTTTTGCCATGATCTAAGGCTGCTCTTTTCCTTTTTGCATTAAGGATTCATGAGAAACAAGAAGCTCGAAATACCTGGGGCAGTGTTCTCCACTCAAACGTCACCATATGGAAGCACGGCTTTAACAAGTGAAAGAGAAGGCACTTCAGGTTCAGGAGCTACAAATCCAGACCACCTGAGTATAAAGAGTCATAGTCACAGAGTACTCAACTGGTTGGTAGAGACCAAATCTTGGTCTGAATTTGTAGTTTCTGGACCTGAAATGCCCAACAATGGTAAGAGGCATATCCATCAATCCATCCATCCATCCATCAATCCATCCATCCATCCATCCATCCACTAATCGCTCATCTTGTTCAGGTTCTTGGGCCGGGCTTATGAATAAGTCATTAATTGGACCTTGCTATAGGTTTTTTATTTAAACTGGAGTGTTAAGGTATAGACGAGGTGTGTTTTAGGTATGGAACTGTGTAAGATCTGTTCAACATTGCAACTTCGGTCTGCATATCTAAGACTGCTGCATGTGTTTCGTGGACAGTGGCTCCGTACAAACCACCAGTGTTTTATATTACCAAATGAATTTGCAGACATACAGGCTTAGCATTGACCATATCTTTTCATCTATCGCTAATCGAAAGTATCTGCTTTTACAAATACAAAGAGATATGATCTTCCTTATTGTGAGATGAAGTTAAACATCGCCGCATTTATGTCCGAATGGTACGCCTGTTTTCAGTTGCTTATTGGAAAATGATCCATAGCTTGGTCCAAATATGGTGCCTGAATGGGTGGGGCTTTGCAGAGGGGAGGGGTCAATGGCAGGCAGCAGTGTGAGTAATGCAAAATGTAATCATTTGCATCTGTTTCATTCCTCTGCCGTGCCAACAATCTGCGTCACGGCTTACATGCCGTCACCCCCTCCGAAACAAAATAAAATGAAATCACTCAACAATTGTCAACAGAAGTCCCTCCTCCCGGTTTACAATGGTCACAAAAATTAACGGCTCACTGTCGCCTGGCTAAGGACTTGCCTGCTCTAGCAGAGGTTTTAGATAAGCTGTTGGACTGACGCCCTTCTCTCATTGGCTGTCTCTGTGTGGTAAGTGAAATGTCATACGTGTCCGCATCTTTGCTTTAATCGTAAACGCTGCGTTCCAACAATATATAATGTATGTAAACTCAATTCCTCATGGTTTTATGACCTAATGTTGCCACCAAAAACATACATAAAGGCAACCGAAGATCATAAAGATCTTGCTTTATAGGAAAAATGGGGATCTTAAGTGTTTACGTACGTAGTCATATAAGGCAGATGTCTAACTTAATCGTGCCCATGTGTACACTGTACATTCTTAAATGGAAATACTTTCTCAAGTTTCCAAACCAGATTTACCTAACCATGTCTTTATCTACTGAAAGCTTGTATTTCTATTTATGCAAGTCGGCTATAGGTAATAACGAATGAGGCGGAAAATATCTCAGTCATTCAGACCACCATGTGGAGCATGCAGGGAACTCAGGTCCGAAACACTGACCTTGGTCGTTTGCTTACACATTTAGTCTGCACAGTCTAATCAATTTTTTGCTACCTTGAGTACTGTGATTTAGGTCTACTGCCCCAGCACCGTAAGGTTTAGAGCGTCCTGTCCAGTTTGCGAGTGGTGTCACTCACGTTCCAGCTATTTTGTAATGGAGGCCTACAACTGCTTCCGAATAGTGACCAACGACAAGAGCATGGAAACACAGTGCGGGGATTTCCATGCAATAATAAAAGGTAGCACCCTTTTACTGACAATATTTTCCCTTTGTGTGACCAACAACTACATCCTGAAATATACCTTTACAGTTACTAAGCAACTGCATAGCTCAGGGGGAGACGAGTCCTGGGAAATTAACTTGAACCCTTTCAGGCCCCAGAACAGTTCCTTAACCACTAAACATGTTCATTACCTTGGGGGGGGGGGGGGGGGGGGGGGGGGG
>JAODUD010000041.1:8073667-8115656 GCA_026784285.1 Stomatorhinus walkeri | reverse complement strand
CCAAAGTACCTGAAACCCATAAAGAAAAAAATGCACCCGAAGCAACAGCTCCTTCCCCGTGAGTCCCCAGGAACATGCTGGGAGTTTGGCAGCACTGTATCGTTTGAGTTGCAATTACAAACAAGGTGGGAGAAGAACATCTGGATTTTAGGTTTGTCCCCTGCCGCTCACTATAATGCCCACGAATACACAGCTTGCCTAATCCCATAACGTGCTGCAAAAACATACAGTTCCTGTGCTGGTTAGTGATGTCCCCATTTTGAGCCAAGCCCTGTCGGCATTGTACATAAATAATACAGGACGATGCTGAAACAGACCCATTGTCTCCGTCCCTGACTTCCTAGTATGCAAAACAGCATTTGTATAAAAAAAAAAATTAAAAACACTTTCTGTACTGGGTCCGTTCCAGGATTTATAATGTCCCACTGCGTCTACGATCATTTCATTCATGTTGTTGATATTGAGGGGGAAAACACTTTCCACCCCCTTCCCTGAGGAACCCACATGTAAAATTAATAGGCTGAGTTTCAGTGAAATTACACAGAATGCCAATTATTCTTTCTTTCCAGCCAAAATAGCAACCGGTCAAAGACACAGAATCATTAACAAAGAGCTGAAGCAGCACCATTAGCACCATCAGCAACGAGGAAACATTCTGCCTGTAAATGCCCAACATGGCCGATGTAAACCAAACACAAGTTCTGTGTTGGCTGCTTAGATTGACGGCATGACAGGAATTTACGACAGCTTAGAAATTTTCAACACCGTAAATCTAGCAGTGACCCTCAGAGCAAAATGGAACCAATAGACTCCAAAAACCTCAGTTATCTAGAAGTTTTGCAATCACTTACTTTAGTTATAAAATCATTTGGGGTGGGACATTCTGCTTGATAGCACGTCACAGATGCTGACTGACACCATAATGCTGACCAGAGGCGCCAAACCCATGCTCTGGATAGCACGCTGCTTCTCATCACAGCACATTTTCCCGGATTTATTTAACTGAGTTATGACATGTGTTTGCAACATCTAAATGCATTAAGATGATGTCAATGAATAATAAGTAGATCGTTACAATGCAAGGGTTGATCATAAAATTGAACATAGATAACTTGACAAGTCCTTGGCCAATTTGAGCAGTAAACTGTAAAATTCAATTCAGAATTTTTTTTTCCCCCACACACAAAGTACTGACAGGAGACAGGACAATTTTTAAAGGGATACATTAGAATTATTGCGTGTGAATACTAATGACAACATGATTCTGGGTGAATGCACAAATGAATGCCCAAAATGTTTGCAGATGAGCAGACTCACAATGACCTCCTAAGACGCATTCCACTATAATGGGAACAAGCCTCCTGCTCTATGCTACAGGACCTTCACTTTGGCTATAAGAGCCCCCAAGCTATAAAAAGAGCACCAGGACTTGGACAGCCTGCAGCTTAGTTATAGCAAGGGCACACTGTAAAATGTCCCCATAATCCGCCAGTCATGAAGTGCGGGACCATCGTTAATGTAACAAAGGCAGGCATGCAGTGTCACGTATGTGGCACACAAAAAGCATGTGGAAGCTACAAAGCAAACAGCCCAGCACTCAGATATAGACAGCAAATTAACAGCTGCTCAAGGACAAAGTTTTTTGTATTTGATGAATGAGTCCTTAAACTGTACAGACATTACACTTATCGACCAGCAATTTATTCCAGCCTACAGGGTAACTTTTTTCTATAGACTACATGAGAATTTATACTTAAATGGAAGCATATGAGAACAGGGCCTTTCGTGCAATTTCCACATGTATTGTGTTTGTTAAACCACAGGATCTATCCAAACAGCTTTTGTTTCAAACCAACTGTATTTTATTTAGCTTATTTAAAGATACACAACTGTTATAACTTATGTCAAAACATCTCGATTCAATGTGTACTTGGCTCTACAATATTCTGTAAGTAAAAATATGTTACTCTTGCACAATGTCTGACTTTTAATTAATGTAATTAAGTGAAAATGTAGGAATATGATTGCTTGATTAAAACAATGCACGTATGTATTGTAATGTATTTTTGAAACTGTGAAAAGGCGCGACTTCAGTATGTTAGCATCATCAATGCTACTAAACATTACCAAACATTATTTGTGTTGCAACTGCACGACTGTCTTACATTGGGTATATTTAATACTAACTGTTATTTGTGATTGGCGTTTGTACTCTGCCAAATTACATTCTTCCCATAGTTCCAGCTGAGGATATTGCTTCAATGCTGAAGTATCCTGCAAAAGCATACAGGACTGTGTCATGCAATACTTAAAACGATGAATTCGGAAATGTGGGAAATGCATATTCTTCATTACATGATTCAAATATAAAAGTGTCGTCCTGTTATATCACGCCGTATTGTTACATCTGAAAATCAGTGTAAAGTGAACCTGAGTTTGCTAGAGGCACTAATCCAGGCCGCACGACGTGCTTCACGGGCCGGGTAACCGTGGCTCTATCATAGTGCGAAGAGCCATCAAAAAAAGTCAATAACCAGCTATAAAATTTCCAACAATATTTTTTTCTGGTACGATTCTTGTGCAATTGAAAATAACAGCGCAGGTTTGCTGAACTTTGTCTTCAACTATCTTCAAATTACACTGCTCTAAATAGGATCAGACAATGTCGCTCAATTCAGACAAAGTCTGAAATGTAGAGTAACAAACTCTTGTACAACGTAACCATGTTAAGTCCTTCATTAAAAAACAGAACAGCATGAACCCACAGCCCTAGTCATTACTACATCCTGTCATTCCCTGACATTTAGGATTTTAGCTAACAGATTAAAATGACGGTACCGTTAAGGCGTTAGATCATTCTCCACCAAAATTAATTGTTATATTTACAGAATTCAAGACTACTTTGCTAAAAAATTAAAATCAACATCCTTGTATTTTATTTCATATATATAGCCTATTAAAAATAAACAACTTTAGCAAAACAGATTATTTCTTTGTTACAGTACCGCATCACAAGTTTGCGATAAAAAATGCACTATATTTAACTTTTTCGTGTAAACATACAAAAGAAAGTAATTTTACATTAAAACATGCAGGCATGAGATCACCTAAATTATTTTACTTTTATGGGGAATTAAAAGAAGTTACTTGTGTGCCATTCGTCCTATATTTTGAACGTAAATCCAGCCGTAAAATGCACAGAAGAAATGAATATGGAAAGGAAAGAGAGGAAAGGAAAACAGCGGATCCCAAAACTGTCTAACCTCATTCCTCTGGAGCTGAAAGAAGTTGTTCAGATAGCTGGAATTTAAAGGGGAGCCCAGGTCAGCGGCGGGAGGCTTGGTATAGCTCAGTTCCGGATGGGAAGAGTTCGATTCTGGTCTGAACGCATCAAATGCACTGGTCTGATGGGTGTCTTGTAAAGAGAGATATACCCAGTTTAAAAGCTGTGCAGGTTGGTACACGTTGGCACTGGTGTCTATTGCAGACATCAAACTCATCTTTAAAACGGAAATGTAGGTTTTTTTTTCGGTTCTCCGCTGTTTTAGGTAAATCACAACTTCTAATTCTAGGTCGTTAAGTTCACTTTTTTCTATTGTGTTACTTTGCGTTTCTCCACCCGAAAGTATCCTCCTCTGTCTTTCTCCTTCTTCTTCTTCTTCTTCTTCTTCTTCTTCTTCTTCTTCACCCCGCAGGCTCCTTCTGGGATCCAAGTCCCTTAGTTCACGATTATGCAAAAGGCATACTTTTACGTTGTCAGTATAAAAAGTTGAAGCCGCAGGCGGCGGTCCGCTATCTTTATTTGCACTGGAGCCTCAAGGAACTCATTGCATATTCGGGGGAAACCGGAGTGCGTCATGCTACAAACGGCGAATAGGGATCCTTTGCTCCTGGTAATTCGTCTATCATCTGGTAATAGGACACCGCTTTGAATATTAACTCTCATTCCCCCTACTAAAACGAGCATCGTCATTGGTTTCATCGGTGAATATTTATGAGAACAGCTGAGCAGGACGGAACAGCAATGGCTGCGATACGGAGTCTGACAGCTTGTAATTTGCAGAACAGTTGAAAGTTGAATATCATAGATACTGCTTATATATTTCAGGGGCTCATCGATTACTGCGTACTAACGCATTAGGCGTTGAGATTTATACTAAAGCGATTTTGTGAATAAATGCGACCGGTTCTCTACCTCAAAGGTGAAAGATAACGTGTATTTTTTTGTCATGAGCTTGCTGAAATGATATTTTCTAACCATTGACCATTTTGAGATACGTAATAACATCTTTAAAGTATTGTTAAACTAAAAGTGTCATTCTGTTAATGTTCACACATGGGATTGTGGAATGTGGGAGCTCATGAATTTCACTGATTAGCCTCAAGGAGAAGAGAAACAAATGGCATTGTTTATTCAACAAGGAATGGTTCCCAGGCTATTCCGTATCCTTCCATGTCGCAGGAACCGAAATCACAACGTTGTACCATTACATTTGAACCAACGTATAAGAAATACGGAGTCAATTGGTTCTTGCATATTAATGCAAAACTGCATATCAGCCAAAAAAGTTATTTTCTGAGTTTCTGAGTGGGGGTCGGGGGGGTGGCAGGGATATATGTTTTGGCAATATTACACAATAATGCACAGTAATGACTGGAGTAATCATCAAAAGTCCACTCTCCACTCATTATCAAAACATAAATGCAATGAATATTAATATTATTTATGTGTATTCCCCATTAACTTCCTTCAAGACAAATACCAAACAGTTCTGCAATCATTTTGCTTACTAACCTAAAATAGAATTGCTTGCAATAAGGGCTGACATTAATATAGTCAGTCTTACCTGATTTTTGTGGCCTTGATGTCATCTATACAATCCATAGCAATGTTACCTCTGCCTTTTGTACATGACAAACTGAACCTTCCCAAGATTCTTCCCACCCCTGCTGGCTCACCGGTAAGACACTGTTTATTAATGCTCCTGCATGTTGCTGGTGATATGCACGATATCTACCATGAGTCACGTGTTTTCCAGTACCTATTGTCCAGAACTTATTTGCCTAGTACTTTATGTCTTGACCAACTATTTGTTGAGTCCTGCACTCCACTCGGTCTGGAACGCAGTCGGTACTTTGTTGCCTAGTACTACACATTGTGTTCAGTACCTTATTGTTTACACTTCATATTAATGCATCACCCATGCTCAGTGCAATCCTACTATATCTAGCATCCAGTGTAGTATCCTGACTCCCGCCTCCCTTCAATCTTGAATGTAACTCTTGTCTTTTGTGTAAAGGCTGTACTTATAGTATTGCACTTTAATATGGTGTCTGGCTCTGTGGATTATGGATTTTTTCTTGTGCCTGGAAAAACAATTGTATCACAGTTGGGCCCTTGAGATAGGCCCTGCACTCTAACTGCAAGTTTCCCTTTCACCTTTATCTGTGTCTCATAGGACAGTTAAGATGTGAAAACCAAAGAATTTCTATGCACATATGTCAAATAAACATACCAGTATCATTACTTCACCATATGTATGGTCCATGTGTGCATTAACAGAAGCTAACTTCTGTTATAACGGTGTACACTTGCACTACAGTGTAAACTCATTGATGTTCATATGGGATTTTTGTCTACAGTGGTGTTATTATTTGTTTAGTGTTAATTTTTGTCGTTCATATTTGTTGTATTTCTTCGAAATAGTTAGAAGGAAGCATCCACGTGAAAAATTCATTGCACTACATACATGCGGCAATAAAACCTGAAATGATTTTCAATGAGAGATAGAGAATATCTGTAAGCATGTGAGCAATGCTTTCCTGTAGTATAGTTATAGTATGTGTGTCATGATGCACGTTTTTTAGTACAGGCCTGCAGAATGGCCTTGGCTGAAAATCAGTACTGTGAGTGTTGAGCACCAGGACCCAGTTCTCACCGAGACTTCCCCTCAGTGGGTCTTTTACTTTGATGTCAGAAGTGTATAAAACAGACCTGCCTTTGCAATCCTACAGGCAGGGTGTAGGTCTCATGCTCTCTGCCTGGCAGTCATCATTGGGCCAGACCTAAGCTCAGGACGAGGTCCGTCTGTAGCTCGGCAGGGGAAGGGGAGAGGATTTTTCCTGTTGGTTATGCAGCTAGAACTGCTGCTTAAAGAAGATATAGCTTCAGTTATTTTATCGTAGACTGGCTAGCTTACTTTTGCAGATTCCTGCTGATGGGCTGGTTCCACTGCTGGCCCACAGATATGTGCAGATTTTTATATAATCTGTTTGAGACTAAAAGAGAGGGTTTATCTTTCTGACACGTTTTACCGCTCTGGGCACAGCTGGAGAGTCGGGGCCAGAAAGGTAATATCCAGAGCAAGGTTTTGTTTTAACCAACCAGTTTCATATTCTGTGACTCTTTATACTCAATTGGTTGGTTGAAACAAAATTTTGGTCTGGACTCTTACTTTCTGGACCTAAACTACCCACCTCCATGAGCAATCACTAATCAGTGACTGAATGTTACCCAAATCCAGTAGTAGAATACATACAACTTCAAAACCTATAGTTGGTGAAAATATTTTGTGTTGTCAGTCACCAAGTAGTTCAAATCACTGATGGTTACTCGATTGGTTTCCATTGGGTTAAAAATGCAACTGTGATATTAATCCTTGAAACATGTCTCTGGGTGATTTTTTTTTTCATGTCATGTAATCCTTGAATGTTCCAATTAAGAGAGGAAGAACTGAAGCATTTCTCACATAAAGTATAGACAAATTTTTGACAATAATTGTGTGCAATATGTCAATTATAATAGGTCTATTGAATTTTCAGATGAGAAGTCAGACATGATAGAGGTTTGATCTGTGTATGTAGCAACATCTGTGTGTCATTTTTAACTGTAAGTAGTGATTGGCAGTTATGTTCGAGGGTCCCAAGACATGTTCTGCGACCTGCATTAGCAACGATGCTGGATGAGATGGAGAAACACACAGGAATGTGAGAACAGAGGTTGCCAGTAACAGCGGGTAGTGTAGCAGTTAAAGATACAAAGGTACAATGTGGAGGTTGCTGGTTCAAACCCCAAGAGGAACCCTGCTGTAGCATTATTCAGTGAAGTTCTTTACCAGAATTCTTTGGTCAAATAGCATGCTACATAGATGAGTTAAATCGTAAGTTTATTTGGAAAAGAAATGGTCAAATAATAAAGTAGGCGAAATAACAGGGTGGATGATGCAATGTTATTTGTATGATGTTACATTCAATAAGTTTTTGTATTTTTAATAGAAATATTAACATTGCAAGTTTAGTAAAGACTGTGTGTGATTGCGCAACTGCTTGTTTAAATTCCTCTAATTCCATTTCCAAAAGCCAAACTGTTATTGTTCCACATGAGAATGACTGTGGAATCCTCTGACTTCGGGCAGCGTTTCAGTTCTTTTTCCTGCTGAAGTCATGCTTCCTAGACTGAGAACCAACCTTTAAAACATATGAACCGAGTTCTGTCAGAAAACACGAGGATGTTTTCAAATGTGGGCCAATATAATTAACATATTTATTTATTTTTCCAAGAATGTCTGACCTTGTTGAATTATTGTGCACCTAATCAGTGATTTATTCTTCCTCTTCCCGAGTTTTCATTTTTGATCTAAGTATTGTGTATTTGTGATGTTTTCACATCTTTTAATAAACAATTGTCCACGTAGTATCATTTGAATATAGATGTACTGAACTCAAGCAAGGCTTGTGTTCTGCATCCATATGCCTGTTTTTTCCCCAAGAACAAGGCCATCATTTTTGGGTTTTTGATTTATAGTTTTTTCATTTACATTTATATGAATCCATCCATCCTGCATTATCCACTTACTCAGTCACAGCGATGCTGGAACTTACCCCACCCTGAAAGAGATGCCAGTCCATTGCAGGGCACAACTGACCCACTATGGGCAGTTTAGACACTGATTAACCTAACCACATGACTTTGGGCTGGGGGGGGAACATGTAATCTCTGTAAACGAAGAGCCAGGGAAAAGCAGGAAACAAAGCCAAAGCCCTGTAGTGAAAACCAATCAGCCGCACTTCCTCTATCAGGCTTTTCTTCATTTTTGCCAGTAAAATTTGTTTTCTTGGAGTATTTTGAGTGTTTAACTGTATATACTCCATGTAACACTTAAGCGCTTTATCTTTTCTAATTTTTATAAATGTCATATATTTATATAATGACCCAAAAAGCCACATAAACAGATACATAGCTGGAAATTCACCAAAACTGTATTTCAGGAAGTAGATTAACAGCAGGGTTAAGTCATCATTTTTATGGCAATGGTGAAATGTTGCTGAGAAAAACTTGCACCTACATCTGTCCCCCAGGTGGGGGCATCCTTGCGCACCCACAGCTGAATTGCATTAGAAAGTAAGATGTGAAACAGTTTTCTGATATTTGCTGTTATCATTTTAGCTGCTAAATAGCTGTACCCAATGCTTAAGGAGCCCTGACGTGTCCCATTCCCCCAGAAATGTCCAGTTTCAGCACTATTGTGCAAAGTTTATTTCACGTTACGTTTTCCTTGAAAGCAATCATTTTGTTGTCGTTTTTGCATTCTCCAATATCACAATAATGAAAAGATTTATTGGATATAAATCTTATACTATACCACAGACACCGTGTGAACGTTAAGGTCCACACAATAGTGCACAAAAAACGAAGTGCGCAGATTTGTGGTGGCAAAACAGGACTGATAAAAATCATGCATTTCACATGTACCCACAAATTGAAAAACTAATGTTTGCGTCTGATCTGTACATTTGTCACCATAAACATACATGTTGAGTAACGATTCACACATATTGGACGCTACACCATCTCCCTGCGTGGAAGTATTTTGTGGAAACCCTCGAATACAGGGGTGGGAATAGCAAACCACACGTACAGAAAAAAGGGAAAGGGAGACGCTCACAGCGGGAACAGGAACTCAGCCCACATCCCCGGAGGTCTGTCATCGCCATACCGAAGTATTTTAATAGTTAAATCAAAATGTCACATAGTAGCACATAATATGCATGTAGCCTATTCATGAAGTGTTAAAAATTGTTGTAAATGTGCAGAGATGTTTGTGATCAGACGCTGTTTGGAGCCTCTTAAGCTCGGTTTTAGCGGGCGGCGGTGGAAGCCGATGTGGTCGCCGGCTACAGTCCATCCGAGCCCGACACGGACTGCACTCAGCTCCGCGGTTTTTCCTCACCGCCATTGCATCGCGCCATTATTAGCCCGCCTGTGGATTGCCCGATGACCGGCAAATTCTTTCCGTCGTTCCCCTTTCTTACAAAAAAACAGTTAATTACGGTGGTTACCTTTAGTGGTTTAATTTGATCATTTCTTTATAACAGTTACGTCCAGTCGCCCTGCATGATAAACAGTGGTATACTTGAACACGCTGTCCGGCGTATACTGCCCCTAGTGGTCTGGAGTGTGAAAAAACGGCCAGCCGCGAAGTGCGGAACGCTTGAGGAAAACAAATAGGCCTAATAATAATAATAATAATAATAAACCGAAGAACGATAACTACAAAACGCAGGTGGAAATGTCTTGCATTAAACTTTAACATTAAACAGTGAAGTGTTTTTTGCATTTTCTTAATGTGCTGTATTTTTGACCGCATTTAACACTAGGCGCCGCCCACTTCTGCGAAACGTTACGTGTCAACCGCGGCTCAGTTGAAGAGAAGGATGGGCAACACGCCCTTACTGCCTTTCAACCGACTCATGAATGAATCCATCCACCCATCCATATGACTCGGTTTATATGTATGCATACGTGTGTGTGTGTGTATATATATAAGGACAAGAGGTTACAGAAAATGGATGGATGGAAAGTTGTGCAAAACAGACAGGGCAGTGGCCATTACATGTAAAATAAGACGCTGTAATTGGCGTCAGGCGGTTACTAATTGCCCAGACTGTGAGTCATACAGAGGGTGGGGCAATTACCGGGCAAAGTGTTATCAGGGGTTTGCAAAAGTTAAATTGGATGACCGAGAAACCCAAACCTTTACTGCTCTTGAAGAGGTATCTGCATGTTATGTCACAACTACATAGTATGACTTGGAATTTCATAAAATAATTTCACTAAAATACGGAAGGCAAATTATTCTCTACTGGTTGCTGACCTTGTCAAACTGGTTCGGGCTGGTTGCTGTGAGTGAATTCAAACATACACGCACAACGAATTCCAGTTTAATATTCTTCGATCTTTCTGGTTTGAATGTGTTTGACAGATTTGCTGTACTAGATTTGTCCAAGTATTGCTGTAATAAACAGGCCCGATTTAGTAGTAGCAAAGACTTATGCTGGGGCCAACTTGATTTGTTATTTTGTTGCACTTCGTTGCAGATGAGTGAGTGACGTATTTGCCACAAGTTACTATGGATCATTGTGTAACATTTCGAGCGTTTTAGTCACTCCGTCCGTAATACATTATTTGTGCAGAACAGAAATAACAAAAGAGACCCACCCACCACATTAGTTAGATTCCAGGCTTCTCTTCCTGGATCTTTCGCCCGGAAGAATCTGACTCGCTGTCTCCTTTTCGCTGTTCTCTGCGAAGCAGCGTTTAAGATCGCATTGTGCTTTTCTCAGGAAAACTTTTGCATTTCACACCGTAAGTAATGTATGATCTCATATTAGGGGTGTGTTTTTCCACTTTTAATAGATTTTTCCCCCCGGGTTTTCATTTTAATTACCCATTATTTGCGAAATAAACTTTGCTCCGGTGGCTTTTCCACAATTTACTTATCGGCCACATTTTACAGTGCGGTATCAGAAATATTATCTCTCCTGATTCGATTTTTACCTCTGAAACGTAGTTATTTGTCGTATTGTCGTTATTCTACTCTTTGCTGGAAGCCGCCATTTTATAAGCTGTTTGCATCGGAAATCGCAGTATTTTAAAAATTGTCTTGAAGATATCTTATTAACCCTTACGCAAACAAGTTTCTTGAAGTTTCGTATACTAGGCATGTTATTAATGCACACTGGGGTGTACATTGAAATGCTTTAACTTGGTGTCACGTGTCCTGTGCATGTACATTTTCAGTACATTGACGGGTGTGTAGTGTAGAGCCTGTAGTAGATTTCAATCGTTGTGATCTTAACAATAAATGATCCACATTTTGCTATATGATTCCTCTATATTTTGTTTCTTGTAAGGAGTGGAAACTTTGTGTGCATAGTAAAGTACAAAAAAATTACTTGTCTTTCTACGTTTTAGAAAATGAGTTATCCAGGATACCCCTCTCAGCCTGGTGGCTACCCTCCTCAATCTGGTGGGTACCCACCTCAGCCAGGAGGCTATCCCCAACAACCAGGTCCTTATCCTCCTCAAGGAGGGGGCTACCCTGGCCAACAACCCGGTGGCTACCCTGGCCAACAACCCGGTGGCTACCCTGGCCAACAACCCGGTGGCTACCCTGGCCAACAACCCGGAGGTTACCCTGGCCAACAACCCGGGGGCTACCCTGGCCAACCCGGAAGTTACCCACAACAACCTGGGGGCTACCCACAACAACCTGGGGGCTACCCTGGCCAGCCTGGGGGCTATCCACAACAACCAGGTGGAGCTGGGGGCTATCCCTCCATGGCTCCTGCAGGTCAGTTGGTAAAACTAAATCTGTTGTTTGTTTTGTGTGTGTGTGTGTGTGTACATAGCACATATAACAGTGAGAGTTTGTAGTTTGTAGAGTTTCCAGAGAAATTCTAATCCAGTTCTTGTAAAACCAGTCTGTCAGCTACAACGTTACACCTTCATACTTGTAACACGTACTTAAAAACTTCCAGTTTAAATAATAAGTGTCAAATACAGCCCAGTAGTACAGTGGTTCTCAAACCCATCCTTGGAGACCCCCAGGCAGTCCACAGTTTTGCTCCCACCCAGTTTCCCGGGAGTTGGGAACTGGTTTGAGAACCTGCACTATAGGCCTAGTCTGGTTTTGAGGCTCGCATTCACATTGTCATGGTTTGTTTCTGTGTAAATAAGAGATAAGCTCTTTGAATATGGATAATGTATCATAACGAAGCTTCTTCCACTTTCTTAGTTGCCTTTATTTACTTTTTTAAATCGTTTTTAAACGCGTACTTTTTAAAAGAACTAATCTTTCAAAATGTGATTTGCAGTTAATGAACTTAACTGTACAACTTTCTACTTTTTTCCAGGAGGTAACACTCCATGGGGAGCTGGACCTGGCTTTGGGATGGTAATTTTGACCATAGTTTGCTATGCATTTTTAGGACACGATAAAATTTTCAAATCCTGTGTTGCTTCACTTTGCTATGCGTGCACTGTCAAGAATACAGGAAAATCATACATTATTAACACGCCCAGTTTTCCTTATATTTGTGACCTGAATACTAAACGAAATTTAGGGATGTTGGTGCCATGATAAAGCTTATCATATAGATATATTGTTAAAAAGCCACATTATTTTTTTTTCCAGTTATGGTGTTATAGGTTGTGGCTTCTGAACTTGGATAGATATTTTTAGTTGAGGAGTAATGAATACTTGCTACCCTAAGCTTTATAGCCCTGAGTCCACTGTCTATATATATGTTTGAACCTTAAACAACTTACAATACAACTTAAAATACAGGCCATTACAGATATTCTTTCACACATTGAAATTTATAGCGAAGTGATGAAAAACTAAAAAGGATGTTGAGGTGTTCCAGTACATTCAGTCTAGATTTTGTAAGTTACCTCAGTGGTGAAACAATGTTTTTGCAAGATTTGTTGTGATGCAAGAATCCTTTTTATGAAGGAATGAAATTGCAGTTGTTTTTAGGAAACTGGAGATGGAAAAGACACAACAAATGAGTACCATGAGCTGCAATGTTCCAGTTCTTTGATCTCCTCACTAGCCACAGAAGGTTCTAAGACAGGGACTGGAGATCCAAGTTTTATTTAGCAAAGTACTGAGCAGGAATACGGCAGTAATGCACATCCCCAGTCTGAGATCGGCATGTTCATTTCTCCCTAGCCAGGCGGGGGCATGCCTCAGGGAATGGGATATCCAGGTGGCCCAGCCCCAGGTCAGCCTACCCCAGGGTACCCAGGAGCTCCAGCACCAAATCCGTCCATGCCAGGCTATGGAGGAGGTGTTCCAGCCGGCCCACTGGTGAATGTGAGGACAGAACGATCTATTTAGGCTTGGCGTTACTTATTGGTGACACTCGAACATGTGGAGTAATATTTTATAAGCTGCTTACAAAGGGCATATATGCACGCATGACTGCTCACATTTAGTTTCTGAAAAGGTATGTTGTTTCACGTGTCTCATTAGAAGGGATTCCGGGGGACGATAAAAGATTTCCCCGGGGCTGATCCCTTGAAGGATGTAGAAGTGCTCCGCAAAGCGATGAAGGGTTTTGGTGAGTGATCGCGTTCCACTTAAATCATCATTGTTGGAATTGTCAGCTTAAGGCGTGTCCTAATACAGGTTCCTTGCTGGGCGGCCACAGAGTGCGTTAGACTGGTTGGGTTTATTTCCCGTCACTTTACAGTGGGCCAGGTTCGAGCAAACGGCACGTACTTCTCAGTGCTCGCCAACACACCCAATGAAGTAGAAAGGGTGGGTGACTGGCAAAGCGAGCACTGGTTCCAGTCCTTACCTCTTCCAATCTAGTGTGGATATTTTGGGTTGAGTAGGGGTCCTGTCATGGGATGGGCATTCCAGATTAGAAGGAAGGGGTTTGTGATTACAAACGTGTTTGAGTATGATTGAATAAACCGTTTTGTTTTTATTTTTGAAAATTAAACAGGCACAGATGAAAAGGCAATCATAGAGCTTCTTGGAAATCGATCCAACAAGCAACGTGTGCCAATGGTTATGGCCTACAAAACAACGTATGGGAAGGTATGGCCCAAGTTAATACTGATGAGAACTGGTAAGCATTAGGCAAATAGCTCTGGGGGAAAAAATAAGAGACCACAGCAAAATTTTTAGCTTCACTCATTTCTCAATTTATGGCTGTGTAATGTATGTGTATAAATCCCAACTTGGTTCTTCTCTGTTTATTAATGAAGATCGTGTTCTTGCTTTATGGGACTTCAGTCCTGCTTCTAGGAGCCTGATATGAACTGTCCTAGCAGTGCACTTCACACCTGCACTTAATGTTTCCCATTCCTTTTGAAGGTCAATTGATGTCATCCTCTGATTCATGAGAAACTATCAGATAACTTTCTGCATGAGAAGCCTAGCCTCTTTCCCAGCAGAACCAGGATTAAACCAGGATTTAAAATATAGATTGGTCATTAAATTTTTCTGGCGTTGTATGTAATTGCAGTTAGTGTAAGTTAGTAGGGTCACAGTTTGAAATAGTCTGATTGGACTATGATTTGTTTTTGTGACAGGATTTGATATCTGATTTGAAGTCCGAGCTTACGGGTAACTTTGAGAAGCTTGTCCTAGCCATGATGATGTCACCCGCACGTTATGATGCGCATGAGCTCAGAGAAGCCATGAAGGTAAATCTGGTCATGTGATCTACATAAGTAAAGGAAGACTGGCTGCTGAATGCACATTCTGGACTGTAAACCAAATAGCAGATTGGGAGGGTTATGGGAACTGTAACTGGGAAATGCTGAGAGTTTTCTTCAGAAAGGATTGGGTTGAAATGTCCAATTGTGACAGGGAGCAGGTACTGATGAAGCATGCCTGATTGAGATCCTGGCGTCTCGTTCCAACGCTGAGATTCAGGACATTAATCAGATTTTTAAAAGTGGTAAGTTTCAAGAGACAAGAGAAATCTGGTAAGGCTTGTCTTTTTAAGGAAGAACTTTTTGAAATTTAATGAACAAAGGATAAAGAATGCTTCTATTTGACTCACTTTAAGCTGTTGCAAAAAATGGCATGTGCTGCAAAACCCTATTTTACTATTCCCTAGTAATGATCAGTGTATCTTACAAGTTGCTGTAACACATACATAACTAATGGGCATTTTGTCATCTGAATGAGATTAGTGTTAGGTTTGTATTATGTATATGATTTTGTTTCAGGTTAAATTTTGTATGGATGGCTATGCAAATCACATACATCCTGGTTTTCTTGCGTGCTCATGATCTTCTCGGTTTCAGAGTACAAGAAGACACTGGAGGACGCTATTAAAAGCGATACCTCGGGGCACTTCTGCAGGCTTCTAATCTCACTTTCACAGGTAACTGGGTTCATTCCTCTTGACCCCTCGTTGATTTAATAACTTTTATAATGAATGCTCATTTGGACATAAATTGAAGGGTGTGTGTGTGTATTGGTCAGTTGAAAATGACTTCCAACTATTTAGATTCTATTTGTCCATTACCAGTGGAGAGAGAAATGCTTGGACAATAATGCAGAAGGCTTATCATCCATATACACATTAATATGTGATGTAACTATATAGTGCAGATATCTTGTCCTATATTTGTGGTTCTTGGTTTATCTTAATTTATCTACCATGTATGTTTTATTTTCTGTAAATGTTTACCTGCGGCTTTATGCAAATATGGTAGACAAGGTTGCAATTTGCAGAAAATGAGCAGCATCAAATTTCACATGACAGCTAAAAAATTTACTGGATTTTCAAGTGATATGATTAGACATGGAGAATGAGACATTGAGTTATTTGTTGGTGAATAGTAGGGACAAAATAAGGATTATTTCTCCAGGAGATGGCACCACGTAGTAAGAAGTGGTACGCTATGATTGCATAATGCTGTTTATTTTTCTTGTTTGAAGGGTAATCGCGATGAGAGGGAGACTGTGGACATATCTTTAGCCAAACAGGATGCTCAGGTAAGCATGCTTGGAATTACATTAAGACAAAAATAAATAGTCATGTATTCCAACAACTTTAAAATCTCCAGAACCAAGATGGCAGCATTACAGTCCCTGCTGCCAAAATGGTGCAAAATGTTACATAGCACAGTGTTAAGTGCACTGTGGTCCTGGGGGAGCAGTATACCTAGATATGTTTGTTAGAAGCAGCTGCCACTGCGCTCTCACATTAAGGACAGAAGTGTCCTCCGCTCATATCTGCGTTTGATTTATCAGAAACTTTATGCTGCTGGAGAAAACAAAGTGGGCACTGATGAGTCTCAGTTCAATGCCATCCTGTGTGCTAGAAGCAAACCGCACCTGAGAGCAGGTGAGCAGGAACAGGAACTGAAACTTCAGCACCCGGTCGTCGTCTTCCTTCAATTGTGCATTCAGAGATTTTTAATAATCTGTATCAGAATCGCTTTGGAGAAGAAATAAATTCTTTATAATCTAAAATGAGCACACTTTTGTTCACCTTTGTATGATAACATTATTAATTGGTAGTGTGGGATATCATTCTGTGAGGCCGAGTTTAAAATAAAAATGTGAAAAAAGGAATCGTAGCGTGGGCGTTCCTCCCCAGAAGACCCTCAGAGCGTGCAGTATGGTGGTATGTCAACAACGATGATGCAGGAGGAGGATGATGATGATGATGATGTTGATGAAAGTGTGATTGTAAGTACAGTGCTGGCTTTGTCATTCTTTGGCTTCTGCTTGTAGTTTTCCAAGAGTACCAGCAGATGTGCGGCAGAGAAATAGAGAAAAGCATTTGCAGGGAGATGTCTGGAAATCTGGAGGCTGGCATGGTAGCCGTGGGTAAGTTGCTTCAGGCTAATTATGCTACTTAGCATCTTGTTGAAAGCTCCAGTGCTAGTAATCATCTTCTCCCAGACATAGCTTACAAACATTTGTTTATTGACTGATATGTGTTCAACTTTGACACGATTATAAACTATACATCTTTTATTGCTAATGTAACATGCAACACCAAAAATGTTTTTCTTATTTATCTTGGCAAAATGTTGTCATCGCTTGCCATAATGGCAGTATTCATGTTGGATGGTGATTTTTATTTTTATTGTTTTTTTAATACCCTGTTTATCAGAATACTGTTTTTTAAATCATTGCCTCCTGACCATGGGATGTCACTGGTGCTCACATTGAATTGTGACTGGTGTTCATCATGAATGTCTCCATTTAGATTAGAAATAGGGTTCATCCTCTTATGCTGTAATTTATTTTCTGAAGCTTCCATATTTTTATAAAACATGGAGGCTAAAATTTAGTATTAAAGGTACACTGTCAGTCAGGTCATTCATGGTTCCTTTGTCTCTTGTGCATTTACGTGCACCACTGTGACTCAACATACCTTTGCTGCAATATAGTTCACCCGCTTTTAATTATCTCAGCAGTTGTTGACAATGCACAATACGCTACTCGGGCTACACTGGAGAATCCTTTTTTTTATGGCATTCAAACTGCCTTTTGGTGTTTCTCCTTTTCCATGCATCCTTTTTTAAAATGCTGAATAGGGACTGCAAAGGTAGCTAATTTTACACTGCATAATATGTTCTGTGTTTCAGTGAAATGCATTAAGAACACGCCTGTCTTCTTCGCTGAGCGGCTTTACAAGGCTATGGCGGTAATGTTGCATTTGTTTTACCTGCACCTGTAATTTTTAACACACAGAAATAACATCTGTGTAAAATTACTACTACTTGTCACTACATGATGGGGCGGCATGGTGGGGCAGTGGTTGGCACTGTTGCCTCACACCTCTGGGACCGTGGTCCGAGTCTCTGCCATGGCTCCATGCGTGTGACGTTTGCATGTTCTCCCCGAGTCGTTATGGGGTTTCCTCTCTATAGTCCAAAAACACGTTGAAGTTAATTGGAGTTGGAAAATTGACCCTAGGTGTGAATGGTGCGTGAGTGTGCCATTTAATGGGTCGGATGCCCCATCCTGGGATATTCCCTCCGTTGTGCCCCATAGCCTCCGGGATAGGCTCCGGACCCCCCGCTACCCTGACAAGGACAAGCGGCTACAGAAAATGGATGGATGTTACAACATAATAAATAAAAAGTATTTTGCTTATGGATGCACAGCATGTACAGTAGGAACAGGTTGTCCACGTCTCAAAAGTCATTCTTAATACCATTTTGAAAATTTGTTTCAGATTAAGATGCTTCATTTTCCTAATGCTCATTTTTCCACAAAATTCCCATTGTTGCTTTGTAATGTGATGAAGTCTTTAAGTATGGTAAGAGAAATCCTATGGCGATGCTTAACATTTTTGACAATACTGTTGGCATGCACCTACAGTTAATATAAGCACAAGTTGCCTTATTAATGCTGTAAAATGCTACATTAAAATGAGCACTGACCTGAAGGTGTCTCATGCAGGCAGATGCATGCTCACCTGTGCTGCTTTCACAGGGGGCCGGGACAAAGGACCACACCCTGATCCGCATCATGGTGACTCGCTCGGAGGTCGACATGCTAGACATTCGTCAGGAGTATCTGCGGGCCTATGGAAAATCCCTGTATACGCACATCAGCGTGAGTACAGCTCCTGTCCTCCTTGCGGTTTTGGTGGGAGGTGGAGGAATTCTTTATATAGAGCCTGAATATGTAGTAAACCTTCATGAACAGCAACAGTAAACTAATTCTGTATTAATAATGGTGATTTAAGCGGGATAGAAATTGAGAGTAGATGCGCATCTGTTCATGCGAGAACTTGATGACTGAAGTTGTCTTCTGTCTGAATGTGGCGATGACGTAATTATCAGAAACGCTACAGTCAGAGTCCGATGGGGGGGGGGAAATGACACTCTTTCTCTTTGTGACATCATAGGGGGATACATCTGGGGATTACCAGAAGCTGCTGTTGAAGTTGTGTGGAGGAAATGACTGAGGGCATTTGGAGACATTTCCTGATTTTTCTGAGACAGGAGGGTCTGCCACTTTTTGAATAAAGAAATGTAGTCATTTACTCGCACCCAGAATACTAATAATATGTTACTCTGCATGTATTTTCAAAGTAAATGTTATTGCAAAGTAGATAGAGATGCACATTTTTTCTATATCATATGCAATTAACTCACTCTTTGAGCTAATCTTGGATGTATGTAATCTGACAGGCTTTAACACATTAACATTTTTGTGTGGTCTGTCGGCTAAATTCTTTTCTTTTATTATAAGCTTGCTTTCCTAAATATCTGTGTAAGATGGAATAGAAATGATCTCAGCAGTGCTCAGCATTATCATACAGAAGAGCTATACTTTTAACGTTATTGGGTATATTGAATGGAAACATAAAAGTGAGCTTCTGACCTCAAAGCTGTCCTCAGAATGTTATTCTTAAAAATAACATTATCCTGAAATACAGTTTGAAATAAATGGCTAGATATCTCAGCATTATTTGACCTGTTTGTGTTTCTTTTTTTTCTAAGGTTGTATGTTTTACAGTGGAATGGTTTTGACCTCAGGCAGCATTAATTAAATGATGCGGGGTCGGGGGGGGGGGTGACCATTTTTAGATAGATTTTAAGAGGGTTATATCTAGTACTGCTTCACAATTTTTTTGGTACCATTTTGGTGAATTTATTACTCTGAACAGGTGTGTGTGCGTGCCTGCCTGCCTGCTTGAATGCGTGTATGCAAGCATACATGTGTAATGCATGTCTTGCAGGAGAGAGGGGCTCTGTTCAAGGTGTGCAGGGTCTTATACCCTGTAATTTCTTCTCACTCTGAATGCGTCAGTAGTTAAGAAAAAATGGGTACAGGAATATATTGAATATATTAATGTGTTCATATATTGTCGATTACAATTATATAAAATCCAACAAAATCTAATTTGCACATTTTTTCTATATTGATGCACCTCATGTTGACCCACTGAAAGAACAAAATTATGTCACCACTTGTATCATTTCGTCGACAATTTTAAGCAATTCTTTAAATAGTTTTGCTGCCAGTAGGGGGCAGTTTGAAACCATTTAATTGTAAACAAATAGTGTCTCCACTTCTCAAGATACAGGTGGTTTACATTTTCATGTATTAGTTTACAAGGCAGTTATTTCAAGCGGGGAAATGCTGATAATGGAATCAATAGGCGTGACTGAATTTAATGCAGGGCTATATGTAAATGCAGCCTGGTGTAGTAATGCTAAGCTGCCTAGAAGGATAGACAAAAACAATGAAATCCCGATAAGGTTTTTCTGCTTTAAAAAGTAACGAACTCTTTGTCCTATAGGTTGTGGGTAGTGGTACTTACTGAAGGGGCGAACATGAAAATATACGGTCTTGATTTCCTGCTTTTCTACCTGCTGGTGAGTGTCATTCACAGAGACGACGGTGCCTTCAGTGGCTTTTGAGAAGTTCACTGGATTATTAGCTGATGAACTGCTGGGGGCCCCACGTGCCGCTAGGCGAGGGCAGGCGAGACATTGATGCGTGTGGTTGCCAAGGCGTGCGGTGTGTCCTCCACCCATGATTCACTTGACGCGGAGAAAGGCTCCAGCCCCATTGAAGGCAGGAATCCTGTGTATACAGTCCCTATGCTGACCTATTTTGAAATTTTAGTGCATGGCTACGGGGCGTGACCCAGCATACTGTTAGGGTGGAGCGTGGGAGTTGCCCAGCTCCTCTGGTGATGAAGTGTCTTTTCAAAAAGAATACCTGATGTGTGGGTGTGCGCACATCTCTATGACTTGATACTTATGGGAAATAGCATCATTTTGAAACTTAAACTATTCATGTGCCATCCTGTCATTTTAAATTATACCCCAAATCTTCTTGATATTTAATGTTGCTTATCATTGTAGTGAATCGTTCAGCTTGTTTTTTTTTCAGTATATATGCACCATAGAGCGCTTGGATATGTTTTAATTTGTGTTGAGAACTTGAAAGACTTGTTAGAATCTAGGCAGTTCAATGTTGCATACATTACGTTAATCTGGGTCATTCACATTAATCACTGGTTCTTCAATTTGACCAATGAAATGGCAGAGACATTTACACTAGCTATTGCTGCATTTTGGGAAATGCAAAAATGATGTCCAGGATTCAATACTGGGAAAATATCATACACAACATTATGTAACTCAAGAAATCCCTTTCGTGGCACTGTGTCGATATTTTCATTTCTTGTGGTAGAATAGATATAGATTGGAGAATAAACGAAAGATATATCTGTGACCTTGGGCCTGAGCCAAGATATGAGTGTTTGATGCTGTCTGAGACGAGGTCCATATATATGTATGTATGATTTTACAGTTGGGGTAAACGTACAGATCCCTCTTACATCCTGCCTATGTTCACACATTTTCCTTTTCGTTAGGATGTGATCACAACAGCCCAATAGATATCTACTCTCAACCTAATGAGAATAAAGATAGAATAAAGAGCAGCAGAAAGTATACTAGCAAACGTCAATAAACTAATGAGCATTAAATGCCCCAGATTATTTTCACAAATGCTGTTTTGTGCTATATTCTATTTCCTTATTGATTTTGTGTCATTTGTGCATGTGTAGGGCTGTTCAATCCAAACCTGTGTAACATTGCATCTAATTTGTTGTGAACACTGAAACCTAATGCAACTGGAATTGTGAGTATTTTTAGCTAGGAACCATTCTGGTACAAATTTGTTATGCTATGCAATCTATTGCTGGATTATCATTGTGCTAACTGCCTCACTATCCAAAACTAGTGCATTAGCATTGCGCACAGAGATTTGCCTATCACAAGAAATTTGGGTCCAGCCACCTAAATGAGTCATCACAATGACTGTGTGTCCCTCTAAACCTTTTACCAATTACTTCCTGGTTTAATTCTGGCCCTTTATAGCTGGAACTATAAGCTATATTCATACCAGTGCAGGAAATGTTACTCTGCTGTTCATCTCAGCACACTGCGCTGCATGGATGAATTTGCGAATTTGGCATGCAGCCCTGAGATGGGCGAGCATCTTGTCCTGGGGCTTGCGCTTTCATGTCGAGCTGACTGCTGCCGCAGAAATCAGGCCACGAGCCATACTTGCTCTGACATTGTTTTGATACCATGTCTCAATCACAGGAACAGAACATAAGTGAAGGATGGATTTAGTCTGAGTGGTGCCACGGTCACTATGTTGCACACACTATTCCTATTTGGGAATTTGCGTGTGTGTTTTGTAATTTTTTAATTATTTTTTTGGTGCAGTGCAGAAACATCTCGGAAATCATTTGCTTTTCCCATATGGTCGTGTCTTATCTTGGTAGGTTGCAGATCTATGGGTTAGGACCTGTACCCAGGTGTGAAACCCTTGGCCAGTAAAGTAATGTATCACGATTGGGCCCTTAAGGAAGGCCTTTAAGCCCCCCCCCAAAAAAAAAACAAAAAAAACTACTACATAAATGGCTGACACTGTGCTCTGACGTCACGCTTCTCTCTCACCTGTTTGTGTGCGCGTCTCGTTGGAGAGCATGGAGGGGTATGTGGAAATCCATGACCTCCTGTGTTTACAGCGCTTGTAAAATGGCAGGTAAAAGTAGTTCCATGTTTTCGATTCATATGCAAAAAAATGCGTGAGTTTGCCTAAACAACAAACAGAGAAAGAACTAGAGAGAGTTAGAGTGTTATAATGTGTGGTGGTGATGCGCCTAATTTTTTTCCCTTCCATAAAAATGCCTTTTTCGGGGGTCATCAGGGGATTGTTCTTTAGTTATCGCTAAATGCAATTTATTTCAAGATCATAATCTCTGTAGTCTGTGAATCAATACTATTGGTAATAAAAATATAATAAAGATGCGATGACTGTAGATCCTTAACATAACCTTGACGAGAAAACCATAGTTGTAATAGCCTGTTTACTGTGTTTTGTGCGTAGACTCCCAGCCAGTTTGAAGCTGTCACACTGAGGCCACCCACAGAACACAGATAATGGTGATACGAATGGTGGTATGCTAGTGGTGTATTTACCACTGTACCTTCCTTTTCCACCCTCTTCTTTGGTGGTGCTGGAATCACATTTTCTGTCATCCATTGGTATGTACCTCCATTACAAAATTCATTACAAGCCCTGAGACTCCCGTTAATATCCCAATTGCTTTTCTGCATTGTTGGTTTTCAAAGTAATGAATATTATAGCAGGCCAATATGTTAACAGGCTCTTCTGCATTCTATCGAAAAGTAAAAAAAATGGCGTGACCCTCGTGCAGTATACAATTCGTATATTTGAAATTTACTGACAGCAATGCAATGAAAATAGATTAATCGATTTACCAGTCAATTTAACTTAAAAATCCGAGCTACTGGTCCGTCAGCTTTGTAATTTTTAGTGTAAAAGCTGACTAAGGACGAGAAACCCTTAAAAAGGTTTGTGGGAACGGATTCTAATGATGCATTTGCATTTCAAAGTAACCTTCACGCCCCTTTACATTAAAACACAGCCGGGGATCGAGTACGTGTCGCAGTGTAGCTGCAAAAAGATGCGAGCGGTGGCTGTCACAGGTAGCGAATAATGCGGCTTATATAAACGGTTCCCTCTCCCCCTATCTGCCGCTTCATTCAAGGCGAAAGCCTTTTCCTCGGCTTGCTCACACGCCGTGGAGCAGTGCCATGGCAGCGGGAGATTTGCTTGCAGCTAAAAATAAAGTTGTATAAAGCGAATGAAAAAACTGGTGCAGCACAAATATTAGATGGAATACCGCAACTAGCGGAGAGGCCGCGGCGCCGCCTTGGCTGCCGGTGAACGGCGGCGGCAGCGCGCATTTATTTTAACAGAATGTTTGTTTCGAAACTTTAGGTGTAGATTTCAGTGGGTGGGATGGTGGTGCTGCCGAAATTACCGTCGAGTTAGTAAAGTGTTTTTATTGTGATACCTTTGTACCACAACGGAACATTGCCACTCTCCCCGCCCATCATTAAATTAGCCCGTCTATTTGTTTGTTTGCCTGTATCTTTACTGGTGTTCCCCGGTGTGTAAAACTTGGCAGGAAAAACACAAAATTAAAATGCACTTTGAGATACTGATTAGAAATATCACCTTAAGCAAGGTTTGTTTCAGGGAACTTTTTTGTGTATACCTTGAAAATACGATGCAAAACTTTGCATGGCTATCTTTTATTTTGGTGGGTGCTGTATTAATATTCTGAATAGTTTCCATCAATTTCTAGCATCACTAATGTTATATGCACATAGACCTACTATATATATGGTGGGTAAGTGACTATTTCAGGTGGAATGGTGCCGAATGACCTAGTCAAGGTTATGTCAGTGAGATCCATTTCATTTCCTGTCAAAGCACAAAAATAAACAGTAAGCCTATATGCTATCCAGTCAGTTGGTGATACTGCATGTGTGTGCATGCTGATCAATAATTCCCTGGGGGACACCGATGACATCGAAATTGATGGTAGACAACGTCACTAGAGTAAGAAACCATAAAACATGCCCAGTGCTGTCAGCAGGCCATACCAAAATCATTTCTCAATTAATAATTCTGCGTTGAGAGCAAATCAACAACTATTAGCTGGGAAAGGACAAACAGCTGAAAATCAGACTGGATGGATTTTCTAATGATCTACCAGCCTAGACGTTTTTCCTCCCTTAATAAGCGTTGTTCGTAGGGTTTCGTATTGTTTTTGGTGAAATACATCCATGTTAGACTGTATCGCATGTTTTAATGCACATTTAATGTTCATGCGTAGGCGGGGTTTTCAGTTTCATACTCTAATTTCATACTCTAATTTCATACTCTAATTTCATACTCTAGCTGTGTAGTCTGGCTTACCTGGCTGTGTCTTCTGTAGCTTTTCTCATTATACAGGAACGACGTGAAAACTAGAGCTTATTTGATGAAGCTTAAATGAAATTGCATAATATCTGACACTATCAGATCAGTGGGTTGCCATATAAACTGAGATGTGACAGTCGCCATGACAATTATGTGTACCAAGTGAATGGATCAATTGCAATTTTTGCTTGTAGTTGTTCATACCTTGCTGTTCATGGTTATAAAGAAAGTCTGGGCACAAGGAATAAATTAAAAGCAAAATAATGTTATCGGAAGTTTCTATTTCATGCTTCATTAATGATCACTAATCAATTACAAAACTTGGCTCATGCATTGGATTGAAGTGCTAAAAAATGTTTTTGAAGTGCTATAACTATTTTTTTGCAGAGTACAGATTTCTTCGTAATCTCCTCTGGCCACATAGCATAAATTATGGCTGCCACACTGCCATCAAATACTTTGCTTTTTACACTCTTGTAAATCATGATCTATAAACACATATTTTAAGTATTTAATTCAGTGTGTGAAGTTTTATGTGAAATGTAAAGGCGTAACTCCAAATACATGGTGGTGTGAATAGTAGTGTGGCTTCAGACCACCAAGGTTGTGGGTTCGAGTCCTGCCTTGGTTCTGAATGTGAAGTTTTGCATATTCATTCTGTGTTCGTGTGGGTATTCTCTGGGTGCTCCGGTTTCCTCCTGCAATTGGAGTGTTCCCAGTGCTGCCTAAGATAGGCTTACAACCGCTGGATACTGGTTAAAATGGATGGAAATACATTCTGTAATTATTACAGTGGCCATCTTTTCAAGTGCATGTTTTACATAATAATACACTCATGAGGAAAAAAATGTAAAAATTTGTACCTTTTCTTGTCACTGAGGCTGTACCCTTTTAATTGTACCTTTTAATGTACAGAAATGGACTGAAGAACATCCCGAACGTACAAGCAACATTATTGTACCATCAGTGGTATACAAAAATGTTCCTCTGAGTCCACTGCTGTACCTTTTAAAGGGTATATTTAACATCAGCTAAGGGTACAATTGGCAGATCCTTGAGGGTACAGGCCTAGTAACAAGCAAAGGTACAAACTGGTACCCTTTTTTCTGAGAGTGTAGGTGACATAAATAATCTTTTTTGTCTAGAGAGAGAAAACACAGCAATAACGTTTGGACATTGCTTAGAAATTCTGGTAATTTAGGCTGACGGATTACCTAATGTGCTAAGCTAGTCTGGAAGTTTCTTATGCAAGGTGCTTAGCAGATCCATTGGGTTTGGCATTTAATTCTTGGCTTTTGGGTTTCTCTATCTTGCATCCAGTTTTCCGTAACCACTTTTCCAGTACAGCCTTACGGTGTCATGGGTTTTTCATTTCTCTTTTCATTTCATTTACTGAAAGTGCTGACATTTCTCAAATCAAGGAGCCAACGGATGAGCACAGCTAAATACCCCAAATAGCCTAAATAAATACATGAAAACACTTTATTTTGCAGCAGACACGCTGAGCTGCAAATATCATATAAGGCTTTTCTGCTACTCAGTCAAAACAATAAATATTTTGTATACTTGGGGATTTTCTGCTTCAAAAAAGAATAACAATGTTTCTAGCATATTATTAAATAATTTAGGGAATTCAATATTTTCGTCCATACCAATGGAATTTATAATGGTATTGTGTCTCTGACGATCAAATGAAAATAATGGGTGTGTATCTGTGGATAAAGGAACACTTTTCACGTTTCCTTTGTTAAAAAGGATATATGGTATATTGAGGGGAGCTGTCATTACTCAGAAAGAAGAAAGCAGATTACGTTAATTTTTTGTGGAACAATCCACAATGAAGACATCTTTTGAACAGAAATGTTAAGGATGGGTAAAATAAAGATAGTTTTTGATCTTGCATGTGATTATGTATTCTACTTACGCATAACAGCACCAATGCTGTTAGTCAGCACTACAGCCAACCACTTTGTGCTGACAGCATGTTGTAGGCTGGTAAAAATTTAAGGGGAAGTGTGCTATGTCTAGAGTCAAATGGTCTGGTATATTACTCTGAATGCTACATTAGAAACATCTAACTCACGAGGGAAGACAAATGAAGAGGTTAAAGAATGATCCAACCATAAGAGTAGTTGTTGTTTTTGAATTGCAACTTTAAAGAAGATAAGCACAGCAACAACATGAACAATAATAATAACAAAAGAAGAAGAAATTACAAAAATAAACTGAAACACCAGACTTTGAGAGTGTCATTATTGGTGAATACTGTAACATACTTAAGAAAAATTGCAGCGCAGTTCAGCGTAGCAGAGCCATAGTGGATCACAGTGTGCAGGTTTTTGGGGTTACTTTTTCCTTTTTAGCATTGGATTTACCCTTGGAAACCCCAGAAAAGTTACAACCTAGCCAAATTTTCGCCTGGCACATCTGGCTGTGTCAGTGGACCCGGGGTCCTCATTCTTGGACTATTCATCTGTGTGTCATTCTCAGCAACCGAGTACAGCCATCAGTGTCTTGACTTCAAATGCACATAAAGAACATCATTGTTACTTTAAGTCATTGTAAGTCTCAGTTATTCAGAAGGATCTAACCTCTGCTGTTATTATTAAACAAGGTGAGTGAGAGATACTATTTTCATAAAGACTTGATATGAGGAAGAAATGATTCCATTAATAGTACTCATTTGTATTCCATCAATCAGCCTCATAAAATAAATGACCAGAATTTCTAAATTAATGTTGCAACCTTGATCAATATTAAGGTATAGTGGATATATAAAATGTTTATTAATATATTGGTAACACTTGAAGGGGCACAAACAATGCAGTACACTCTTACTTAATGAATTAATTAAGCAGAATGTGTTAGTTACACACTGATCCCATGTCCGTTCATAATTATGACCAATGGTTCATTTACTCATGAAGGCGCCATAATCAAAATCAAAAATTGCAAAAATGACAGCACAGGCTACCCAAACGTAATACCTATTCATAAGTGCGTTTTTTGCTTTTTAATTCTAAACAAAAACAATAATGTTACTTTATTCTTAGAACACGTATGAATACATACATATTTATGATATTTAAATACTAAATTTGTTCTTGGTGCGTGTGCAAAGGAGCTTACAGAGAAAAGTATGAATGGCTGGAATCACAATGCGTATGTCGTGTCAGCTGACAGGCGGCAGGCGCCCTTTAGTGAATGGAAGCACCGTAGAGTCAAGGAAGAGCGCGCTCCCGGTTCGCGGCTCCCGTTCGCACCCAGGAGACCTCGCGCTACAGATTGTTGTCAAAGGGCCGAACTTACGCGTAGCGCGAGGGCCAGGTGTGTCTGCGGGAAGCCACGCCCACATTACCTTACATGGATATTATACTGAAACTTGATTGACAGGGGGCAGCAGCTGCTCAGCTGCCTAGACATGGCGGAGCTTGCCGTTTTCTGAGGGAGCTCATGTGAAAATTTCCTTACTTTCTCGCTGTTCTTTTTTGGCGAAGTAGGTGGGGGGTGAAAGACTGAAAGTGCGGGGCGGATGCAGTTGTAGCTGCTTACGATGGACCTAGTTAGGAAAAAAGGCGAAGCGTAGGACTTTTTTGTGGGAGCTGGGAAAATGTACTGCTGTTTCTTAGCGCAGTCAACAGCCGTAGGCAACAAATATGGCTACTTGTGTCTCTTTCAATTTGTGATGAAAAGCTGCTCGACTCGGCCATTCATTGCAATGGCTGCGGTGGCGTTTTCTTAAAAAGTGACCAGCCCTAGGAGAAATTCTCGCGTTAATCGCTGTGGCAGTTGTGGTCGCTTTAGCCGGGAAGGAGGGCGAAGGACGCGGCGAGAAGAAATGGACCCCAAGCACAAAGAGTTGTTAGAGCAGTGCCACCAGAACTTAGTGGAGTCCATTACAGATGCGGAGAGCCTGGTGGAGGAGTTGGCCAAATCGGGCGCTTTGAGCCAGCTGGAGAGGTACGAAGTGGACAACAACTGCTCGTCGAGCTCGGAGAAAGTGGACCTTCTTCTGAAGATGCTGGCGAATAAGGAGAGAGACCATTTCCAGGAGCTGTGTGTCGCTCTGGAGAAGACCCAGCCGCACCTGTGTTCAGCCCTCTTCGTGAACGGCGGAGGACCTGTGGACCATTCCTCTGGTGAGGCACCCCCAGCCGGTATTACCGGCACCCAGCGGGGCCGGGCATCGGCCCTTTTCGAACGACGGTTTTCCAGCACGTCTAGTAGGCAGCTCCTCTACCCACCCCGTAACCCAGCGTGTGTAATATCAAATGCATGCATGACCGGTGTAAATGTGTCCCGATGGTACAACCGTACATCCTAAATGCGTACAAATCGGCATTGTCTTACATTTCTTGCTGCATGCACGTATGCCTGGATGCATGCATGCATCCATGCATGCATGCATGCATACATACATACGTACGTACGTACATACATACACTCTTACTTGAGCATGACACTGCTCGCTGTGCTAGTTAATACCTTTCCTCTCTGCTTGATGTCTCCCATCGGAAAAGAATAGAATTAAATCTACTTTATTTAGACGTTATGACGTGATTTATGTAGTCGTCAGTGGCTTTTGGGAATACAGGTAATAAAATCAGGATTGTTAAGATTAATATTGTGCTCAATAAAATTTTTAACTCTCAGAGCCAAAGATTATACAATACCCAATCATGACTTTAAAATATGTGGCTGGGCATTGTTACAGAGAGGTGCTGCTCAATAACCTTGGGAGTAAAAGAAGCATCTTTTTGGCACAGAGCTTGTGTATTTAATCCATAACTCTGTGGCGTACACATTTTTCCAGCAACCTCATATCAGTATTTTAACCTGATGAAGCATCATTTTATATGCACTGCATGCAATGTAGTTGGTTTTCTAATTAATTGGCAGTTTAAAAGGGGTTAGGCATCCATATGAACTTTAGATGGTCTTGTGTATAGAAATCTTAAGATTTACTAAGTGGGGATGGGATAGCTGGCTAAAGGTTTATGTGAAATGAAACCCATTTGTCTTTAAATGTGTGATTATTGACATAATTTTAATCTTAATATAGCTTCATTTTTATGATTAGTTTCCTATTATGTTAAAAGGAAGTACCAAGCTGGAATAAACACTTAATATTTAATAGCTACTTGTATGTTCAGCTGTTTTTTATGCAATGTGAATGTTGCCATGTCTGTGTAACTGATGAAGACATTCGATGTACTTTTTCATCATGAAGCATAGATGGATCAGTGATGGCAACGTCCACGTCTTGTGTTCTCTAGCGTCAAGAGCCACTACCTGCACATTACTTTTGACTACCTACATTACGTTTGGCTGTCCTTTACTTCCATCTAGTTCGCAGGAAACAGTGCAGCTCTGCTAACTGTCAGAATAATAGCTTCAGTTATTTAATGCTTAATATGTACTTAATCCATCTTAAATCTTTTTCTTATTATGCATTAAGATTGCAGCTTTGTTCCCTACTGCAGCTGTTATCTGTTGTCTGCTGTGTAGGACTGTATATTTTCAGATATACTGTCCATCATTTTTCAGTCCCTGACTTTTGAGGGGAGCTCGCAGCTCCAAAACTTGCAGAGCAGGCAGATATTTTGATTTGTTGAAAGGCCTGTTGTTTTTTAACTGTGATAATTGGGGCAACTGAATTGTGATAATTCAGTTGCCTCTCTTAGTGTCTGCATATAATGTATAGTTCTGGATGCTGGAGAATTTTTATAGTGTGATTTTTGAATACTATCATTCTTGTAACATGAAATGGATTGTTTTATTAATGGGAAAGTACAGGTCTCAATACCAAGGTGGGATATATAGCTAAAAATCTTTATGCGTATGGTTTATTTGGTTTTTATTTTTTGGCTTATGCCTAATGCATTTAGCTGTAACCATTGTACTGCTTAGAAGGGATTTAAATGTTAGGCAAGTTATAGAGCTAGACTTAATAAGAACCCTGCAGCCAGAATACTAGTTCCTAAGCCTAGTTATGGAGTGTGGTGGCCTATCTTAGTTGCATTATCGTTATTTACCTGCTTTTTAAGGACTCCTAGGGGAGGGGGGCAGAGTAAGGCCTTGTTTTTTGCGTTAAGTATCGATATATTTTGTAGATACTTTGAATGAAAATTACAAAAAGGGAAAATCTTTGTATGATATTTGGCGCTGCTGTTAACATTAGTCGATGGCCTCTGATTTAGGAAGTGTTTCTACATTATCTGAAAAGGGTGGAATCAATATCCTTTTTACCTGTGAGATGTTTCTGAAGTTTAACGTCACGTCATTCATTACTTTTAGATCTGAGTAGTATGTTGAAAGTTAAAAGAAGCTTCTCAGTTCTGCTCCTGTGTTCTGTAGCTACAGACTTAATTATTTAGTGGCTGTCCTACACCCTCAACCTGTCCTTAGTAATAAAGAAGTGTGGAAACAGGATGCCTAAATGTCTGATAGCCGTATTCCTCTGCTACGATTTGGGGTTTTTGAAATTACTTGGCAGTAAAATATTGAAAATATCCATTTCTGTGTCAATAACTTGCTTTCCAATATGTTCTCCAGATTAAATACTTGATACTTAAAAATGCATTTGAGTTGCACATAGTCAATCCGAAACCAAATAAATATTTACTTTTAAATTTTGTGGTGGAAGTCAAGTTCTGGTGTAAAGTTTCTAAAATTCCAGGATGAGATTTGATGTTGATGTGTTACTTGGAAGAAGTGAATGAATAAAATGCAAGTGCAGCGATGGCTGATTCTTGCAGTGTGGAGTGGCTTGTCTTTGAGGGTGTCACTGAGTTGTATTCTATTCTGACAGCTTGTTTTTGTGACCCAGAAAAATAAGGGGAAAACTTTTGGTAAATTTAGTCACGTTGATTCTCTTTCATAGTGAATACGCAAGTAGTTTGTCAAAGCAAAACAGAAATGTCATATAGATTATACAAAGGCCCTCTTATACTTCGAATTGACTATGTGGATAACTGTCTTAATTCATTCATGCTTTATTGCTGAATGGAAGTTTGTTTCATCTTAAATTCTAAAAACAAGATTTTATATTAAATATGTTGCTGCACTGATGAAAATTGGTTTGTTTTGTGAGATATGGTTGTTCTAATACTAATATGGGTTTTTTTTTATTAAGAATTCTTTTTTAAATATCTGTAGTTTTTAATCTGGGGTGTGCTATAATGAAACCAAACGGCGGATATTTAAAAGGTAAAAGTGATGTTGCGGTACTCTGAACTTTATAGGTGGCAAGTTTTTCTGAACGACATTCAGGAACTTGTCAACAATAAGTAAGCTGCTGGAAACGTTTTGGGTTGACTGGTTTAAAATACATTTTGTAGGCTTTGTGGGGGTTGTTTAGAGCCAGTGCTTCTCGATGATTTTTTTTTGAAGGTGTTTTGTAATATTGGGAAAGTTCTGGAATTTCTTTGAAGAAATTTGCCTTGGTCAGGCTATTAGTAGGCTGCTGTTCCTGATTTCAGTCCTCCTGGATAGTATTTTTGGTTGCGTTCATTGCAAGGTGAGTGAAGATTTCTGTACCCACAATTGTTCGCGTGAGTAAAACTGTTGTGCTTTAACTCCACAGCCCATGAAATGAAGACAGTGGGTTTTAAATTACATAATGATGTAATCTCTCCATCCTTCTAACAAAACATTTATAGAGTAAATTGAATGACATCAGTTCAAATGACATTTGTGAGTAGTTTAATAAACACCTGCTTAGTTGTTTACCGGTAATAAACCAGTGAATTGCAGTGTGACAGATTTGAGGACTGCATATTTCTCTTTATGATTTCCCTAGATTTTAATCCTGTATTTAAGTATATTTGTTTGCGGTCCCCCAACACACCTATCAAATCCTTATGCATAATCTGCTATACATCCTTTTCCTAAGGTCAACATTCACCGCTGCGTATACATTTTTTTAGTTGGGTATCATAGACACCTGTAAAGTCCTTGTTTTGAGTCTTATTCATATATCTTGATTTGGTCTTGGCATTAGGTTTCCTGACCATTCACTGGTCAGAATAGACCATTTAATTTACAAGAAGTAACTGATAATTTAAAGGCCCTCAAATTGTACTTTTCTAATGAAATCCGTCTTGTGTGTTAAGAGCTTTTATGCCAATTGTAGTCAGGTAAGATAGCTAGTATGTGTTTCGACCATTGCAGATGATGTTTGTTTTTAGACCTTATGGGGCACTGCAGGGCCTTTCATTCATGAATCGCCACACTTCTCAATAGTAGAAACAAGCATTTGCTCAGTGTAATACTGAAAATTCTGAAGTGTAGCAGCCACAGAATTTACTAATTTAACCCTAACCCTAACCCTTCTTTTCCAGTGCATGCAGGGTAATATTGATTTCTAATTACACACTGCAGGCACTAAGTGTAGATAAAGCTTGAATTTTGGGGATGGAAGTCAGTGCAAGGCTTTTGCTGTGATCTTTAATGCTATCGAAATACTTGGCTTTCCAAGCACCGTTCATTTGCTGAACTCCAGAATTTTGTAAAAGCACAAGAGCAGCAAAGCATCTGGAAAAAATATTGAAAAGCACGCCTTTCCATAGGAGAATATTGCAGGACAATATGTATGCATGTGCGGCATTTCATAACAAGCCATTTTAGTTTTAACTTAATCTCCAAAAAGATACGGATTGCATTCTTCTTCTGCAAATTATGCCCCCTTATCCATGTTTGTCTCAAGTCTGGTGGTCTTGGTATGAAGTGCTGGAGCTGTTCTCCCATTTGGTCCAAAAATCGGAGACTTTCCAAGCATAGGGAATTCATATTAGCCAAAAGTAATGTCAGCCTGCAAAGGCTAGACCCTTCTTTACGGTGTGGAGCTTTATGTAGCTCCATGGTAAATTTGAATTCTGCTGACAGGAAGATGTCAGAGTGGTAGTGCTTGATGTAGTGAAAGAATCACCCAGCTTTGCCCCACAAGGCCCTATGGAATAACCTGGTCATGCATAAACATCAGTTTTTTTTTTAGTAATCGCTTGTGCAGTATAGGTCAAGGTGGAAAGCATGGGAAATCATGCAGTCATCTTTGGAATTAGCGTTTGACTGTGCTGTAGTGTAGCATGAGAGTCTGATTTTCTTGTAAATTGTGTTATACGTTTTAAGTTTTTTAATTTTCTAGGTTAGAATCTGAAATCTCATGGATCTGATTGCATCAGAAAGCTGTGAAGTATCTCACAGAAATGAGGAAATTCTGTGCATCTTTGATCTATATTCCGGCAAAGGGGAATATTTCTGTGACAGTAAAACTTCTGTTCGGTCACCTGCTTCAGTGAAAAGTTTTTTCCTCCTGGCTGTTGTAACTGCGGAAAAGCTTTGGCCAGCTAACATCTGCAACATTTGTGAGCTAGTTAATGATGATCTCATTCTGAAAATTAAATTCACTTATACTGCAGCAACACTGCCATTGTTTTTGGAACGATGAAGGGATTGTTCTGTGACCTTAATATACAAGAGGCAGGGCATAAAATTCACTAAGAAGTGATGCGTTTCCAATGTTTCTTACCTGTCCTGCTCAGAAATCTTAAATGACAGATGGCAAAATGTCATTTTCACCACAGAACTATGAAGCAACTTAGTTTTTTTTGTCTTCGAAACCCTTGTTGCAATTAAAGTACTGAGTTAACAGTAATAAACCTAATGAATAAGCATACAAAGATTCCATGATTTCAACCATATATTTAAGTATGTTTGAGCACAATTTTGTATATGGGGTATAAATAAGTTTGAAATTAGGCTGCATTGATTGTTCTTACCCCATTACATCTCCAGTTTATCATTTGGGGGGTATGTGAAATTATTAACTCCGAAGAATCTGTTTGAGCTCTCCTGTCTGAAGATCTTCCAAGCAATAAAATCTGAATTTATATTGTATGTCTCTATCTCTCAGTAGAACATTTTCAAAATGAGGCACTGCTAAGCTTTTTTTTTTTTTAGCCCCATCTCTTATATTCTTGTCAGTTATTCAGTTACTTTCCCCCTGTACTCGTTTATGCTTTTATGCACAAAAATTTTAGATCATAAGGCTGATCCATCTTGTTCAATAGTAAGAATAAGCTGGGCAACAATAAGAATTTAGTGTCTATGTAGACCAGCTGACAAACTCCATGGTTACTGCAGTGAATCAGTTACATCATCCTTCCATTGCTGGAGGTCTATTGATTTCAACTTCACAGTAAAATATTAGGGGCTTCTGGGCTAATTTCTCCCTGTCAATTCTCAAGTAGTGCTTAATGAAATGACAGTGACCTGCAGCGACCTTAATGCACATGACGTAAGACAAGGAAAACCATGTATCTAATGTCTATAAATTTCAGACAATCCACGCATTAGCACATAAGGGCTGTATATTTCTTAGTCTGTCTGTACGCCTGTTTAGACGGTAGGAGGACCATCACCTTGACTAGCGCTATGCCAGCTGAAATAATTAGTAGTTCCATACATGATGAACAAAATATAGTGAATCTTATAGTATAGATTTCGCCCTGTGTAATCCTTTAATGCATGCTCTTCTGTTTTGTATTTCCAATAGCTTGTACTGTGCTTGTATTTCAATTTTTAAACTGTAAAAGTATGTTAATTTTATATATTTAACCATTGAAATCATAATTGTATATGATTAGATGGGTTTCCCCTCTAGTGGTTAGAATTCAGGAACTGCCGATTGCCCTTGTTGACCTGTAAATAAAGCTGAGCATTTTTTTTAATGGTTTGCGGGTGAGTTTCACTATGCATTCCAAAATGCATCATTGCTCTGGGCCTCATCTGCTATACTACAAGTTTTGCGTTCCACAGACTCGTTTCAACTGTGTTTTGCAATTTCTGTTGTTAAAAGTGACTCTTTCGTCTAGCAGCTGGTTTCCTCTGGAAACTATTTTGCCTTTAGCTCGGCTAGAGCAGCTAGACCCCCTTAGTCTGTAGGGGTTTCGTGGAACCGAGTTTTGGATAGGATGCTTTCCTTGGGAGCTGTTTGCAGGGAGTTTCTCTTTTCTATGGAGTGAAGTAACGTAAAATGAACTAGTAAATGCACCACTATCATCCGCTGTTTTGCATTTTTAGTGTGTCTTTAAAAAAAAATTTTTTGGCAATACTTTTTACGTTGATATATTTCTAATCCGCATACCAACAGGCTTCCCGCAGCCATCTGGATTTAAGTGCGCGTTTTGATTGGTTTCCCCCTCCTTTTCACTCGATTTCTGCTGATATCATTTACCTAAAGTGTCCGGAAAGCAAACCTGGCTGGCCCCACCCCCCTGGCAGCGAGCGGCTCGGCACAGACGGCTGGGATTGCTGCTAGCCGCCGATTTCCGCTGTACTTTTCCCAGTCTGCTTCGCAGTGCTGCTCTTCCTGCCTCCCCCTGGTCTGTCCCCTTCGATTGCACAAGCGCGGCAGCCCAGATTATGAATGGTGCAGCGTTATATTTAACATCTTCTCACACGCATAAGTTCAGTGGGCGTCTCGCCCTGCTTGGTGCTCAGCTCCCCATTTGCTGTGGTACCACGTTAATCTGTAACAAAGCTGTTTTTATTAGACTTTGAGTTGAATAAAAGCCAACAGAAAAACTGTTTTGTTGTTCTGTGAAATATTTCATGCAATGTTGTGTTGAGATGCGTCTCTCGCGCATGCAGCCCTTCCCCCACCCTTGTTGACCTATTTTCAGTTCATTAAACCCCCCTCTTTAGGTCCTGTCCTTATTGAGGTTTTTCTTTCTTTTCGAGTTTGGGCCGTGTATGCGTGATATGTATTACATTGAGGGGACCAAACGTCTTCACAACGGGATTAAAAACTCTTATTTTGACGTTGTGGGGAACATTTTTTTTCCTGTCCCCAATGGGGAAATTCAATTTTTCTAAAAACCTGTGAATGCAATCAAAAACCTAAAAATGCCAAAAGCTTTGTATTTTGTTTAGTTACTTAAAGTAAGGGCTGGGTAAGGGTTAAGATGGTCCGTGTCGGGATTAAGGTTTTTTGCAAAGAAATGAATACAAACGTGTGTGTCCCAGGAGGGGTCATTTAATCGATGATTTCTGTTTTCAAGTGTATATTCCCTTCTGTTCAGCAGTTTAATTAGATTTGAGAAGGTGGGTGGGAGGGAAGTCTGCTGCAAGAAGTTGACTTCTGAAGCTCTTAGTGTCTAGTTCAGGTCAGCCTCACTCCAGGATTAACTATGTTCTGTCTGTGCACTGTGTCACTTTGCTAGGCTGCCATCTGCGTGCAGTTTTGTTTGCCCTCTGAGTTAATATGCAGATGTATCATTGCTGGGGGGGTTTCAGGTGGAGAACACCACGGTTCATTCCAGCCCAGTGGGCTCTGTGGAAGCCCCCCCCCCCGGAATCCTGGCATCTGCTGTCCCATCGCACCTGAACCGTGAGCCCCGCCCCCACCCTTCAGACGCACGGTGCTGCAACCATACACTGGCGCATTAACCACCGGTTCATGGGAGGCTGTGAAGCTGAGCCGTGGTTACAGTAGTCCCCACGCTACTGGGCTAACTGGTTTGGCCGCTGTGCCACGGAAAGGAGGGCCCAGTCTGGGGGAACAACAAGCTTTTTGTGTTTCGTTTTGACCTGGTCGACCTGATCGCGCCGTCAGCGAGAAGACGGAAGACGGTCCGGCTTGCTAACTGTCCCGAAGGAGCCAGGATCAGATAAAGCGGCATATCAGAGAGCACCCTGAAAAAAATCACTTTAATCAAGGCGCGCGCTCTTATCGCGTGTGGCTACACCCGTGTTAACAGTGTCCACAGGCCCTTTAATTACGGAGCCCCTAAACATATGTCCGTCGACATTGCCCAGGAGACGGAAACGACCTTTTTATCTTCAGTCACCTGCATGCCTGGAGCAGTAAACGCCAGTCTCTATGAGCCCACCGCAAAATTGCTGTGGTTAATTTTTATTTTCTGGTCTGAAGATGACATTTAGTGATATGTATTGTGGAAAAGGGTAATGAGTAATATTTTGGGAGAGGGTAGTAAAGCCCAGTAGAGTTGATTAAGGATGTAACGTTACGGTGGTGCGTATAAAACCAGACATTTTCTCCCTATTCCTGTTGGGAGTTTCATCTCCTGCGAATATGGCGGTAAAATTAGTATTAGCATTCTATTTTTGCTTTCTCCCTCCACCAAAATACAAAAGAACAGAAACAAAACGGATTATGTTCAGTGCTTCCTCAACCTTGAAATGTGCTAGATTAGTGAGTATGGAAATGCTGTATGGGCCATTTGAAATAGATGTTTCTGGAAAGCAGTGTGCATGTTTTGACAGTTTAAAGCTACACTTAGATTTTGTGTGTAGGGTTAATGCTAATACCTTTAGGAATTACCACACACATTCCATTTCTGGTCAAAAAATCCTTCCAGCTTGAAGATTTGAATATTTCAGCTCTTCTTTCTATTTTTTGAACTTTAATGTAATCAAACTCATTTTTGTCTTATCCCTTTTCTGGATTTTTAATCTTTAATACAATGCACTTTCCCTTTCAGACTAAATTTAAACATAGCACTCAAATCCTGCCTCCTCTCACCATTGAATTTTTTAACCCCCCTCTGCAGAGCTACAATCCAACTGATTAAACATTGTGCATTAAATATAGTGACGAGTACCTTAGACAAATCAATCAGAAACAGATTTAGACTTGCCCAGTGCTTTCATTTGTGTATTTATTTCCTGTTTTCCCTGCCTACCCCTCCCCCTTCCCTGATCCTTCCCAGGAAGCACTGCGGGCAGAGAACCCTCCTCCCCCAATAGACACATTTCTCAGCCAATGGCTGTTTGTCACACTGCAGAGCTACAAAGCGCAGCCCAGAAGAGCTGGCCCCTCTGGGTGGAATGGCACATCTTTCAAAGCGGGCTGCCAGCACCTCAGCAGGTTCCCGTGAGGTTCCAATACAGCGGTCAGCTGAGAGAGCCAGGCCACTTAAACTCCCCCCACCCCCCATAAGACAGTGTCACTTACACTCTCCTGCAGAAACACTCGGTCACATGTCGTTACTCAGCCTTGTGCTGTGGCATGTGGTGCAGAACTTAATCCCTCTCTGAATTTTGAGGGAGAAACGTGGTAAATGGCTATGATAGACTTATTCTGAACTTTGAAGTGCCTTAGGATAGTTTATTTTATGCATCTGTATGCTAGAGCAGAGGGATTTTTTCCCTTGAATGACATCTTCTGAAACCTTCCTGGATTATATTAATGTCCTCAGGCTTCAGCACATTTAAGCCAGACCACTTCTTATCAGTCTAATTGCAGATGGAAAATCCTCAGAGGGCTCTATTAGTCTTTTTTTTTTTAACTTCCTGTTTTGTGTAGGATGTTTTAATTTAGTTTAATGCATAGCATTGTAATTGTTTTCTGCAAGTTAATCCTTGCACAAGATGGTTATTTTTAAAACAAGGCAGTAGCCTACTGAACTGTGTCATACAGCACTATATCAGTGCTGCTGCTGAATTTGTAGAAATCTCTGGAGAAAGCCAACCCCAATTATGTGTAATTACACATGATGTTTACTGAAATAATAAAAACCTAGTGTGTTGACACGCCAAGAAAGGCCTAAGGTCTAACTGCACCGAATGTTAGCTCTGTGCAGACGGTCTCTGCAGTGATCAGTGCCGTACAGGCCTTCTGGAAAACTCCATGGCTGTAAGCTGTCCCATTGCAGAGGTAGAATTCTTCTCTATCGGGGATTAATGTTGCAAGTTTATTTCATTGTATGTTGTGTACCATGTCCCATGTAATGTAAATTCCGAAGCATCATTCAGCCAGTTTGTGGTTATCTGATAAAATCATGTGAAGGAGAGACTAACGAGTGTAGCTAATTTATTTTTCTGTGCATTCATGCTCAAACACATAAGCAGGACGAGCGTGGTACCATTCAATCTTTAATGGCCCTGAAATATATGAGATGGTTATACAAACGCTCCCTGGGTTACATTGGTCCTTGTTATGATATTTTGTTTTTACGATGGGTAAATCCATGTGCATTATTCCGTAAATTACATGAGATATTCAACCCTATATAATAAAATAGGCTTTCTTTTAATGATTTTGCTCAACTGTAGGCTACTGTAATTGTTCAATGCATGTTTAAGGAAGGCTAGGCTAGACCAGTGTTTCCCAACCCAGTCCTCGGGGTACACCGGACAGTCCACGTTTTTGCTTTCTCTCGGCTCCCAGTGCACCTGTATCAGGTATTCGGTGTTCGGCTGGGAGCTGGGAGGGAGCAAAAACATGGACTGTCCAGGGTTCCCCGAGGACTGGGTTGGGAAACATTGGCCTGAACTGTTTATTAGGTGTACTGAGCTAAAATGCATTTTTTGCCCTGTGATAGGTTTATCGGAAGGTAACCACATTGTGACCTGAGGAGAGGCGTTACTGTCCAGAGCTGTACCACAGTCCTTCTGCTTCTTTGACTATGTCCTTGTGAAATGCTTTCCTGAGCATTTCCTGTCTTTCTAGTAGCAACGGTAGTAAATAATTTAGGGGGGTAAACACTCCTGGGCTTTTTGACGACTTCTAATGCACCCCCTCCGCCCCAGTCTGCAGGGGAACTTTCCACGAATCCTATGATCTTTATAAATTTTGCTTGAGCTCAGAACTTGCATGAAAGAATTTTCGCTGACCTGTAAATTGCATGTTCATTATTTTTGCTTAAAGGTTTTAGGAAAAGGTCTCGTTCATGGTTAATTCATTTACTTTTCATTTGTGCTTCAGCAGTTGCTTTTAAACTGAAGAAAAATCTCTCAATTCTTCCTAAAACTGTCCAAATAACATTGAATAAAAATGCATGTATTCTCCTTTTTACCCAGTTTTTTTACTTCTCAAACCTTCAACACTTACAATTTACTAATACATTTGCTTTACTCACCTAATACGCCTTTCCCCTCTTTCTCTCTCTCCCTCTGTCTCTCTCCAGAGAAATTCGCTTGGCCAGAGTGGCAAAGATGTAATACTTCATCAGATGACACAGGCAAAACATCTAACACGTTTTCAGGTACTGTTCTACGTGACACTAACCCCCCCTCTCTTATTGAAAAATGACTTGTACATCTAGAAGTTTTTTCTTTTTTGCTGGTGACTCTTAAACTCTTAGGTCTGTCGAACGTAGGTCATGGAACAGCAGACTGTAAAGTCCAAAGCTGGTTGAATACTCAGAAAAATGATTTGCAGACTAATGCGGTATAAACCTCCACCCTTACTGGGTGCCTTAATGTTGCTCTTAGCCATGGTGCCTTATCGTGTGGGAAGAAGTACTGAAACAGGTGTAGCTTAATGAAAATGGATCTGGGAGGAAGTCAGGCAGCTTTTCTCTTAATGTTTCCAGAGTCGCTTACTCCCTTATCACCAATACAGACAAATGATTATTTGACTGGCGTTTCCTCAATTCAGCACTCACCTGTTCTGGGCCAAAATTCCCCAGATATAATTTTTTTTTTAACTTAATCGAAATCCTTTTGTTTTAAGCTGGATGTATTTTCTGGTTTTATTAAACATCTGTTCTCTATGCTTGTACAAAAGTGCGCTGTCACATAATAAAACTTGGGTGTGCTATGACTCACAAATAAACCACACCCTGCCATGGTATTGCTTCTTGTTTCCGCAACGGATTGAAATACTTTGAGGTTACGTGCAAAAACGATGTCTGGATGACAAATGGTATTTTGCAGAGAAATCGAGGTCTATTTTGCTGGATGACCTGAGGTGCATCTCTCTATTAAAAAAAAATAAAATAAATAAAAATGGATCATTGTATAGTGCGGCAAACATTACAGAACCCCATGCCATCTGCGCCTGCCACCCGGACACAGGTATTGGACCCTCTACACCACCCCGTGTCATCCCACACAGTGTCTCGACACCTGACGTCAGCCGGACTACGGGTTCACCATCCCATGTGTAGGCTGTCGTTCACAACAGTGCAGAGATGACTGCGTTTGGAGTGGTTCCTTAACCGGAAGGCATGGACTGATTACGAGTGGCACCGTACCATATTCAGCAATGAATCTCGGTTCTGCATTACCGCAAATGACCATCCTGTGTGCTTATGGGAGAGGACCAATACTATCAGTGTTTTAGTGAGACACATAGGCGTTACTCCTGGCATCATGATGTGGGAAGCCTTGGGGTACGACTTCAGGTCATCTCTGCTAGTGACTCGGGGGACCCTGACGGCGCAGCACTACGTCAGTGACATTCTGCATCCGCGTATCCTACCCCCCCTGACAGCACCCTGGTACAGTCTTTCAACAAGACGACACCTGTCCACATATGGCACATGTGTCTAAGGACTGCCTGCGTCATGTTGGGGTCCTCCTGTGGCCAGCCAGGTCCCCCGATCATTCCCCAATCGAACATGTGGGAT
>JAODUD010000041.1:8036337-8054198 GCA_026784285.1 Stomatorhinus walkeri | reverse complement strand
CTAAATCATTGTATTGTGTCCTGCAAACGATTCAGTTTAATTTCCCTTTCTGAATGGTACATAGCAGTCATTTTTTAATTTCCTGTTGCGTGAAGGTTGCATCAAGATATTTTAAACTCTGTGCTCTGGTATGCCCTCCCCCACAGACAGTGGTATCAGCTTGGAAAGCGGGGTGTTTGTGACGGCTTTAGTGCCAGGGAGTCCCGCTGCGAGGGACGGAGCGCTTACCGTCGGCGATAGACTCATCGCTGTGAGTGTCCCTTACCGGATTAGCATCCGGCCCCTGCTACGCCTGGTATTTCACAGCCTCTGTGCAGTGTCTAATGTGCAAGCCGGACTCCCACGTTCGTTAAACTGTGTGCCAAACCTGCAGCGGTAATCTGACTTCTGCAGAACTGGGCGTGAGTTTTGTCTGTAATACGGCTGCGTGACATCACATTGCGATTTAATCGCGGTTGTATGGTGCGCGCACGGTAATCACCAGGGCTTTAGACAAGGGGTGGAACATTTGTCCAGATACCGGCTTTTCGGTACTATACGTATGTCTGTTTATGTCCACGATTTAAGCAGATTAGAAGTGTGCCTAAAATATTAATGAGGCGTATTGTGATGCACAAAACTTAATCTGTATAAATTTGCTGTATCTTTGTTTAATAAACGTGTTGGACTTGAAACTGAAAAAAGTAGTGCCACACCGCTGACGTCATTTACCTTGTTTATCTGCAGTATCTCTCCTTTTAAGATCTTGTTGCTGCTGCTGTTCATTTCTTCCCTGCCGCTTCAGTGCTTAGTAACAAAATTTAATAAACAAAAAGATGAATTTATACAGATTAAAAACATTTTGGCGTCACGATATGCATCATTTTTTTTTTTGCCGTACTACTAATCTGCTTACCAAACTGTGGGTGTAAATAAACATCAGTATGGTACTGAAAATCCGGCATCCGGAAAAATGTTTCACCCGTTTTCTAAAGCCCTGGTAGTTTCTGTACATGCGCCATAGAATCGCGATTAAATCACGAATCGCAATGTGATATATCGTGCAGCCATAGTCTGTAGTCAGCATTTCTGCAAAACAATTTCAGTACAATGGACTGAACAATGGACACGGTATAATTTTTATAACCACGCTTAATGCATGCCGTATTATCTCAGTTTCTGCTGCTTCTGTTCCCATCATCGCGCAGTGTAGTTTGACATGCCCGTGTTTCATAATTCATTTCAAGCGTGCTTTGCCTGGTAGTGGGGGAATTCTGGGAGCTCATCAAGCTTTGATCATCTGAAGTGCTGACCTGATTTTTTTTTCTCCCCCAGATAAATGGAATTGCACTAGATAATAAATCACTGACTGAATGTGAAGCTCTGGTACGGAACTGCAGGGAATCTCTAAGTCTCTCCCTGATGAAGGTGAATTCTGCTTATGCTTTTCTTGTGCCGTTATTCCCATCAGCAAATGTTGGCCAATTGGGGATTAATGAAAGCTAATTTGATATTTGGTTACCGATATTTTCTGTTAGTAAATTAGTGGTTTGTAAATGCTGAGATCAGCATTTTTTGTTTCATAGTTCTTTCCACAGAGTTGCTCCGGACAGAACATCTTCGAGAACCTAAGAGAGTCAGAGAAATCGTCAAACTGTAGGTTCCACTCCTCCGACTTGCACGTACGCAACTACAAGAACTTGAAACACAACAGCTCGACCCAGACGGACATCTTCAATCCGAGCAGCGCGGAGGGGAAGAAGGAGCCCGCTGAGCCAGAGGAGGTGCCGTTCTGCCACCACAAGCCCTTCTCCGTGGGCTCCCTGCACGCGCACTCCCCCCGGCTTGGCGAGGAGTGCGCCGCGAGCCCCTTCGCCAGCGACGCCTTCCAGGAGCGCTGCTATGGCCGCGTGGAGCCCGTCAAGGGCCAGTTCGCCTTCGAGTCCGAGTGCATGATGGCGGAGGCGGCGCTGGAGAAGGGACTCGTCCAGAAGCACAGCGGAGGCACGTGGCCCAAAATGATGGCAGGGGGCGTGTCGGCGACGGAAAGCGCTCAGCTCTCCATATTCAAGGTGCCAAAGCCGCGGAAGTCCATCTTCGACGCCGATACCTTCAAGCGGCCCGACACGCCGTCCAAGCTGGACTACCCGTCGTCGTCACAGATGCCGCCGCGCTCCCCGCAGCCCTCCAAGGAGGCGTCCTCCCCGGCCCCCCCAACTCCCCCCACGCGCAGCGACTCCTTCAAGTTCAAGCACAAGCCGCAAACGAGCTCGGCGTCAGACTCCACGATCACCAAGGGCTCGCCCCCCTGCACTCCGTCCCCGTCCCCTGCGACCCTGACCGCGAATCAGGAGGCCATCCTGGATGGGCGCGACAGGAATGGCAACCACTTCTTCCTGGAGGCCGGTGTGGACTGCAAGATCCTGCCTTCCAGGAAGTCATGTGACGACGACGTTGGCCGCCTGAGGACAGAGGAGCAGGAAGTGAAGAGGCCCAGGCCGAAATCGGCACCCGCGCTGCGGCGAAAGATGACTCCCCTGCAGATTCCCATGCCAGCCTTCCAGGTAATGCCAGAGACCCCCAAGAAACCACGTCAGACTCCTCCCCTCTGTGAGCAGCTCTACTGCTGCCGCTTTCTCTGGCAGAACTCAATAAAATTTGCACAGCGGGACATACCACAGGATAAAAATCTCTGGTTATGAATGTGCGCAAAAGTATGGGACAAATTGTGCATTTTTATGGATCAGGATCACAATCCCCATGATAAATGTAATGGGAAGCAACTCTACTCTCAGTGACCAGTGGAATTACTTGATATGGAATCTTACTTGCTGGCAAGGCATCTTGGTTAATTGTGCAAGAAAACAACATTGCTGTAGTTCTTAAGTAACTCAATTATTGTAGGACAGGAAATCACTGGGGGGAAAAACACAGCTGCGTATTGGGCTGTCCAGCTTCCTTGAGCTGCAGCTGGATGTCAGATTCTAATGTCGCTTTGTGTATCTGCATGTTTGCAGGTTCAGAGTTACTCTAACGATGAACAGTCTCCAGAGCCCATCGAGATGGGCCGATTCTCCCCCAAGCGCTCCCACCGGCACAGCATGGGCTTTGCCCCTCCCGGCTACAACGGAACCATCTCAGCACGTATGTCGTGCTGCACACGCCGCTAGTTCTCTTTGTTGAAAGTTCGCTTTATTACTTGCCGCTGTTAGCCTTATCAGCGGACAGAAATTGTGCATCTTAAGGCCTTTGCCTTCCTGGTGCTCCTCTATATATTGGACACATTTCTGGTGCTAGAATGTCTTCCCGTTTTACACTGCCCGTGGTGCTCTTTCTGGTCATGCAGAGATTTATCTAGTTCACACTCTCGGGTCATTTGACCTCTTCACAAGGCCCTCTCCGTGTGATGTTTTCTTGTGTAGCGAATAGTCATGTCGAATGTATCGCAGACATGCAAAGTCCATTTGCAGCATGTGTGTTTTGAGTCTTGTCTTGTCTGTAAATGTTCACTCTCAGCCTCAGTGAACTAATTACCCAGAACCCCTTTGGTCGCGTATCTGTTTTTAACTTCTACGATTAGTTTAGCCATTGTTGTTGTTGTTAGCTAGGTATACATAACTACATTACATTAAATGCTCTACTTTTAAAGACTAACATTTCCTAATTCAAATCTAAAAGTTAAAACCTCAGTTTGATGAGGCCGATTGTTCTGAACTGGATCAGACCGTGTTGGTGCCATCCTCTTCGGGATCTGAAGCGGCCTCTGTCTGGTCTGGGTGTTAAACCTCTGCCCTTCCGTTTTATTTTGTCACAGACTCTGCACACCGAGGCTTGGCTCCGTGCCCTGCAGTAACGGCTGTAATGAGAAATCCAATTTACACAGCCTGGAGTCACCGGGTTCACACTAATAACTGCTCTGTCCCCAGCCAAATCTGCCATCCGCATTCACACCCCAGGTACCCGCGGAGACGCAACCTCTGGCTGAGCCAATGTTCCCGCTCCACATCCCTCCGAGCGTGACATGTAGCATTTCTTTTCTTTACAATTGGTCAGACCTCATAGCTTGTCTCTCTGTTCTTGTTACTGTGAAAGCATATGCTGCTTGTTCCACTGTGTCATTATTCTGTGTTTTCCCTTCATAAGAACCGTATAAAGTCTTTTCAGTGTTGCAATTGAAGGTTACTGAAGGCCAGTCAGAGTTGGTGTAAGTAGTGCAGGGGATGAACCTGCTTTATAAGCCCACTAAGTGTCCGGGACCGCCCACCCTCTCTGTCCTGAGGCTAAGAACGTAGATATGCCATGAAGTCAAATCTCCAGAGATGCTCGATGCTCGGGGGTGAATATAACAGTTTGAGCCGTGGATTTCTTTCTTTCGGAACGCAGCCCTCAGCACCAAGGGCGCCTGAGCTTGGACTTGAGTCACAAGCGCTCCAGTGACTTCACGGAGCCGGCTCGCAGTCGGACGCCTCACGGAACCAACTCCCTGCCCTCGAGCGCTCGACTGGGTGAGGGACACGGGCGCTGGCCTCTGTTCAGTCCTTCCCACATGCAGTAGGGAAACCACTATTGTTAGACTGCTTCTGTTGGGTGTAAAATGACCTTGTCTTTCTGGTCATGGGTGCTTAAAGTGATACTGTTCGAAAATCTGAGTTTTGCCTCTTTCTAGGTTCATCGAGTAATCTCCAGTATAGAACGGAGCGAATTAAAATCCCATCCACGCCACGGTACCCTCGGTCCATGCTGAGTTCCGACAGAGGTATGCTTTCTGGTGCCAAATTGCTCTTGGCTATCCCCCAACCCTTGCATATTTTAAAAGTCCAGAGACTTTTTTATAAAACCTATCATCATTTTAAAATTTGGGTTTGAGATAATTTGTGGTTTCGGTTCTGTGACTTCAGAATAATAAGTAACAGTTGGAGAACAGCAGCCCCCGATTCTTGTGGATGGTGGTGTGCTGTGGGGCTCCGGGGCTGCTGCCTTGTGATTGGCTGACTCTTGCCCGGCAGGCTCGCTGTCTCACTCAGAGTGTAGTAGCCCCAGCCTCATCACCCCTCCCCAGTCCCCCCTCAACCTGGAGACCACCTCCTTCGCCAGCAGCCAATCGCAGAGCTCCATCTCCACGCTGCCCAGAATATCCATCAGCCCCGTTCCCATGGGAGATCGTAGGAAGGACAGGTGAGCGTGCTAGTTGCTCTCTCTGAGCCTGCTTTTCCAGTTTAGTGGTCTACATTCAGTGCTTCGTTAATAACTCATTTTTATTTGTTTTTAATCCTGTAATTTAGCGGTGAAGAAGACAACTTGTCCTGGTTAGAGGAATCCTCACTTCTTGCTCTAGTTTGTGTAATAACTCAGAACAGTGCTGCTCAGCCCAGTCTGTATTTTTTGTTCCCTTCAAGCTCCCAACACACCTGTACCTGGTATTCAGTCGTCTTGATTGGTGGAATTGTTGATGCAGGCATGCTGGGAGCTGGAAAGGAGCAAAAATGTGGACTGTATGGGGGTCCCGCAGGACTGCGTTGAGAAACACTAGTTTGAAGTAAAGTTTTGGCTAATCCTTCAAATATGAAGAATCTGACACGATCCAATGATGTTTCAGTTCTGACTCTTGTGCATCTCTTGTTTTTATAAACCTCACTGCGAATTCTGTCTCGACTGCTTGCTTTTGTCCTCCCACAGTTCTGCATTTCTGAAGGTGTTGCTTTAAGCTTCTGTGTGATCTTTCTCTCCTTCATTTATCCATCTTCCCTTCACCTTTTACTTTTCTGAATCTTACAGATATCTGTTCCGTAACAGATCCTTTCTAAGAATCCCTGTGGCTTCTAGGCCAAGGTTCTCATCACTGAGAAGCCTGAGGTGTGTGTCTCTGCCAGTTAAGGGAAGGGGATGTCCCAAAGTGTTCAAAAAAGCTCTGCTCACTCAAGATCAAGCGTGATCACACATGCTACAGTACTGGAAAGTGATTCACTACTTACTGGTTACTTACAGGATATGCAAGTGACCCCTAAAGTGTGGCTGAAAAAAGCTCATGAAATGTGTCAGTTGGATCAAAGTATAATTGAATTTTTTTTTTTTTAGTAAATTTGTTGATTTGTTGGGCTTAAGGGGGAGGGGGGGGTCATTACGGGTGTGGCAGTGTTGAGTTTTGTTTATAGCCGCAAAGTGGGACACGCCTCTCTCTTATACTGAACTCATTTTACTTATTAAAATTCAAACTGCATTCATGTTTTGAAAATGGAGAAAATTCCATTTGGGAAATGACAGTTGAAATCCATGCCAGGGTACATCCTGAGGCTCTGCACAGACCACAGACCACATCGCAGCTTGCCACGGGATGTTACTGTACTTGTTGCTTATGCTGAAGATTGCATGCCTGGTCTCTGCATCCCCCTTTCAAGTGGGTTTACTACCTTGCATGATATCTACACCAGTGCTTTCCAACCCGGTCCTCAAGGAGCTTCAGACAGTCCACATTTTTTGCTCCTTACTGGGAGCTGGGAGGGAGTAGAGCCGTAGACTGCTGAGGTCCCTGAGGACCGGCTCGGGAAACACTGATCTACCTGACTTGCGAAATTTCCACCATGATAGATGTTCAGAGTAGCTTTTACATCAGAGATGTTTCCTAAATCCTGGTATCTGGTCAGTCCTGTGTGTTGTCACCCTCGCTTCCCTTCGCTGCACTTTTCACTTTTTGTGTGTATTACCTTGTGGTGTGAGATGCTGTCTTTAACATTAAATCCATCTGCTCAAAGTTCTTGCAGAAAAAACACAGACCGCATGAAGATGTATGTCTGTTCCACAGTGGAGTGTGTGTGTGTGTGTGTGTCTGTCTGAACCGCCTGTGTTCTCTCTGTGCTTCTGTTCATTAAGGCCTTATCTGGAAGAGCCGCGCAACGTCATCGTGCACAAGGGCGCCGAGCCCCTCGGCATCTCCATCGTCAGTGGCGAGAACGGCGGCATCTTCGTTTCCAAGGTGACGGGGGGCAGTATCGCTCACCAAGCTGGGCTGGAGTACGGGGACCAGCTGCTGGAGGTATTCCCATCATCCGGTTTCCTTCTCCGTTGGCGGTAAAGCCTGGTGTCGCCCTGCCTGACCGGCCGTGTCCGGTTACAGTTCAATGGCATTAACCTGCGCAACGCCACGGAGCAGCAGGCCCGGCTGATCATCGGGCAGCAGTGCGACACCATCACCATCCTGGCCCAGTACAACCCCCACATGTACCAGCTCGGCAACCACTCGCGGTCCAGGTGACTCCACCGGCATCCTGTGGGAATTTCCCTGAAATGCACTAACGTGCCTCATTCAGTCCGATCTCAGGGAAGCGCTCACGTGCGCTTCAAACCAGCGGTCTGTCGACATCCTGGTGTTTTTGTGTTGTCCCACTGCAGCTCCCGGATGGAGCCGATGAGCAATCAGTCGACCCCCCAGGGCAGTGGTGCCACGACCCCAGACAATCACTCCACCATCGACACGCTGAGCGAGCAAGATGAAGGCACCATGACTCCGCCCTCCAAGCAGACCACGCCCACCATTAGCCCCCGTAGCTCAGTCAGGTGCAGCACTCAATCACTGCCAAATACAATCACCTTTATTAAACGAAATGTAAGATAAAATGGGCGGAATATGAAGCTGCGATCTTTGCGACGTCGGTAGCAATTTAGAGGTCGTGAATTCAATATTTATTCTGGCTTTTTATGCATTTAGCGCCTAGATTTAGCACATAGATTTAGTGCCTAAAGTGGCTTTAAATGGGACCCATTTGGTTCCACTCCTCTTCTGCCTTTTTGGTCTGTGGCCGCATCACAGGATGTCTGCAGAGGCTTCCAGGAAGATCCCCGAGCCAAGGACAGTGACATTGAGGAAGACCCAGGGGGAGCTGGGCATCCAGATCTGTGGCGGAAACCAGCATGGGATCTTTGTAGAGAGGCTGGAGGATAGCAGCCCTGCCATAGATGCTGATATCCTTTTGCCAGGAGACAAGATACTAGAGGTTAGAGGGAAGCCCTAGTCCATCCTGGGAAGACCCTGCAATTAGTGCCCCTTCTAAAAGCTTTAAATTTCGATTTATTGTACCATAGATTATCTGGGCCATTTTTTGGGAGTACAGAAAACTCTGAAATTAGCCAAGTAGCTTTATCTGTTTTAGCAATGTCTAAATGATTCCCCTTCAGTGGAAATTGGTTTTGACAAACCTTTTTTTCTCCTCTTCTTTTGCAGTACAATTCAGTTAGCATGAAAAATAAAACTGCTGAAGAAGCGTACCTTGAAATGTTAAAACCTGCAGAAACTGTCACGTTGAAAGTTCAGCACCGTATCGATGAGTTTAAAATGTTTAAAGACACTCCAGGAGATGCATTCTATATAAGGTACGTGAGCTACAAGACAGACTCCTGATTATGAGATTTATTAAATGCCACGTTTCTCTTTGTTCTGCATTGTCGTCTTGTACGTTGCGTCATTAATGTGTGGTTTTGGATATTTGTGTGTATTTGCGCAGGTTACGTTTTTATTTACCTTTGTGAAACCACAGAATGTGAATTTGGATTATGGTTAGGGGGTCAGGAACGTTTTGAACTGGTTTGCTTCGTAGTTGCGTGTGTGGTGTTGAATTTGCTGTACGGTTGGGATTGACTTCAGACTTGGAAAAGGAGAAAATTAATTTAATTCTGAATTCCCTGCAACTTGGAGGAAATCCGGATTTCATGAATCATGACAGTGGCCCCAGGAGCTGTCAAAGCAAGAAAAATGTAGGCATGCAGTTCTTTTTGAAATACACTTCATACTCCTGTCTCCAAGCAAATGTTTACTGGCTTGACATGACCATGGCATTACACTGGATTCCAGTTGTAATCTTAGTGCAGTTTAGCGAATCTGATATCCTTTTGTTTATTACCGATGGAAGTTCTTTTCTGCAACCCTTCCATAAACCGTTTTTCTTGGAGTTGATCTTGAATGATAGGGGCAAGAAACTTGCAACATCACCCACGGTGATCCTGAATTTTTTATCGACGCAGCGCAGAGAAATACTGTCAGCTAGCATACAAATGTTAGCTGTGAGTTCACGTGCTAAGAATGAAGTGATTCTTTTAAATGTAATATTTTGAGTAGTTTTGAGGACACAGCTTTTAATACAGTAATGCCTTGTTGTAAAATTACTGCTGTAATTTTGCTCTCCTGTAGCGTTTAGGACTTCAATGCGCTTGACTGGTTCCTTATGATTTTCTGGGCTCCCTCTATGAACATGACTGCGGTTGGTCACTTTTCTGATGCAATTCGCTGTAAATATACAAGGGCAAACGTCTTTGTCATGCTGACAGTAGCTATCGGCTGTAGTGTTTTTGATCTATGGCGGGGTGCGTTTACTGATCGGTCCCTTGTTCCTTTACAGAGCACTTTATGACAAGGCTGCTGAGATGGAGCAGGAGCTTAGTTTTAAGAAAGATGACATTTTATTTGTTGAAGACACTCTACCAAAGGGCAATTTTGGCTGCTGGATGGCTTGGCAACTTGACGAGAATGCTCAAAAGCTGGAAAGGGGACAGATTCCCAGTAAATACATGTGAGTGATGTCACTTTCTGTATAGATACTCTTGGGGCAATGGAAAATCAGTTGTCTTCCATTAAGGGTGTACATTATCCTATGTCAATACTTAAATTATTCTTAATTGTATATTATGACAGCACAATGAAATGACATTTCACAAAAATTTATGCAGTCGCTTCTCTTACTTACAGGATGGACCAGGAGTTCTACCGGAGATACAGCATGTCTGAAATGAAAGACGAGAACGGCTCCAGCAAAACATTATCAGCCGCTGCCCGCAGGTCGTTCTTCCGCAGGAAAAATAAACACAAACGCAGTGGGTCAAAGGACGGCAAGGATTTGCTGGCCCTTGATGCCATAAGCACAGATTCAATTCCCTTCATGGAAGGTGAGCAGCTTGGTCCCTCATTTCTTTTAATAGACGTGAGACATCTGGCCTGACTTGATTGGTCATTAACAGCTGTGTTCTGCTGCTGACAGACTGTGTCAGCTTGGCCTATCAGAGGGTGCAGAAAGTGGAGTGTGCATCTCCACGACCCGTGCTCATTCTGGGGCCTTTAGTGGATGCTGTCAAGGACATGCTGGTCAAAGAATCTCCTGGGAAGTTCTGCAGATGTGTGCTTGGTTAGTAATTTAGCCCACTTTCTCCTATTATTGTTGTTATTATTGTTATCGTTGACATGATTCAACCAGGTATAGCCTTTGCCATCTGTGTATTCATTTTTATGTGTCATGTTAAGCGGGTGCCAGCTGAAAATTTTGATTGAGGTGGCTGTTAGGAGCCATTTATATTTCTGGGGGTTAGCTGTGACACATTCTGTCTTCCATGGTTAATAATGCATAATTTGTTTCTATTGTTTTGATTTGCGGTGGTAACAGTGTCTGTATGTCACTCCTTAGATCTGCCCCTGCTCTTAGTCCCTTTACTTCCTGCTCTAACTTTCTTCAATCGTGTGATGCTTTTTAGAGGTGATGAAGGCTTCCCAGCAAGCAATAGAGCGTGGTGTGAAGGACTGCCTTTTTATTGATTACAAACGGAGAAGCGGCCATTTTGATGTGACGACAGTCGCGTCAATAACAGAAATAACAGAAAAGGTTTGTGCTGTCTTTAAAATCTTCAATTTCCTATTTTATGAAATGGTAAGTTTATTAAAAGAAGTGAAGTCGCTGGAATTACATTGTAGCTGATACTAGCATTTTGACTAAATTAGCATCATTTTGATGTGTATTTAGATTTATTTAAATCACCTTGCAATTATAGCTCATAGGATGCATTTTCATTGCTCATGTATATAATAATAATTGTCATTTTCTTCATAGGATTGTCACTGTTTGCTTGACATCGCACCTCACGCCATTGAAAGACTTCACAGCGTTCACATTTACCCAATCGTCGCTTTCATTCGGTACAAAAACGCAAAACAGATAAAGTAAGCATCGGTGTTCCCACAAAGACCTTTTTCTGTAAAATGTCTTGTAAAACAGGTTGAGCTTCTCATTGCATAGAGCTTGTTTTTCCCATTAAAAAAATCTAGTGATAAAATCGGGTTTCCAAAATCTGGTGTTTTTTTTTTGTTTTGGAAATTTTTAGCAGGATTAGCTACCATTTTCTCCGACCCTGTCTCTGTGTCCTCACATTATCCGCAGTGCTTTGAAACTGTGTGAACAGTGTAGATTGGTGGTTCTTTCATGTAGTCTTTTAGTCTGTCAGATGAGAGCAGTACACGAGTGATGTTTCATTTTTGATTTATGGAATTGTAACGGAGTGCTGCCTGCCAAGATTTGTAGCATTATCAAAGCACAAAAAGAATTGCCGAGGGTTGTACTATATCCAGTTAGATACTAAAATCAATCTTTCATTAAATTAAGCCATAGAGTGTTTTATTTGTTCGCTTAAATTGTGGGTCGGTGTTTTGAGATGACAGTTGCAGTTAAATGCAGTGGGGAAACACTGAACGACGTGTGTTGTCCATAGAACAAACACCTCAAGCAATGTAAAATGCCAGCACAAGATGTGCTGTTCTCTAGCATGGTAGATAGATTACACCATCTAGTCAAAAGCCATTCTGTCTCTGAGGTGTCAGTGAATGGCTCTTCGACCCACAGTCGCAGTTCATGAGTCAGCTGTCTCAGGGAAATTTGTGTTCTGGGGCGTCTGCAGTCTACACCGAACAGAGGACCTCACCTAGTAGCTCAATACCAAGCCAGCTGGCTCACGTTAGGCATTGTGAACAAGATGCAGGACATTCAGTGAGCTAATCTTCTACCTGACCTTTACCTCGCTGATCAGCAGGAGCCTAATCTGCCTCAATCCAGCACTTGAAGCAGTCAAGTGACTTTTTGAGAATTCCTTTGAATTGTCAGATTCATGTGATTATTGCAGGTGGCGTTGTATGTCATAGTTTTTTATGTGCAAGATTGTTTTTGTCCATGTCTGTTTTTCCTCTTACAGGGAGCAGAAGGATCCAGTGTTTCTGCGGGATAAAGTGTCTCAAAAACATTCCAAGGAGCAGTTTGAGGTTGCGCAGAAAATAGAGCAGGAGTACAGCAAATTCTTCACAGGTTCGCCTTTTGTATTTTTCCACTTGCACTAGCTTTTAAAGGGGAATTCACACCTACGAAAAGCATGGATGAGTAGATGAATAGTTCTAGCACACAGAGCAACACTTTAAACCCTTTTTAGGACAAACTCTATATTTGTATATTGAATTAGAATACTGAACGAAACTGAACATGACTAAAATGCGACTGATTTTGATTTCAGGTATTGTCCAAGGTGGGAGCCTGTCCTACATTTGCACTCAGATCACGACTATTGTCGATCAGGAGCAGAATAAAGTCCTGTGGGTTCCAGACGGCTCTCCGTAGATGTGGTGAAAGCAACTGCTGAAGCCTGCAACCTTTGCGTCTGTTTAGAAAGAGAAAAACACACATATACACTAAAACCTTAACTACATGAAGGGGCACAATACACTGAACAATATTTAAATAGCAAATTGTTCACATTTGTCAGCATTTTATTATTGCAATCAATATAACCTGTAACACAGAGCTTAAGTTACACTTGTCTACAGGAGGAAGTTTATATATAGCACTGATTTTATTTTATTTTAAATTTTTTTTTGTCTGTTGTTTTTGTCATACTTAAACATCTGACTTAGTGATGCTGCATTTAAAACACTCGTTTACAAAAGAAGTATTTTTATGTAACGCTTACTTGAATGTGTAGCTTTCCCTTAGTCACTCTCCCTTAGTCACTCTCCCAGTTCTGCCCCCCCCCCGGGCCAATTCCTTCCAGTCCCCTCCCTACATGAAATTTCCTCAACGGGGTGGAGATGATGATGCATGCAACATGGAAGTGCCTTTTGAAAACCCACAGAGCGTTCGACAGCAGGGAAATTGGAGTGATGTGAAACGTGCCGGGGCAGTCCTCTAGGGGGCGCACCGCGCAGTGTTTTAAATTGTCCTTTTCTGTTCTCTCTAAGATCTTAATGCCTAACTAGGTAAGGCACCTAGTATATAGTAGCAAAGGGTAGTCCAGCTCTTAGCAGAGATTAGCACCACCCCCACCCCCGGCCATCTGCTTTTGTTTGTCGCTTTTAATGTATCTATTTAAAAACATCCTTGTGCAATTTTGCATGATTCTTAAACCTTTTTTTTTAATTTTCTCCTTGTTTAATCTGTATTAGTGTTGTAGATGTTTTATTTAAGTGGGTTTTGTAATTCAAGTATGTGACACAGTAAATGTAGTGCAGCAGTTCATTCGGTCCTCAATACTATGTCCACCTTCTGTATGTCGTGCCAAACTCCTCCATATGTTCTGCTTTAGTTTTGCACTTGTAAGTCTGTGAACCCTTCCGAGTCGCATTTAGATATCCAGTCATTTTTTATCACGTTCTAGGTACTATAGTCGTACTGTACAAGCAAGTGTAATTTTGAGTATATCACGAGTTCCAAGCATTTCAGCATTTGTGTGGCATGAAATTGCCTTTCACACATACATCAACTGAAGAAAGTAGACTCCTCCTTATATGAAAAAGGGATGTTTTCTTGCACATCGTCCGCTTTAAGCATTTGGGTTAATTAGAAGTCCACAATTAGAAGTAACTTTAAGGTCAAACTATGTGCTATATTTTTCACATACTTTTCTCATGTGAGGGATACATTTTGGTTTCTCTGTAGACCTGAGTGAAATACAACAAAAGACAGACAGGTACTGTTCTGATTGGGATTTTCTTTCTTAAAATATGATTTGTATCAAATGTTATGAAATTAATATGAGAATAAAAGTCTTTTTTTCTGTACCACTAAAATTTTGAAATCTAGGTGTTCCGTGAATCAGCACCATACGGCCAAGTCGCACTATATGTGTAAGTGACGAGGCTGCTAATAGTTTTATGTATCTTTTTTTTTATTTTTTTTTATTTAGCTTCTTAAACACATTTGCCTGAAAAATTTGTATTGAGATTTTAAGCACTGGGCCACTTGTTAAAAAAAGTATGCATATTGTTCTTGTTTAGGTTTATATACACAGGTTCTCAAAAATGAACTCATTTGGTATTGGATACTGTATCAAAATGTTCTGTGTGTTTAATAACCTAAACAGGAGAATTTCTGTGTAACAGGATGAAACATCTTTCAATGCAATTCCTTTGATTTGAAAGCGCCCCCCCCCTCCATTTATAGTAAGGGTGGTAACTGATGGATGGGTTAGACAGGAGCATCTCGTCTGCAGGTTCTGTCTGTTGGGGTAACTCAAGTCCTGACATTAACCTTGGGTCTTGTGTTTTTTTAATAGACAGACATGCCCAGATTATCTGTGTGGTTAAAAATAGTGGTTTTACTCTTATTTGCAGCTTTCTAATACCCTACATATATAACTTTAAAGTGTAAAATTTAAATGATATTGATATATGGAATACCAGTGTGGGAAGTCTCTGCATTGGACCACTGCGGCACTGAATCATCAGGGAAGAGCTTTGTCAGGAGACCTCTAGTGGAGACGTGAGAAACTAGGCCTCAGGCTGGACTGTCTCTAGAGCAGTCTTGGAGCACGCTTTGGTCTCCTGCATCTGTGTGAGCGGTCCTGGAACAGGGCCAGACGATGCCTATAGCCAAAGAACTGGTATGTAATAACCTTCAAGAAAGTTAGTCTAGAATGTCAATACCACATTCCTCCATATAGGACGTAGGGGCAGAGCTGTATCTGTCCCCAGAAGAGTGCTTGCTTTTTAAGAGACGAAGGATGCTATTTCGCAACTCCTCCACATGAATAACACCGTAACACATCTTTCAGTGCTCCCTGAGCCAAGGCTTCCAGCGAAGGGGCATAGAACCCACCCTGTAATAGCTTTTGGTGTAACTGGGGGGCCCTGTCTCCACTCCAGTTTGCTGCATGAAGATTTCCTTGCCGAACCCATCCCATCATACTCTCCCAGACACTCGACAGATCTAAAGGGCACCAGCTTACTGCAGTTAGGAAATGGTTAGCTTGCAGTTTTGACAGTGGACAGGAATAATGGGCCCCACACGGGTAACTCTTTCGACCTGAGATTAGTGATGTTTTACTGCATGTGTGTGTGCAGGGAAAATTGCGGTTAAACACTTGTTCCATCTTTTTTTATAGGTACAGTATGCTTTTACTGACAAAGGCATAATCACATAGGCCCAGAACCTTTAATACCATAACAATGAAATACCTGTGCTGACTATGATAATGTTTCTCAACTCGGTGCTTGGGAACTGACTTGACAGGCTACCTTTTTTCTCCCTCACAGGTCACAGCTCACCTGTACCAGGTATTAGATGCTCTTGATTGTGTTCTTGATGTTCAGGTGTGCTGGGAAGGAGCAAAAATGTGGACTGCCTGGTGGACCCCTGAGGACTGAGTTGAGAAACGCTGCTCTATAGAAGAGGTGGGGCTCCATGGTGGGCCAGTGCGGGTTTTTGGAATGACTTCTGAATCGGCTAATGAAGTAGTAGTTCTCAACTGCAGTACTGGGGGCCCAGTTATTGGCTGATTTTAGGACCATCGCAAAGACTCACTCATACCAACTCTCCATGGAACAGGTTCCCCATTCCTGTTATTGAGCGAGTTTTAAGGTTTCCGTCAGGTTTTCTGTCATACTTGAGTTATCGGTCTGAGACCAGGTGTGGTTCATCAGAGACCGGGTAGGATAGAGAACCTGCTGGAGGCCAGCGCTCCACCATCAGGGCTGCCTACACTTGGCCTAACTTGTAATGCCCTTTGATGTCCACTTGGCACATCCTTGTCTAGATAATTAGTATTTTCAGGGAGACGAACCATTTGATGTGCATTTGTTAGAGGGAAGAATAATCAAGTTGGGAGCTTCCAGAGGCAATTAGTGTTTGCACTTGTAAACATCACCTTGGGAATGGAGATGGAGGGTCTGAATGGAATAAGGCTGGAATAAGGAAATCGGCACTGGGTGGAAGAACCGAGGTAGCGAGGCTGTGTGGAGGTCTTCATGTCTAGTGCCATTAACAGCAGTAAGGAGAAACATCTCAACCCCCTTTAGCCATAGAGGGTACATCACGCATGCCTTTGTCCCGTGCTCTCCACCCCTATAATCACCGTGCAGACAGCAGTGCAGCCACCAACCTCAAGGCAATTGATTGAATCTGTTAGCATAAAGTGCAGACAAGAAAGGACCTGGTGAATTGGGTGTCATACCTATACAATCAATTAAAACATCGTATGCATCCCGGTATCAGTGTTCTGTCTGTGTGTCTGTTTGTCTGTATGTGTGTGTGGCATGTCTGTTGGTCACATGCAACCCGATCATGTGGTTCAGACCTGCGCCTCCAAATTCCCCGTGAGTCACTTGCATCTTCTGGTGGCTTTGAACACTGTTGATGGTTGTGATGTGCACTGAAATTAAAGGCGAGAAAAAGCTTATATACTTTAATTGCAACATTTTACACATTTTGGAAAAAGACTATTTTCTGTATGCTGGTTATTTTTATCAAATATAAACTGTAATAAATGTGTGTAGTTTTTTTAACAGAATCTCCATGTTTGCTGTGCTTCTCAAATAATTGACAGTCGAGAACTGGTGTTTGTCTACAGCATATGTACACTACACTTTCAATGGTTGATATCTTGTCATTTTAAAACATGAACAAGCTGCCAGTTTAACCCCCTAACCCCCAATTTATATTAAGCATAAGTGTATATACAGAAATGCCCTGTGAAACTAGGTACTGTATATCATGTGTGTTAGGGTTACCTACAGTAGAAGAGCTAGCAACTTATAATGGTGACTTATGAAATGCACTTTAAAATAACTGGCAGAAAAAAGTTTAGAGGTACAGATAGAACTGTATGATTTCGAGCACCATATAAATCCACTATGCTGCCCCCCCCCCCCCCCCCATTTTCCTGAAAGTAGAATGGGCTACTTAAAATGGCACAACAGGATTCACTGATAGCAGTTACGGTAATATTAACTGGAAGATGGCATCTGCTAATGTAACATTTAAGTTGCGGAATATACTGAACGTATAAATGTGTAGTCAAATTTTTTTTTTTTTTTAACACTCCTGTACGCTGTTGCCCCCCTCCCTTACGGAGCTCACCCGACTGTCCAAACCACACTGTATTCTGTTCTTCTGAACACAGCAGCTTTTGGGTGTCTTGTCTGCTGTAATATACACAGAACCTTGATCTGTCAATAGACGCCTACCCCTCTCGCTCACGGCTCATTCGCAGATGGGTGTAATAAAGCGAATCTTGGATTGCAAACATGGTCACGATGACTATGAACTACGGTTGGCCTTTCATCGTTTTCATTTGGCTTATGTAGGTGAGTTGGCACAGCAGGCATGACGCAGTCTTGCATAGCTACGGGTGCGAAGGTGAATTATTAGCAATGGGAACAAGAAACGGCAAAGTCATTTCAGCCAGTCTAAGTCATAGATGTTGACTGACACATCAGAATTACACTAGGTGGAACTTAGTGGGGGAGTGATATCAAGGATAACACTGTACAAGCATGATGAGCACTGCTCAGATTAAGCTGATTTAATAACTATCAAGTTAATTACATTATCCTTCAATCTATGACCTCAGTATGTTTATCATGATGTCTGAGAGTAATAGATTAGCAATGATTTCTCAAGAAATGATTTAAGGAATTTTAAAATCATAAAATTGCATAGGTAATGTAAAGTGCAATACAACCTTTTAATGCTCACTTGCTATATAGCCTTATGGTTTTATATACAGACCCACTGTAGTTTTGCCCCAGACTCACGCTGGGATATCTTGGTCTCGGTTGCTACTGTAACCCATCTCGGGGGGGGGGGGGGGGGGGGGGG
>JAODUD010000041.1:8021232-8031533 GCA_026784285.1 Stomatorhinus walkeri | reverse complement strand
GACAGGTTAAAACAATTGAGAGTAGGCTGGGTGACGTCGGCAAGCGGCATATAGATGTGTCACCTAGAAATGGGCGCCACATTTTTTGTTTCTTGTGTATTTAAGAGAACTCATGTAATGATGCGCTAATTTAATGACCATCCCTCTAAATATTGTATGTAGGTTGCGCAGTGCCATAGTGGCGTCTCCGCTCCTAAAGGCCGTCAGCAGTCAGTATTCAACAGGTTTCCGATGTTCGCTCCCATTGCCGCTTCCTTTGCTGGGTGGAGTGGTGACGGCGTGTTTTCCTTAAATGTTATGTTTTCGCCGAGAAATTACTTACTAACATCCTCTGCATAAAAGCCAGGAGGAAACACCCCCACCGCCCCAGGTTTCTCTTGACAATAATGGAAGGAACATTTCCTGTCTACAGAAAGGCAAATGTGTAATTTATACAAAACACGTATTACTTCATGCCTTATATCAGTTATTGCTTATTTGTAGTTTCTGGAAACATGAAAAAAATACTTTTTCATTTGATCGCTGACGTTGACTGAAAGGTCGGCTGGTCCTTTGAATTGAAAATTCACGTCTATATAATAAAACTTTAGCTGTGGTTAAATATCACCATGTAAAGCTGATTAAATTTCTTATCAGTTGAAAAAATGTAAGTTAAATTCTACGGAAACAAAGGGCGGACGGGTAGCCAGCGGCTCGGCAGAATAAACACCGTGTCCATCTTTATTATACTTGCACTTGGCTCCGCCTTCCTACCTGTAAATCTCCCATTGCTATTTTCTGAGCAGATCTGACAGCCTGTATCAGTTGGCCATAGTGGGAAAGCCAGAAGGGAGTGAATGAAGAGGAGGCGAGCGAGAAAAGAGAGCGATCAGCGTGTTTTTCTTTTTGCCCCCCCACCCTCTCCAAATAAAAGCAGCACACCCTTGTTTGATGTCGGCACACTCGTGGATCACGGAAAGCCCATGAAAAGCTTCACCCAGCTGAGATCCATAAAACCGTGCTGACCGAGGTGGAGTTTCTGAACGGGAGACGGAGCGGCGGTGTTTCGCGACGCTCCCCGCGCATCGGGAGACAGGCGCGCCGCAGAAGCCCAGGTCCCCAGCGCCGCCGGCTTGCTACAGCGCCCATAAATAAGCTCCTCGCGGCTGCAGAATGAAGAGATCTTTGACATGGATTTGCACCTGAAGGTTTGCAAGATGCCCGATCTGACTTAAATAATAATAATAATAATTTAAAAATCCAGCTAGTGTCGTTGGGGCTGAGTTTTCATGCGTTTTGCGGAGACTGACACAGACTCCCTACAGGGACTTTGCATTCAAGATCGTCTCTGCGTCTCAGACTTTAGGATTATCGATTTGCGTTGAGATAAAACTGGTTAAAATATTGGAAGGGAAAAGGATTTCTGAAGCAATATGGCTGATGAGTGGGTTAGGGGGCGCTGCCTGGAGCTCACCAACGATTCTCGGTGCTAGCGAGAACAGATGGCAACGCTTCCGAAGGAATCGGCAACAAGATAATGGGTAATAATATAAAACCGGACTCGTCCTCTTACGTCATTCCCTTCACGGCAGACGTGCCCTGTGACAGCAATGGCCAGCGTATGTGGTGGGCTTTCCTTGCCTCCTCCATGGTTACTTTCTTTGGGGGACTCTTCATCATTCTCCTCTGGAGAACCCTCATATTTCTGTGGACCGTGTGCTGCCATTGCAACATCAAAAACCAGGTAAAATGTCACTTTTTCCATCGCACCCCTTACTTTTGGAAATAATCCACGAGAGTTGGAAATATGTGTCCATCGATGTTGGATCTGTGGGGCGAACCTTGTTCAATTGTGAAAAAAACAACATACCCATCTAAAATAGATTATGGAAATCAGTTAAAGCCAACACGCACGCCACCCCGACATTTATAATCATTATACTTAAATAATCCGACTTAATGTACAGTACTAGCTTTGGTCATTGATATTTGTGCATTTGAATGCGCTGTTATATTAGCAATAATATATATATTTTTGTAATTTTGTACTGTAGGATTGGCCACCACGCCAGGGCTGTTTGTTGTGTTTAACATGGAAAAACTGTGCATATTCGGATGAATTTGGGTTTAATTTGAGGTAAATCCCTCAACCTGTTGAAGATTATCTGATACCCTCCCAGAAGATGCCCCCATGTTCTTTTCCCCCTCATGATGTGGCCTGTATCTTTGGACATTTTATGCCACATTTGGTTCCTCTGTTTATATGTACAGATAGTAATATATTTGACAACATTAGAAGCACCGTATTTTAGTAATAAATTATTTATAACTGCGGTGATTTTTTTAAATACACCTTTATATCCGTATATGTACACGGGTCAATAATGCCACGGGTCAATTCTAGTAACAATTTTATTTTCAATGAGATATTAATTTTGATTGTTTTCAAAATAATATGCATCACTATTTATTCTGACAAGCTTATAACATTTGCCAGTAGACTTGAATAGCAACTTGATCGCACTGTGGAGTTTTATTGTTCAGCGGAACCAGACACCCAGTCTGTAGCGGGAATTAATTACAATGTCGGCATCAGACACTGCTTCCAGTTTTAACACAACCTTTTGACTATAAATATTGTTTCAACTCAGTTCGTGTTTCTGAAAAAATATTGCAAAAAGTATAAACTGGAAGGTGAAATTTCACGATCGCTGTTACCGAACTTGACTGCAAATTGCTTTGTTTTCATTTGGATTTTCTTTGCTTTATTTAAAACACATATAAGTTTCCATTATCTTTTTATGGTCTCAGTTGTGCGACCTGTATGCTAACGAAATCATTCCTGCTGAGAAGAACGTGCCATGCAGTGGTGGCATTTCAGGGGAATTTGCTACAGGCCAGTTGATTTATTCCTAAAAGTTGATAAATGATGTTGTGATGTCATTGGGTGATGACATAATTACACAATGACGCAGAGGTGCGTCATTACGTTGAGTATTCAGTGATGTTGCCGTTGGCCATCGATTTATAAATTATAAATATGTTAGATTTGTTTGTTTATTATCACATATTGTAATGTATTTGTAAAAGTAAAATTTGTAAAAGTAATATAAACACATTTTTAAACACAACACATTAGTAAACAATTGCACACTGCACATTATTGAACAATTATATTTTATTTCCTTTATGACTAGTAAAACTAAACATTCTGAACAATTATAGTTTTAATCAGTGTATTGCTGGTTAAGACGTTACCTAACTGATCAACAATTATAGGTGCAATCTAATAACAAGAAATATCATAAATGCTATCTTATTGAAACTAGTAAGTTAACTCAAATATGATGTGTGTGCTAGTTAGTATTCTCTGGGCTGTTGTGTTGCTTGGCTGGTCAGCTGCTCAATGGTCTTCTGAAACAAAATTTTAACTGAAGTCAAATCAGCTTTCAGAAGCACGAGTGTATTGCGTGAGAGAGAAACCTAAACCGGGGCAGGTAACTGCTGATGAGTTTGTTCCAGAAAACAATGAATAACTTCATGGTGCAGTAATGTAAGCTACCTTGCTAACAAGCAATTAGCTAGTTAGCAGTGTTTCATAATAACAAGCATACTAACCAAACAGACAGACTGAGTGTGCAACAGAGAAAAAAAGTTTTTTTTTTTGCCATTTAATTTTAGTGATTGAGTTAGTCATTAAAAGTCAAAAGTTGCAATTTGACAATGTAAAAGTAGCTAAATTTCTTGCTGTGCTTCTTGAATGAAGTTTGCCAATGTATTCTGTAAAGAGGCTAAGTCTAGCAGCTAAGTTGGAAAGACTGAGGCCCGGACAGGATGGGCGTCTTTGCTAGTTCCCATGGCGTTCCAGATCTGCCTCTTATTTTCATATGATTGCTATGTATCACAACAATGATATAGCAATCAATCCAGCCTCTCTCAAATGTCATTGTCCATTCGGTTTAAGCGACAATGTGCTTTAAGGTTATAGTAATGGCCTATGTGCAGCATTCGAAGTGTTCTGATGAATCATTTATAGTATGCCTTTATATTTCATTGTGCTGTATAGAAAAAAGCGGAACTATAACTAAATGTGAACTTCTTTCCAATAATGTATAGGTTTATTTATAGATGATTTGTTGATTTTGCATTTAGATGTTTGATATATATATGTAACAATGCGGAGATTTGCTTGCTAGTGCCTACGGGCCTTTCGCCCTTCCCATGTCCAGATGATTCTTCATCTGACCTGAAGTCTCTCTGGCATTTCTGGTATGCATGTTTCTGCCAAAGCGTATGATAGATATCACAATATAATATCTATTATATTTGCTCAGAGATGTTGTAAGGAGTACACGTGTGGGGCATGGCTTACAGGGTGAAGCATATTTTGCACTTTATCAGTTGGGGTATAGTTTTAAAATGGTGTTTTGATGTGATTACAGTGAAGTAGTGCAGACCGAAAGTCTGTCCATCCATCCATCCATCCATTTTCTGTTGTTTATTCAGGGCTGGGTTGCAGGGGCAACCTCTTCCCCAGCCACCTCCTCCAACTCCTCCAGAGGAATATCAAGGCATTCCCAAGCAAGCTGAGAGATATAGTCTCTCCAGCATGTCCTGGGTCTACCCTGGGTTTCCCCTCCTGGTTCACAGACATTTTCGAAGCACCTCCCCAGGGAGGTGTCTAGGAGGCATCCTAGATAGATGCCCAAACCACCTTAGCTGGCTCCTTTCCATGCGGAGGAGCAGCGGCTCTACTTTGAGCTCCTCCCAAATGTCTGAGGGTGAGCCCAGAAACTCTGTGAAGGAAGCTCATTTCTGCCGCTTGTATCCATGATCTCATTCTTTTGGTCACTACCCAAAGCGTGTGAGCGTAGGTGAGGGTAGGAACGTCGATTGATGGGCAAATCGATAGCTTCGCCTTCAGGCTCAGCTCTTTCTGTACCACAACACAATGGTACAAGGTGCACATACCTGCTGCACTGATCTACCTGTTGATCCACTGCTGCTTTCTTCCTCACTCATGGACAAGACCACAAGAGACTTAAACTCCTCTGCTGGAGGCAGTAACTCATCCCCAAACTGGGGGGGCAATCCGCCCTTCTCTGGTTGAGAATCATGACCTCAGACTCGGAGGTGCTGATCCGTATCCTGGTCACTTCACACTCAGTTGCAAATCGGCCCAGCGCATACTGCAGGTCATGGCCCGGTGAAGCCAACAGGACCACATGATCTGCAAAAAGCAAAGTCACAGTCTTTAGGTCATTGAACTGGATCCCCTCTGCCCCATGACTGCACTTAGAAATTCTGTCCAAAAAGGTTATAAACAGAATCTGTGACAAAGGGCAGCTCTTGTGTAGTCCAACACCCACTGGGAATGAGTCTGATTTGCTGCTTGCAATGCAAACTAAACTCTTGCTTCATTTATGCAGTGCCCTAATAGGCCGTAACAACAAACCCTGCCCCCCATACTCCTGAAGCTACCCCCGAGGGACATGGTCATGTGCCTTTTCCCAGTCCACAAAACGTATGTAGACTGGTTGGGCAAACTTCCAAATGCCCTCTAGTATCCTTGTGAGGGTGAAGAGCTGGCCTGGTGTTCCACGACCAGGGTGGAATCCACATTGTTCCTCATGGATCCGAGGTTCGATCAATGGAAAGACGCTCCACTTTAGTAGTTCTGCGTAGACCTTGCCAGGAGGCTGAGGACTGTGATCCCCCTGAAGTGGGATCACATCCGGTCCTCTTTCTTAAAGATTGGGACCACCACCCCTATATGCCAATTACATGGCACTATCCACAACCTCCACACAATGTTGAAGGGGTATGCTAGCTAAGACAGCCCAACATTATCAAGAGCTTTCAGGAACTCAGGGTGAATCTCATCCAACCATGGAGCCATACTAGAGAAGAGGTTTTTTTTGACTAACTCAGTGACCTCAAGCCTAGTGGTAGGTCCTCCTCCAAGGCTTCTGACTTTACTTCCTCCAAGGAGGGCATGTCAGTGGGATTCAGGTCATTGAAGTACTCATTCCTCCCCCTGACTATATCTCCATTTGAGGTCAATGTTGCTCCATCCTTGCTGTAAACAGCATGGCTAGAGCTGTGCTCCCCTCTCCGGTGTCGCCGGACAGGTTGAGGCTGATGAGATGTCATTTTTTGTGACCTCACCAAACTCCTCCCACATCCAAATCTTTGCTGCCGAAGCTGCATTACGCTTAGCTTACCGATACCTCACAGCTGCTTCCGGAGTCCTGCAAGCTTACCAAGCTTTTTTTAGCCTGACAACCTGACAGTGGTTAGCACAAAAGTCCAATAACAGAGCACCGCTTGGGTTCAGATCGGCCAGGCCGTTCCTCCCAATCACACCCTTTCAGATCTCACTGTCGTTACCTACATGAGTGTTACAGTCCCCCAGTAGAACAATGAAGTCCCCAGAGAGGGCACCTTTCAGCACCCCATCCAGGGTCTCCAAAAAGGCTGGATACTTCAAACTGGAGTTTTGTGTATACGCACAGACAATAGTCAGAATCCATCCCCGGACTCAAAGTCGAAGGCAGGCAACCCTTTTGTTCACCGGGGTGAACTCCAACGTGGCAGCCCAAGCTGGAGGACTATAAGTAGAGTTTATCATCACTCACTAAGGGCAGCTTCAGGGTGGGAAGGTGTTCAGCTCCTCTCCAGAGCCAGGTTCCAGAACCTGAGCCATGTTTTGAGGTGAGCTTGACTATATCTAGGCAGTATGTCGGTACTTCCTGCATCAGCTGAGTCTCCTATCCCACCAAAGAGGTTACATTCCATGTCCCTGAAGCCAGATTTGGTAGCTGACGGTCGGTCCGCCGGGACCCCTGCCTTCAACTGCCACCCGATCTACATTACATCTGACCCCTATGGCCCCTCCTGCAGGTGGTGGAACCCACAGCAGGGTGGACTTATGTAACATTTTTGGGCTCTGCCTGGCTGCGCTCCATGGGTAGAGACCCGAACACCAGGCAGTCTCCTGCAAGCTCCTCACCGGGCAAGGATCCTAATCTACGCAGTCCTTACTGTTTCTATTCTTAGGAGTCTTTTAGTATTGCATGTTGTCAGGATTTTCACCGAGGAGCAATTTCCTTGGGAGGTCCTACTGGGGGCAATTGGACCCTACAGTACAGCTCGTAGGATGCACACAAACCCCTCTACCATGACAGGGTGGTGATTCGTGGAGGGGCTGACTGAAGTTGAATTCTTTAAAAATTATGCACCACTGCCCATGATCTGAAGTCTGTATGAAATACAAGGCAAAACCCAGAAGCAGTAGGATATATGTATTTATCTAACAATTTTAGCTAATCTGTCTGCAGTCTGTGCTTGAGAAACTAAGTGCAAGCTACACAAATCAGTTTTTTCCCCATGGAACTTGCTATGAATCAGCTTATCCATTGTGCATATGTATCTGCAGATGTTGTGATTGATAAAAAAAATACATATTCATATACTCATATATTTGTTTCAATTCCAAAAAAAACCCCAGAAGAGCGTGTTCTTAAAGGTGCCATTATTAATCTTGCATCTGTATTCATGTTGTTCAAAGATGTTTGCAATACATTGTCCATTAACCAGAGGTTGATGACGTCTTATAGCATTCTCAGTTGTCCTTCAGTGGATCAAGCAAATTAATTTGCAACCAGCTATTTCCTTGCCTTTTATGCCATGGTACATGGCCATGTTTGAAAAGACATTTCCCCCTATTCAGCTTGTCACTTAGCCTTCAAGCTAAACGCTAAGACGTTATTAACACATGTTTATTGTATTTACACAATGCCTATAAACACAATTATGTGGAACAATGTGTAAAAACAAGCCAAGTGTGGCCATTGTATATTCCAATATGAATCTGTCACATAATCTTGTCACATAAACACTGATGATCTGCTGTTATTGTATGATCCACCTAAGTTTTGGTTTAATTTTCATTTTCAGTATTCCCTGGGATTTCTTTCAAAAATATTGGAACCAGGGGGTGGGATGGGATAGGCTTATTTGCTGAATTCTTTAACTACATAGCACATCAAGCAAGTTTGCTGGCTGACAGCACATTCACGAAATCCAATTACAGAATTGGGATAAGTGAGTGGCATTGAACTTGAATTAAATGGAAGAACTAGATTCAGTGTGCACAGCCAGCGTAAGTCATGCACTGATGTTTCCTGATATCGCTGGGCTGTAGTCCAGAATAGCTAGACAGCGTACCCACTCATGCGCTCAGGGTCAAGACTTCATTTAGTTGTCATTCTATGGCAGGGGTGGCCAATCTTATCCGCAAAGGGCCGGTGTGTGTGCAGGTTTTCACTGCAACTCCCTAATTAGGTCACTAATTAGAGGACTGATTGGCTGAAGAGTCCTCGTACCTGGCACCCACATACACACCGGCCCTTTGCGGATAAGATTGCCCACCCCTGTCCTACGGCCATGCTTGCACTTTTTCGACACTGATATATTTTTAAACAAACATTTCTGTCGGTTCTGTGACATTGAAGCAGCTATATCCTTGACAGAAAGTGCATGAAGGGTTAACAGAATAGTTGAATTGGAAAGAACAACAGTAAACAAAAAATTCTGGTCGTTCCACTTTGATTTTTAACTTTTTTATTTCTGGCAGTGAGCTATTCATGTTCCATGACACAGTTCTTTCTTCTCCGTAAAAGCGCAGTCTGCCATTGGTTGATTTTGTTCATGTAGCGGGGATCGCAAACGACACCCACTTATGTGCGGCTGAAGCTTTGCGCTTTGTCTTTGTCTGAGAAGAGTGTGTTTGTGACTAATTATAATTTTGCGATTTTTATCCAGTAGTGAATAATCAGGAATCGTTGAGCCTTGATCTCAGCTCAATAGTACCTCATTGCTAAATCATTTACATATTTTCATGGTCTAAAGTTCTGAAGCCTATACCTAGGTTATGTAAATACATTGTATAAGCAATGCTTCCATTTAACGTAGAAGCATATAACTGGTAATACAGTCTGAGCTGAATGAGCCTCAGAAGTATGTTGTAGGTGTTGGCATTTGTATGGTGAATGTGTGAAGCTCTGTTTTATGAAGTGTGCAGTGAGAAATGTAAGGGTGTGAGATTAATGGGAACTGCACTGCAGTCCGTGATCTTCATAGCTCAGGAAGTGATTAGGCGTTCTGAGTAATTACTCAGACCTACTTGCAGGTTGAAATATAACCTTGACGTATAGGGTTCAGCAATGCCTTCCATCAGCAAAAATTTGGTTTGAGGCTGAGGTTAGGACTGCCTGCGATTGGGAAGGTCATCGGTTCAAATCCCATGGTTGGAACAGTGATGTCATCATTGGGCCCTTGAGCGAAGTCCTTAACCCCCAGTTGCTCTAGGGACTGGCTGACGCTGCTTTCTCAACTGTGCATTGTTTTGGATAATGATGTCTGGTAAATAAATGATATAATAAGTTGTAAAATAGAATGCAAACGTTACGTGGATCTTCATAAATTACTATATGATGAGGTAGAACTTGCAGAAGTGAAAGCTATTTATATTTGCGGGTAAACTCAATTTAGTGAACATTTTAATTCATTGTGTCGCTCCCGTATTAAAATTCAATGTCGATTTGCCCCAGTGATTCTGCTGACTTACCTGCGGATTGTGCCTGTGTAAGAACGAAGGCGTGTAGTGTCATGGAGAGCTGCTTCGTAATCAGGATCTTTCTGTGTAATGGTGCGGTCCTGGGAACAAATGTTACTTCTTTTTTGCATCGGTTCTGCTGGGAACTTGTGCATAAATGCATGACGAACTCTTCTTAGTTTACGGTGCGAATGCTCAGAACTGCAGAGAGCTCACAGATCACCATCTCCTGCTCATATTTTACACGCATCATACATCGCCAGTACTCTCCTATATCAGTTGTACCTTCTAGGAGACAGTTTATTAATTTAGATCAATGCAAAGCCCGCCTGTCCAAAATAAAAGAAAGAAAATATAGCACTGCACTCAGGAAAAGAGAGAATTAAAAGCATGTGAACATTTTTGTCTTGTGGGATGAAGAACCTGATGTTTGGTTGATAGTGGAGGTGACTGAGGTGTTATTCCAGTGTGCGATTGACTACACAGACTGTGTGAAATGTCATGGTCATCTGCAGGTACAGAGTCTATTGTAGGTTCCTGTTGATAATTTGGATATCAGCTCCATACATAGCCTTTGAGATCAGAACATTGCCCCAATTGTAATGCTCTGCTTAATATTCCCGCTATACAGTAATCCCTCACTTATCGCGGGAGATAGGTTCCAAGGCCGACCGCAATAACTGAATTTCCGCGAAGTAGGGAC
>JAODUD010000041.1:7991485-8019188 GCA_026784285.1 Stomatorhinus walkeri | reverse complement strand
CCCCCCCCCCCCCCCCCCCCCCATCATATGCCAGGGAATTACACAGCTTACTTCTGTTCTTAGTTGAAGGAGGTATTACGTTTTAAAAGATTTTTGGGGCAAAACTTCCGGAAAGGTTGATTCTGCAGCAAAAACGATGGCTTACTTTAGTTTCTCTTTCACAGCCCTTTTAAAAATGTGATTTATAAATGTAGGACATTAGGATTCTTAAACTATTTATTTTGGCTTTTAGACTTAATTTCTCATAACCTTTTGTGATTAGGTATTTTTTTTCCTTTTCTGACCCATATCCTTGTTAAACACACAGCTTGATAACGCCGCCATTGTCCTTGGTGCTTTTTAAATCTAGAATCGTGATGCTGCATATTGATTAGTCAGAGATGTTTTTTTTTTGTGCGGTGACTTTATGATTTTGAACTTAACGTGTTGAAGTCCTACCTCAGTTTGAGTGACGGCAAACAGGCTTGCGCTGTTGTTTTTCATTAAGGTGGCACCTAGGAGGAACACTGCTAAGAATGTTAATATCTGGGCTTAGGGATGTCATTCCGGAACATTCAGAACTTGAGCCCCGGGAAGCAGAACCTCAACATGGACTGTTAATGCTGTGTGAAAATGAGAACCACCTTTAAGGGACAGAAGCCCCACATCCCTCCCTGCCACATCTTACGGAACGGGTGGCTCTGTGCTTTCAGCTAGCTAATTACGGTTTGATAGATTTCACACAGAACGATGGGTGAATGCGTATATGTTTCTCACACATGAAATGTCTGAAATATGGTTTAGTTTCAGTATAAGACTCTCTCCAAAACAGCCAACATGATTTTCTATGCATCTGCTGACTTGGTAAGTCTGGTTGCTGTTATATTTTATATTAGCAATACTATCCTATACTGAATTCTACAAAGGAAATGGAAAGTTTCTAACATCCAATCTGCATGTATTATAGTACAGAATTATAGTCTGGTAATGTATGTATATTCTGTGAATGGAAAATCAGGAGTGATTGGCACTTATTAACCTTAGTCGAAACAATAACTCATTTAATGATATCTGTAGTACACCAAGGTTTCGCATGTAGCTTAGGTTATAAACATTCACAGCCGATATGTTTGAAGGATGATGCAGAGCTGCAGGGCTTGGAGCCTCTCTGAACACTTCCTGTATGAAGTGATAGTGTTTCGTTGGCCATAAGGGGCTTTCCCAGTCACCTGTGGGAATGCGGCGTTTTGCTGTCTGCTTTCAGAAGCTAACAGGCCACACTTAAGCTGTTAAGCTTTTTATGCCCATTTTTACTCTGCTGTTTTGTGATGTTTAATAATTCATCACACTTTAAGCTTTTGAGACACAAACCCCAAAGTCGATGGCATCACACTTTCCTGTTGTGGCAAATATTTATAGGCAACGTAATGTGGATTGTTGGGATTTTTTCAGTGGGGAGAGACTGGAAACGTGGGAAGGAATAATAGAAAAAACTGAAAATTATTTCTTGATCTCTGTGACATAGACCATTAAGTAATACATTTGTAAATTGCATCTATAGAAAATACAAATATTGTAATATTTAAAATACTAAAATACATTGAAAGTGACATGTTCAGTGAAGAAATATACTTGTATGTGTAGATGATTGTGTTATGTATGTTACAGACTGATATTTATGTCTTTAAGCATGTGTGTGCAATATAATATATAAACAAATAAATTTTTTCTGAGAAACATTTTAACATCATTGTGTGTGAGCAGAACAAGGTGCAGGGAAGTAAAGGTGACTCTTACATGTTTTATTTTTTTCCTGCTTCCAAAATAATGTAAGCTATGTATGCTTAACGAACCAGAACAATCAGCTGATTTAGTAGCATAGCTCAGAGGCCAGGCCCCATGGTATTACCATGCATGCAACTCTGTGCCCTCGATGGTAAGAAGGCTCTGGAAAGAGTGCTAAATTAATCCAGCCGACACCCATCCTCACTCAGTGTAATTGGAAACCCAGCGTTGTGTAGTTGAGTGACAGCAATTAGGGACAAAAGTCTCCTAACGACTGACATGTTTCTTTATACTTCGCGTGCCGGGTGAGAGTCGTGGGATTCGGGTCCTTAGTTACGTGGTTCCTGTTTACGAACTCCTCGCAGGCACTCTGGGGCATCGTTATCCACACTTTACCCGAATGTTTTGAAGCGGTTCGTTTGGCTTCAGGGGAGGGTCATCAGCCCCGAAGACATTCTGCGTTATTTGCATAAAGCCATAGACTGTGGTTTTCATTTTTGTGTCGTGGTTAGCGTAGTGGCTCTGTTTTATGGCTAGATGTAAAAGCTGTGCTCAACTCAGCCGGAAAAGGTGTGCGAGGAAGCGAAGAGCAAGGCAAGAAAATACCCTGCTGTGATTTGTGGTTGTGGAGGGCGATGTCACATGACTGGACTCTGTGTTGAGGAGTCAAGTGTTCAACCTCTCATACAGTTCTCCACCACACTGCGGTGTCCAGTTACATATTCTCTCGTGATGTTTTTTCAGGCATGCCAGAGTCCTCTTGCTCTGTCGGGTCATTACTTTGTCACTTTTTAAATAGATAAGATGGCCTCCTAGCCCATGCATAGGAAGTAGCACTGTTGTCATTCAATTAGTGCTGCTGCCATTTGTTTTAGGGATATCTTGCTGTAACAGCCCACAGATCTTATTAGGGATGGAAAGCAAAGGATGGGGCAATTCGATTTTGTGTTGAGCGTACCTGTCTTCAGATACATATCTATGTATCTACGTATCTGTGTTTGGCAACCTCTTCTGCAGTGGTTCGGTGATTGATGTTTTATGCATAATGAAAAGAGTGCTTTTAAAGCCATACGACTTTCACAGTTTCGTTTATATACATGGATCGCACTATGGTGTACCTTGTAAAGTTTATATGTAAAAGGGGTGGGTACTTTGGAAACAGGTTTAAGCGAGTTTTATGTTCTAGAGCTATAAGGTGTGATCATAATAGGAGCCTTTTCGGATTCATCTAGAATCTACGCATTTTGCATCAGAAGAGTCATCACTTAGTAATGGGACTGTGGTATAGAACGGAAGTGTTTATACGTATTGCACATATATTTTATGTGTGACTCTTTCTGCTTTACTCTATACATTTTTAATATGGGTTGGAGCTTTGATACATTATTAATACCTGTTCCCGGTTTTTATGTTGTCGGCTAACGAGTTGCTGGCTAATTGGTCAAGTCACACGGTGGCCTTCTTGCACGAGTAGTACTCAGAAGCAGTATCCCTGTTGTTCCATTTTAAATTTAGCAATTTTAAAATAGTTTTAAAATTTCTAAGTTTCAACGTTAAGAAGTATGAAAGCAATATTTTTCGGAAATTAGGTCGCACTGCTGTGGTATTGATATGACTACTTACTCCATTAGTTGCATAAATACAAGGGCTGCACTTATTTTAGTATTGTAATGGTAATATTCTGTTCATAGTACACATATTTTCAATGCTTTATGTGACTAAGAGGGACTGGAAAATAAGTAAGGTAGCTAATTATTCGGCACATTGTATGAGACAGATAGACAGACAGACAATATCTTATAAGAGTTCTCTCTAGACACCTGAATGTTCTTGACAACAGCTAACTATTGCAAATATAATCTCTGGACTGTTATCGCGACCATTAGGAAGAGAGCTTTTAGGGTTGTGATTTTAAAACGGAAAATGTGAAATTCTCTCCCAAATTGAAAAAGCCTTTCAGTATTTTTCTCAGAATCACATTTATTTTTTTTTTGATTCCACGATCTCCTTAAAAGAGAGTGCCGGAAACCTTTTATAGCTGTGTGTAAATGCTTGTCCGGTACACGTAGCAGTAATCAACATTGCCATCGTTTTTCTTATTGTAATACTTTGGACTTGTTGTAAGCACTCCCATAAAAAGCAAAGTTAGTAAAAGGCCTATCAAACAAAATCACTGGTTATATATCAGAAATATACGTTGGCTCTAATTTTGAGATGCTACTGAAGGACCTGATTTTCTGGCTTGTAGGTTGCTATCAGGTGTGTTAAATTAGGTCGGCACCCAAGTTCTGTGGCAGGGCAGGCTGGGTATTCTGATGCCCTAGGGTACATTATGCTAAGCCCCCACCCCAGAGCAGCAAATATCTTTTTTTGTCAAATTATTTATATTAAAAACATTTCAGTAGCATACGGTATCTGACTGCTAACTAACTAGTGTGTGTTTGTTTTGCACGAAAAGTAGTGAAATATTACAAATACAATAAATAACTGTAATGTCAAGGAATGCAAACAGAGGTGTTTGATTTTTTTTCCCACTTGCTCTTTTGCCCCCCACCCCCAATCAAATGGCACCTGGGGGGAACGTAGATCTCCAGGAGTATGGTTAGGCAGCCCTGTTTTAATGCACCATCCGCTAACTAAGAAAACCTGTATCTGCAAAATCATTCTTTTTCAGTAGACGAAAAAGACTATTTTCCCGCCAATTTCATTGTTATATTGTTGACATATGAGAAATAATAAAACGTAAAGTTAGATTTGTATATAAACATAAGCACGCTGTAAAGAACTTTGGGTATCTTATGTAAATCTAACATTCATTCATTCATTAGGTGAACAGGGAGCGGCGAACACAACTCATAAAAATCTGCTTCAATGTTGGTATGCCTGGGTTGGGAAACACTGCTCTGGTGGTTGATGGTTATCAGCCTGGCCAATTATCAGATCTGATATTCAGTATTTTTATGATTATCAGAATTGTTTTTTCATTCGATTGTCAATAAAACAATAAAAAAGTAAAAATTTGCTGCTTTGGCTCTGATACAGCTATCTGTCTGTATGTAGTCACCAAGCCCCTCCCACGGCACTGTCAGATTGGTTACAAGTCACGAGTAATAGCCTATCAACACCGAAGGCTACTGTGCCACAGACAGGCACAGAGGAACACGTGCAGACTGTAGCAGCTCCGGTGCGTGAGTGGAGTTGTGCTGAACTTGCAGAAACACCACAATTTCACGATCTGTTTCTGTAATGACATGCATGCCCAGTATCCCAGCTACTTTGTTGCAATGATATACTGTTATTAGATAATATTGTGTATTTGAGGTGTGGCTATATCTTTGAGTAACCTTGGTTTCAGTGCATATGGAACTTAATTTAGCTACCATATTGTGAACGTAACGTACGAGTTGGTGTTTTTACATGTTATAGGTACCTGATGGTCATAACATAAGCTAATGTTGAGTCTTGTAGCACTAACGTGAATGCGATAGTGAACATCAGCAAGTTCATTAGTTGACCCATAATTTAGCCAGCTAACTAACAAAATAATTGATAGACTATAACATTGTTTATTGCATGTCAGTTTATAACTAAAATAGAGTGACCAGATGATCTATGTCAGGAGGGCACTTTGAGCTATTTCAGGTTTTACAAACTACTATAAAACTGAATGGTTGTTGTGCTGTACAAAATAGTTTGGTTCTTCTTGCACGTTGACTGGTTTGATTCCTTGATTTAAAGACTCATCCAGCTGATTCACATTAACATTAGTGACACATGCATAGGAGACTGACCAATCAGCACACAGCAACAACTCAGCGCTTAAGTGAAATCCAGTACGTTTCATTGAAATGCTTATTTATGACTTGTTTAAGTCTTGTCCTAGCTCAAAGTGGCCTCCCTGACATGGCTTATCTGATCACCCTAATAATATTAATACACTAGACTACTGGTGGTGTTTTAATATTTTATTACATCTGACTGGCATGTGCAAAGGTTTTGATTGTCCTGAACTGTTTTCCTGAATGGTGTTTTATTGAGTAGGGTAATTGCAAAAAAACACCCTGTGGTGACTTAATATCAATTAATGAGGACTTGATCTTTTATCCGGTCAGAGTACGTTCGACAAACAAGTTACATTATTTATAGGTGTTTAATATATAATGTGAAACCACAAATAAAATGATTCCCCTGATATTCTAGCTCTGTTGTGATATTTCACCGTAAATTGTAATTAAACCACAGTATCAGAAGTATCATTGCATAATGAAATTGAACGGTATGCAGAGCAACGTGCTCTTGGTACTTTGGTGCCCCCCCCCCCTCCCATCTTACCTAGAATGTAACCCCAGCACACATACAGCCATACTGATATACCATACATGCATTGGGTCTATGTTGCTAAGCGACCAGCAAGGTATTTCTTTTTAGGAGAAAATATCCATTATGCAATTGCCTCAGCACTGGCAGCGACTATATGAAATCCCCTCGGTCTGTGTATGTGATTAGTGTCATGAAATAGGTTTACATTTCTCATAGATTGATGACAATAATCTCTTGGAGTGTCACTTGTTTGTTTGCAGGTGTGACCTTTTTGCCAAATGCATCTAGTATTCTGACAGGACCCTGCTGAACAATCACACTTGCTTCCATTTCCTGTTCATTAATCTGGTAAAAGACTATGGTTCTTTGGCTTTCTTCCATCCATCCATCCATCCATCCGCCTTCTGTAATGCCTGTCCTGCACAGGGCAGATGTGATCCTGGCCTGGATGTCAGTCCATTTCAGGCCACCTTGGTCTCCCACTACAAAAAGTTTTCCAATGATTACTGTAAGCTTTACATGAAAGAAAATGTTTCCTTCAAAACCTGTTAACTCATATGATACTGAAGCATAGTTAATGACCTATGTTCTGTTAAATGTTCTGTGGTAGCTGCAGTCCAGTAACACAGGAGGTAATGGATCGTCTCTGGCTTCCAGCAACGAGCCAGTGCTAGGTGTTACCAGGCAAATTTCATCGCTGATGTTTTATGTCAGCATTTCTGCTTACTAAGAAATTTACTTATTAATTACAGTTCATTGATTCAGTGTTGCCTGAAAAACCTCGTATAGACTTTTTAGGTTTAAGTGCACTGTCGTCCGTAAGCTAAATTACTTGCAGTAGATGGTTATTAGATTTGTGTCCTATCAACGGCTTATGGGGCAAATAATGAGGTATCGATACTCTTTTAATATCGCAGAGGTGGTTCAGGGTAGCTGAACTTTAATCTCCCCGGCAACCAATGCAACTGGTCATTCTCAGTTTTCCTCATGCATTTCCCAACCCACTTAGTCGGTGCAGGTTGCACCGTGTTTTAAGTGGCCAAGTATTTTATATACTTGCATAAAAAGCATTCATGAATCGTGGGCCATTTTTAATGTAGTATTTTTACCTTTCACTTTAATAATATTTGCTTACTTTGCTAATGTTAATTAAATGAAGCACGTCTGCTTGTATTTAAGGTGAACTGCAAAGGCTTTTATTATTATTTATAGAAATTAACCTTGACTTTCTATTATGCTGTATTTCCTGTACAATTTTTACTCTATAGACTTTCTTTATTGCCCTGTGTATATTCTCGTGACATTCTAAATCAAACAGAGTGTCTGGACGTGGAATTTTGGTCCCATGTTTGCTTAAGAATAAATGCGATAGTCAATGTTAACAAGCTAGGAAATTGAACATACTCTTGCACTTAGTTTTTTTTGTAGGTTGCTATATTAACTCTGGCAAAGACCTGCTAGTGTCTTATAGCATAGTCTTTGCTTAGTTAAGTAATTGTGGAATGTATACATTTGTTTGGATTATCAGAAGTGCATCAAACCAGTGAGGCACTGCAATGACACAGGCTGAGGTTACACAGCGGTCATGGTGGTCACACCCACGTAGTCTAGCTCTGAAGATGTTATGTTTAAATGGCACAATGTATTATTCTGTCTTAGAATACACATGACAGAAATAGCATAGCTGAAATGGTTTTCTTTTTGGTTTTTAACGTAAATTCCCAAACATTCGTTTGGTAACCTGATTTGATTTGGTGTTACTTCAGAAATAATGTAGATTAAGAAGCCTCCCATCCAGTGTAACATTTTTTTTTATCACAACACCACGTTCCCTGCTTCCTCAGCCAACAGTAGTTGGAAAAATGTCAAATTGTTAACTGTGAGGTTTTCCTCATAAATTACCATACTTATGCTCTCATATGAAGTGGTGCGAATTACTCCTTACATTGTGAATCATCATGTGGAACGGCGCAAAATCAACGGCTTTGGAAGGCGAGCGGGACTTGCAAAAGCCAAGAGCACAGGACAGTGTTTAGGCGATTGGTGACATACAGGAAGTGGACGTTTTGAAAAATGTTTTCCTTAGTTATGCTTGGCTTTCAGATATATTTGAATTTTCGACCCAAAATAAGAATGAGCTGCTTAGCAAATTACTCTTTTTCAAGTATTCCGGTTTGCTGTTGACCTCTACAATTGTCATGTGTGCTTTTTTACAGATATGCATGGCTTTATGCAACAGTAGAAGACCATTGATAATTACATTAGTTATAGCTTCCCACTTCTGACATCATTTTAACCCATTTTAATTGCTATACCATGTAGCTTAAAATTGACTGTCAGCAGACCTATGAGGAAAATATGTTCTTATTAGAATATAGAAAGACAGAAATGCTAGCTGAGAATGTTTATGAATACTGTAACTCCTGCCAATTAATACTGTCTTATTTTAACCTCTGTGAAGGTTATGGATTCCTTTGGCTGTTTATATATCTTCTACTCCCGTCTGTCTAAACTAGGTTGCCTGCATGGAGCTGTCTGATGAGCCAGGAATCGATGGAAATATCATTGAGCATGATTTGAGGATTAAGACATCCTGGAGTGCAGGAGCACCTGGTGCCAGGGCATAGAGAAATGTTATTTTGGGGGGGGGGGGGGGGGGTTTATATTTGGATTGGAAAGCTTCACGAAGTGGCGTGGCGGCTCAGTAGGTCGCACTGTAGTCTCACTCTTCCAGGGTTAGGGGTTTGAAACCTACCTATGTTCTATGTGCGTGAGGTCTGCATGGTTTCTCCAGTGTCCTCCAGGCCAAAGACATGCAGTAGGTTAACTGGTGTCACTGAACTACCCACAGTGTATGATTGTGTGTATGTGCCCTGCAATGGACTGGCATCCCATACCGGGCCCTGTGTCACCTGGGATGTCCCCTACGTAGAGCTGGAGATTCCAGGTCCAGAGAGTACAAATCCAGACCAAGATTTTGTTTCAACCCACCAGTTGAGTACTCTGTGACTATGACTCTTTATACTCAACTGGTTGGTTGAAACAAAATCTTGGTCTGGATTTGTACTCCCTGGACCTGAAATCACCACCTCTGCCTCTAGGTGACCCTTTGCAGGATAAACAGTTAGAAGATGGATGGATTGATGAAAGAATCATCATGAGCATCTCACTGGAAAGAATCGATGAGCAGGAAATGGTCTTCACCCCCCACTTGATTTCCTCAGCTTTAGCATAGCTGCGGATAACATTCTAGCATAAATGACATTTGGCATTATTAAAGAGACATAAAAGGAAAAAATTACTAGCTGCAGTCTGTGTGTTAGATAAAAGAGATGCACAGTTTACGCTGGTGCTAATTTTGTCCCAAATAAATCCACGCTGCACGCCTTGGTTGCTCTGGCAATAACAGGTGTCTTTATATGGAAAGGCTAGTTGTCGAGCCGTAGGAATCTTTCCATGTGCTCGGTAAACTTCATAAGTGCTGCTGGTGTGATATCTCAGGGTAGCTCTGGTTGACGTTTGGCGCAAGAAGTGCTGTTATAAAACAATAAAAAGTCACCGTGTTATCCTCTGACAGCAGAATCATTCTTTAAACAATGCTGCTAATTAGCAGACTTTTAAACCAGCATAATGAAAATTGACATTTGTATATGCATGTACTTATATTGTGCAGACATGCACTTTGTTCCATGGAACTCTGTTAATATTTATAAGTTAAACAATGCTTAACTTGGCTAAAATGCACTGTTAAATAGCTTCTGTGCTTCTGTTTAATGCCTGTTGCTCTATTATGATGAAATGAATGTCAACGGTGGCTGTACTCAGTCTTCCTCATAATAATGGAATGCACTAGTCACTTTCTGTTGTGATGTTTTTCATCTTCTAACTGCGGTAGTTAGAATACCAGCACTACGTTTAACTTTGCATCAAGCTTATTCACGCATCGTCTGCTACACTGCGTTGCCATGATGATAGATTGTCAGCTTGTCTGTTTTCACGACTAAAAGAATCCCTGACCTGAATTATTTTGTCTTGTGCTGATGTCCAGCCTTCCTTTAACAAAGAGACACATCATACTTTTGCATTTTACATCACTGAACTGTGGTTGGACAGTAATTGTACCGGCAGGATTCAACTCATGATTGTTTGAAGGTGGGGTTAGGGTCAGTGCATGTAATTTGAAGGTTGCCAGTTCAAATCCTGTCCTTAGTGGTATATAGCCACATCCCAGTTGAGGTCTTGAACAAAAAGGAGAGAAGATGGTGCAGTCATGCATTGCTTAATGACAGGGATTCATTCTGAGAAATGCATCGTTTGGCGATTTCAGCATTGTGTGACCGTCACAGAGCCGCGTTTGGCAGCCCTGATCCTGGTGTGCTGGTATGCAGCAGGTTTTCTGTCCTACCTGATGAACTACTACCTGCCTGAGATCAGGTGTGGTTCATCAGAGACCAGGTAGGATGGAAAACCTGCTGGATGCCAGCACACCAGGATCAGGGCTGCCTACTCCTGACATAGAGTGTATTTACACAAACCTGTATGGTACAGCCTACTACACACCTAAGCTATATGGCATGGCCTAAATAATAATAAAAAGTACAATATAGTAAATACATAAACCAGTAGCATAGTTGTCATTATCAAGTATTATATGCTGTACATTACTGTATGTGCTATGCTTTTACATGACTGCAGCGCAGTAGGTTTATTTACATCAGCATCACTGCGAACACGTGAGTAATGTATTGGCCAATGATGTTACGACAGCTATGGTGTCACTAGGTGATAGGAATTTTTCAGTTCCATATGGGAGCACTAACGTATGTGCGGTCTGTCATTGAGCAAAATATCGTCACGTGGCACATGCCTGCGTATGTGAAATGAACTCATACTTGTGCAAATGGGGAATCTGTTCTTCAACCCTGGATCATTTTTTTTACGGTTTGGTGTGTTTGTTTGTTTTACAGTGCTGGTGGGGGGGGGGGGGTGGGTTCGGTTTTGCCTAACAGCTGGCTGTTAAAAATCAACGTGTTGGGTGGTACACAGATGATTAGAAGTGGCTATGATTTTTAGCCATAAATTTAGATATCTCTCATGTGAAGGTCACCTAAAGAACATGTCCCACTTGTGTTGGGTTCGTTTACGTGCCAGGTGGTTTGGCCAAAGAGTATAGGGTTAGTTATCTGGACAAAGAGGTGTTATGTGAACTAGCATGGGATTAGCTGAAAGCTGACAATGGGAAGATTACCCTTAGCCCTGTGTTTGACCCTGCGTACAGAGTGCTGGTGTAGCCTCCAATAAGGTCTGCTGTTGAGTAGTGAGGAAAAACTGAGAACGTATGCAGGGCGCATTCTATGCTGGTTTAGGATGGGGGTATAAGAAGAGCCATAATTCATATAGAGGGGTCAACTTTATCATTAGCCAATGATATGTTATGAATTAGCGAGTGACAGCTTATGGAGCACTCCTGGGACCAATCAGCTTTCACCCGGGGCCCTGTGGCCCCACCCCTGTGTTCACCCCTGGGAGAGCAAGGGTCTGAATGAACTGGGAATCTTGGATTGCAGTGATGTTTTGGTGGTGGGAGGGAGGTAAGTAACAGCGCACTACACATGGGCAACAGCTGGGGGGTGGGGGGCATCCACGCGTTTATAATTACACGACAAATACGTTTCCCTGACGCGGTTTTATGGATATGGGCAGGATTTGTGTGTACATTCAAAAGTATCTGCAAAGGTTTTGGTGGATTATTCGTAGGCTGGATTTGGAGTAAGCATGTTAACAGACTGTGTGTATAGGTACCTTACACGGGCCAATGGTATTTCATACTTAGATACTTTGTGCTCAGCTTTCGTCACGTACTGCAGGTAAAGAATTTTTATTTAATTCGCTTTTTTCTTTTTTTTTTCCCTTTTTTACGGGCCAGTGTTCTGTACAGGATGTACCATGCCCTCCTGCTGAGTGACTCATGCGATAAGCCGTACATGAACACATCCATAACTGTGTGTGCAGTTCAAACGGACGCACTGATGTTGGTGCTGATGATGATGATGATGATATATAGGGTGTGTGACTTTCTAGTTTGGAAGTTGATTATTTACTCTCTCATAATAAATCCGGGGAAAAAATCTGCCTAAGAAGAGAAATAATTAGTGTTTTTAAGTTAATTAATTACCGTAATAAATAACAATCTAAAGCCCTGAATTAAACAGAAGTAGCGTCTCTGAAAGCTATTAATCTCAGAGATTCACCATTCTTTAAATTAAAAATTAAAATGGAGAAGGTGTTAAGACTTCATTTTTAGGCCTGGTGATTACTATCGGACAGCAGTGGGGAGCCAATTACCTGTTGCTCTGGACTGTCCCTGTAACTCCGTTTGTCTCTGTCCTTGTTACGGTAATGAGGGCCAGGCTGCTCACAAGCGGGGCCGTAGTTTTTCTCAGTGTGTCTGACACTTCTAGCTGCTGCATGCCTATGCTTTTTCCCTTATTGTGAAATCGGTGGCTGAGGCTATAACATAAAATAAGTTGTCCGCGTATTTGGCACCGTAACTAACCTTGGGAGTGCGAAGTTTTAATTCTGTAAAACAGATGTCCCATCTCTCCCTGAAATTTCAGGAGTCTCTGGGAAATTTGCAGCTGCGAATTTTAAAAGCAGCACCCTCCACCTCGACAAATTTCCATCTCCTGGAAGTCAGCATGGCCAAGATGGGATGTGTGGTATGGTCAGGACCATCCTCCAACACACCAGCCACGCCCTGCATGCAGCCATTAGCAGAAGGCACTTTGAAGCTGGGCTCACAAAATATGGGTTGTGGAGCCAGCATAAATCCGATACTCAAGGGTGCCACAAAGGGGGGGGGGGGGCAGAGCTACGATGATTCCAAAAAAATTGGAGCATAATTGGATTGGTCTGGGTTGGGGGTCCGGTGTGATAGGCTCTTCCATAAGGCCCAAAATCTGTAGCGGCAGCCTTGCCTGTCATTAATATGGTTGCTTATATCCATTGAGAGCTCCTGTATCTGCAGAATGCGGGAAATAAATGACCGATACACGTAAACATTCAAATATTAATGTGTGTGTGTGTGTGTGTGTGTGTGGGGGGGGGGGGTATTCTATTTTCCTTAAGATGAATGTGATTATTACACGGTTCTGTAAAAATAGAGTAAAAATCAGTTAAATCTCCATCCATCCATGTGGTGCACACGGTTAAATCTCATTTTGAGAAATACTATACTTATTATAAAATGTAGCTTATTTACTAGATCTAAACTATGTCTATTTCATAATATTACGCATATTGCCTTTCCACAATGACAGCTTCGGCTTCTGCATGCCACTGAAGTTACCGGGGTTTTGACTATAGTATCAGGGTTAAGGAGATGAGAACACGAACGGTGCTCGACGCTGGTTTCCCAGTCACCCCGCCTGAATGCCATGCTGCGTTAGCGCTGCGTGTCACGCTCGGTGGAGGAATGAGGTGTGTTTGTGCCGGGAATGAGGTGTGCTTGTGCCGGTTCTGGACCCGTGCCCGGCGAGAAGCTGCCCACAGATGGGCTTGACGGAGACGCCGCGTCCGTGACAGCACGACCAAGTGCCGCTACATGCGATCGCGCCTAAGGGACGCCCTTCACGTTTGCCTCGCGCTCGCGGCACCGCTCGATGTGTCACGGCGCAGCCAGCATGTTACACCGAGCGCCTACTTGAGTATTTTCAAACGCATAACGGGGTTGCCAACTCTCACGCATCTGGCGTGACACTCATGCTTCCACGCAAGATATCCTACGATAAATCTATAGTATTGCATTGTAAACCTAAAATTAGCTGTATCAAAAGCACTGGGGTAGTTTGCAAACATAACAGACTGTTTACAAGGTAGCCTAATGCAACTGTTACATACATGTAAACACGTATGCAGACTTTTCTCAAATTGAAAATCTCACGCCAGCCAGCTGATCAAAATTGGCAACCCTGCAATACACATTTCGTCACATGCCAGAATATTCTGTTGATGGTTCAATTTTATGATAGCTGAGATTCAAAATAATCATATCTTCTGTTTTCACGTGTTTGACATTTAGTGCACGCAGTACTTAAACGTTCTTTTAACATGACCTCGTACATGTAGAGCTGGAATATGCAGCAGAAGGTAAACAAAGGAGAGCCGTAAGTGGTGTTTCCCCGCAGCGCAGTTATGTATCTGACCTTCCTAGTGTTTGCCGACGTAATAATTAAAGGGATCGCGCGACGTTTTAAGGCGCCCCTCTGAATCATCTGAGTCTGATTCATGGGTGCGGTAATGAAATCTGACACGGGCTTTTCCTGAAAGGAATGGAAATCGGCCGTACCCTAATGGTGCACATTTGTTGGGCCCTGTCCTTGAATGACTATTAATGATTTAAAATGGGATCCTTCATTTGAGAGCTTTTTATAAGGGAGGGAAACCTCTTGACGTCACCCGGTATCTATGGAACACAAGGCAGGGACTTTGCTGTATTCTTGCCAGTCACCTTCAGACTGTCAGATGCTACGGTTTACCGACCTTGTCATTAAATAAGAATTGGCAATCACATATTCAAGGAATGGGCATATGGCCGTATTCAAAAAAACCGATGTTTGGGTTTGTGGTATCTTGTTCTGAATAAATTGTTTTATAGAACCATTCACCCCTAAGGTTTACTGAGCATTTAACAAATGTTAAAATGGATTAGGAGGTAGACGGCTTAATTATGGCTGTTGCGTATTAAAAGTGTCTCCGTGGTGTCTGTCCGACAGGGTGACAGGTGGCAGTTCTCAGCTTTACACATTAACTAGCGTGTCTCCTTGGATGCTACAGACCTTCGCTTTGATAGATGTGATATAATCGTTACATGACCTTAATACCAGCAGGTGCAGCAACAGAACATGTGACATTACTTTGGGAGTATATTTACAGTTCACACGTACACTCACGTATTATTAAATTTTTGCAATGTTGAGTTTAATTTAGCAAACCAGCTTGTATATATTATGTTATAGGTAGTTCACCATGAATCTTTCACCATAAATCACTGTTGTGCCGATGCACGATATTGTGAATGAAGTAAGATCCCATAGAAACCCCGAAGTCTCTTCTAATGTATCCTTCTGCGTGTTTTACAGTGGTTTTACTACAAAAGCATTCTCATGCGAAATGTAAGGATCAACCAGTTTTTAAACGATGGCTCGTTGATAACTCATTGTCCATTGTGAACCTTTGGGCTTTGTTCTAAAACTGTGCTTGGTCTTGAATGGGTCGGATGACGTCCGCCCTGTTCCCCATGCACAAATCGTGTAATCCTTTTCAGACTAGCAGCCCTCAAAATAGTTCGGTGGTGAAGAAACTGAAGCTAATGTGATTTTTAAAATGACCTTTCGATGACATTGACTGCCTGGCACACAGCAGTGACACCTTTAATACGTCTGAAACCGCCTGAAACCAGCTCATAGCTGTCAGTTTTTAGGAGACGTCTGAGTGTGGAGATGACAATGTACTGCACTGTCTTTGATCTCTTCATATCTGATTATCAGTATTTTTGTCGGTAAATCCCGAAAAATTCCTACGTCAGCTGTGCAGATAGCTATCTGCTATTACAGTCCTGCTTTTTTTTACAATCCCTGATTAAGATCAGGTTTCTTACTGGGGAACCAAAACTGAACCGCTACAGCTAATCTTATAATCCGAGCGCACCTTTTTATGGAGTTCTCCGTATGGGCTAGTGTTTATTTTGATGAATACCTTCAAGTAGTCCAGTGGTTAAGTTAGCAGCTTGGTGAATAATTGGCCGACGCTAAACAAAAACATTCAGTTGTAAACGAAACTGGAAATTGAAATTCTAAGCACTGCATATGTACCATTCCCTCTAAGGGACAATTTCTCGTATTAATGTCTCCAATACATAAATCCTCTTCATTCCACCTTTATTCTTTGGGCTGTTGTTTGCCCAGACAAAAGACAAGCATTTATCAATGCTGGTGGGAGTAGTGAAACAAAATTGATGAAAGTATTTTTTTAAGAACCGAATAACGTTTTGCTTCCGGTATTGCCTGTTGTTAGATTGTTGTATGTGGAATCTATTTTCTACCTCATATATTTCATAGTCAGGCTGACAGTTAAATGTATTGTGATTTTTACTGAGAGCGTATCTACAATGTCGAGCCGTTTAATTTATTACGCTTATAGTGCTTTAACCTCCTGAGACCCCACTCATTCATTTATGTCCATTGTAGTGGACATTTTGTTTTTGCATGTATCTTTTCACTTATGTAAGGAAACATATTTATTCCTGTTGTACATTAACTAGGACATAAAGAAGACAAATAACCTAAAACTGAAGGACACTTTTTTCCTTAGGTCTCAGGATTACTTTTTGTGTTGCTTTTTCTGTGCGCTTTGTAAACGTGAACCACCTTTGCAGTTGCAGAAACACTCACATTGCAAAATGTTCTTATTCTGTATAGAGAGCCTTAGTCACTTCTCTCTGTCTTAAAAGCCCTAAACTGGCGCTCATGACGATAATCAGGTTTTCTCAGTCGTATGGTGATTATACTCACGGTGGCCGTATGAAATGGTGTCTGTCGACAGGATTGTACGTTGTTGTATGTATAAATAAAATAAAACAAATAAATAAATAAAAGAATGTGAGTTACGGTGGAAAAACTGAGGTGGCCTGTATGTACTGTACGGTTACCAGACTAAGGTTATCTCCCAGGCTGCGATTAAAAAAAGATGCAATAGACAAGTCAAAAGTAGCAGCTGCAGTAAAGCCAACTATTCCTTACTCATCCGAGTCACGCTGGTTTCTCCGTGCCATTCATTGTTATAGGATTTTCCTATTGGCACTTTAATAATGATTGTGTGGAACAGCGCAGTCATTACTCTATATAGATCGACGGTTTGTTCATTATGTCCAATTTACATATAATCCCACGTGTATCATTTAACCGTTCATCTGTTTGTCCATACTACCCACTGAAGGTCATGTTGTAAAACATTGATGATAGAATTAATTAAAAAATTAGCTTTGTCATTAAGTGGCCTGGACCGATGCTGATTTATAGTGTGTGATGCAGAAAAAAAATGTGTACACGCCGGACAGTTTATGTAATGTATATCTGAATGGTTTGAATTATGAAATTATGAATTATGAAAATCACAAAACGTTAAGTGATAAATCTGACAAGTGTTAAGCCTAGCAGGTAATCTGCATACTCTCTCCTGTTTAAGAATAATTAAGGCAGTATCTTTTTACAAAGTGTGTCTATCTATAGCGAGTGTAAAACCAGGAAAACCCCACAAAGCATGTCAAAAAAATGTAGTGTATTTTTATGTATAACTTTATAGGTCAAGTTGTAGCACAGGCAGAGGAAATTTGATTTTAAACTACAACAAAAGCAACCCTCGACAAGAAAAGGGGGACTTTGTGAAAAATATCAGATTTAAGGCCAGTATGGTGAAATCGGACATGGTTTTTGACTGCACAAATTCCCGTGTCACCGTAATGACCCCAAGTGCAGAGAGTGCTGGTAAGAACACCCCCCCCCCCCACGATACCTGCACATTACTTTGTCTTCTTTGCGCTTGGATTGTAATTTGGGACGTATCTGCCAAACGCCTGTGTTGAAACCTCAATCTAGCTTTGACATCACTGGTGCAAAAATAGCCGACGGAGTATCCCATGGCATGCTGCACTGACTCGCTTTGCTGTAGGAGACCACACTCCATGCTCCCAAATGGGCTACAATTTATTCTTGTTTACATTGTCCTCTCGGATCTGTTCAGTCATCCGCTTCAGTCTCAACAAATAACTCATGTTGTGTTTTTCTGCATCCACTTCTTACCTTAGGCAGGATTACATAGATCCCCTTTCCCTCAAAAATGTTTTTTTTTTTTATTACTGCTTTTCATCACAGCTGATTTTTAATAATACCAGCAGGTGCAGGCACTCTGAATTCACCGATAATGTTTAAAGGGGTAGCGATGTCTGTACTGTGCAGTGTTTCCATCTGTGTGAAATAGCATAATTAAGGTTGTGCCCCTTTTTTAAAGGGAGGCTTTTGCATAATTCTGAGCAGGAAGTATAATTTAGCCAGAAAGAATAGGCCAGCCATTCAGGTGTTCTTTTTCAGCTGGTTTATCGTGGCGAAGATACCAGTTGCCGCAGGCTGTGTGAAATGCTCAAGGAGTCTCCCTCCACATACTCCTGGGGAATTTCTCAATAGCCTCAGTCCGAGTGGGAGATTCTGTTTGTTCATTTCGCCTTAGGTGGGCCCTCCGGGTCTTCTGTCCGATTCTTCCAAGCTGAATGCCAACTTCCCTAAAGCACCCTTCATATGATGTTTCGAGAAGCCATGGGCGTTCCCATCAAAGGCCGTTTTGGGCTCCCTTTGTAAGCGTGTTCAGCCAGCCTGCTGATAAAATTTTTTAACCTGCAGTTAGTCCATAATAGCACTCGTCTTATCTCAAAGTAGGATGGACCAGGGCTGCAGAGAGAGCCATTTCCTGTCTCTCAGACAGGTGCCGGCTCTCTTTCCTACACTAGCAGCAGGGATCTCCAGCTTGACCTCTTAATGACCCTTTGCCTTCATTTGCCTGAGGTTCTCCACTAAGGACAGGTGCCACCATCTCTGATTTAGCAGTGCAGATTATCTTCTGAACGAGGTCATAGCCTAAAGAGACAAAGGCGTGACATCATCAGCAGAAAACAAGGATGTGACATATACATCAAAAATTTGATATCCTCGGTGCATCTCTCCTTTATGTTCCGTCTCCATAACTCACAAACAGGATTCATCCTTACACATCTCACCCTGAATGACTCAGACTCTAATGAGAATATGGCTTCAGCTCCTTGTTTTAAATAAAGATGGCAGAAGCGATATCATCTGTTGAAAAGAGGAAAAGAAAAAACCTTAGACTACCCAGTGTGTGGCTGAGGGTCTTTGCTATAGCTGGAAAAGCAAAACACAATAGATTAACAAATCCCCATGACTCCAAGCAACAGCCTTCCCATTGTCAGCATCCCAGGCAGAATCTGCACTGTTCTATCTGACTTTAATGTTGACAGAAAGATAAAACCCTCCCACCTTTTTTTGCGTGGGTATTTCTGAAGGTTGTGACATCCTTTGAGAATAGCTCTGTGGTTTCCATAACACGGAAAACATGGGCAGAATTACGAACAGCAAACTTTAAAACTGAATCTCAAATCATGGAAAATGAGAGTGATTCTTCGTGAGTGCAGACTTGTGTTTTTTGTGTAAAATTTTGGTAGTTTTTCTTCATAACTGTAACTGATATGGCAGTTTTAAATGCACAATTAACATATTTTATTCTTATGTGATATATGTATGTGGTCAGAATATTACCAAACCACGATATTTCAAAATCTTCAAAATCTAAATATCAAGGCAAAATGAAAAGGCCACCGTTTTCTTTTTAAATAAAAGGCTGCTACCTGTAACCTGGAGGTACTGTACACTGAAGGAGGTACCGTTCACTGCAGGAGGTACCGTACACTGCAGGAGGTACCGTACACTGCAGGAAAATATCTTGAGGTCTTGCATCCACGGGGCTGCAGTAGCAGAACATCTCAAGGCGCTGGGAGGACCTGGCATTGTCTGCTGCACAGCAGGGGTGACTATGGTGGATTTTTCACAGAAGTGCCACCATTTCTTTGATGGTCTGCTTCAGAGAGCTCAGCACTCTCCAAATTTTTCAGCTGACTTGGATATGATCCTGGCTGACACAGTCACATGGAATGTCAGAACCTTTTGGCTCAGCCGAGGGTTTTTTCCTCATATAACAGCATCCAGAGAAAAGTTCGGTGACCTATTGATTTGTATTATTTATTCATACAATGCCCTAATTTAATTATAGGGGGTCTGCAGTCATCTGCCATAGTCATTTCTGTTTTTACTGTTATCTGGAATCTCATTTTGTGTTGCATGCCAACATCATGAGTGTGTTCAAGTGCTCTTGCTTTGCCTGCAGTGGATGTTTTTACAGTAGGTCCTTTTTTCTGTCTCTCTCTGTTACCATGCCTTCCGTATTTGAGACTATTTTCACTCGCGGCTGTGTTATGTGGGAGCTGCTCGAGATTTATTTTCAAGCTGACCAGAAGCATATGCGACATTGTTATGTGCCAGAAGGTCTTCGAAGCCAGATATCCAATAAGAATGTAATACGATCTTTCTGTACATGCTGTATTGGATAATGTAGGTAAACAACCATGTCGAACACGAGAAGGCTTAGAGGAGAGACGGTGGAGAAGCTGGAAGTGTGAGACCATTCTGGGTGATGTCTTGAGTCACGTGGTTTTGGTGTATGGTATAAACAATGGTATATGTATTTTGTAATGGTATATGTATTTTTGTATTTTGCACTCTCTGGCTTGAACAAAAAATAGCCGATAATCATTCTTAAATAATGAAAGATCATCTTTGCTTCTTGTGGGAATAACACTTGCCTGCATTAAACCATTTTTATCCAAAAATGATTTTGCTCATCTGAGTTTGTGTAAAGTTTCTTGCTGCAGTGTCGACTGATAGGAGGTTGCCTGATAGAACTTTTTTTTTTTTTGAAAGTTTATGTAACTTGAAGGTAGCTTCTTTCCAGCACAGCAGAATGTTCTGAAACAGGCACTTTCTTTGAGTGCTGAATTCATGGTATTTCAAGAAGGGTAAAAATGGCTTTTGTCAGTACAGCTATTATATTTAAAGTAGCGAACTGTAAATATTAATGCAGTTAAATTGAATTCCATTTTTATTTGACAATATTTTCATTCCAGTGCTTGAATTTGCATAGTAACATTCTTTCTTATGGCTGAATTTGTTACATTGTGATTAAGACTCGCCAATCTGATGTGCAAAAATGCCGACCCCCATTTAGTGCTCTCCATTTTCGTTAGTAATCAACATGCAGTCTCCCAGCTACAGAAGCTACATAAATAATTAGTCAGATGACTGGTCTGTCGTTTTTTTTTTAAGGTAGCCTGTGGTGTATCATCAAAATGTAGTTCCATGACAAAAAAAAGCTCCCCTCAGTCATAGACTTGACAGAGGAGAGGTTAGTAATGGGTGGGTGGCTGTATTTGGATGTCATCCTTATTCCCTGAGCTATGAATCATGTGCTTCCTAGCTGACGGCCTACACATGGATGGCAGAAGATTCACTGGTGCACAAGGACGTCTCAGGCTTCCATGGAGATATTAGTGGAAATGTATTTCACAAACAGGTTCTGTGATCACCCCCGACTTCTCTGTATTTGTGTTTTGCTTGGGGGGGGGGGGTCCGAATGTGTGACTCACAGCTATTACAATATATGAGTCAGATCTAACATGATGGACTACTGTACAGTAATAGAGAGTCACTTTTGAAAGTTACTCACGGGCATGATCTGTGACACTCTGCTCACCTTCATTGCAGGATGCCCTGAAAGTTAATACTTCTTCAGATAATCAGAGTGAGGGGATCAACAAGAGCATTGACGAGAAGGAGCAGGACGCCAGTGAAGTAGGCTGGATGACCTCTGTCAAGGACTGGGCCGGGGTCATGATCTCAGCACAAACCTTAACTGGTAGAGTCTTGGTAAGTACCTGTTACATGGTTCCTTTTAGAAGGGTCCCCTGTAGGTCCTTGTTTCCCTGCAGTGCAGTGGCCTTCAGATGATTCAATCATGGTACCCTATAGATGGTTCCCCTGCAGTGGCCTTTAGATGATTCAATCATGGCATTCTACAGATGGTTACCCTGCAGTGCCCATTTGGGCACTTTGCCACCACACTAAGTACCATACTTTTGGTTTGGCACTTTTGGTACTTTCCCTTGTCCATTGACTTCCAGTAAAGTACCAGTACTAAAAGTTCCAGTACCAAAAGTGCCAAACCAGCTGGGGTACTTCTTTGGTACTTCAGTACTTTGGGTGGGACTTGAAATGCTTTCTTTGTCAGCTGGTTAGGCAAATAAGCTACCTCTGAAACATGATACAAACACCACCTTGAACACAGTTACGGAGAAAACAACCACAAAACAAAGTAAAAAAAATGAATTGTGATACGGTTTGAAGAAGAGATACAACAAAAAGAACAGATCAAAGAGCCGGTGTGTGTGCAGGTGTTTGGGATAACCTTTAGGTGAGCTGCTCAATCCCAGGTGTGAGGACTCAGTCAATCAGTCCTTTAATTAGTATCTAAATAGGGAGTTGCAATGAAAAGCCGCATACGACCCTTTGCAGATAAGATTGCCCACCCCTGCTTTAGATGGTACTCCTGCATACCCCTTTAGATAGTTGTCCTGCAGTACCTATTAGATGGTTCCTCTGTAGTACCCTTCAGAAGGTTCACCTGCATGACCCTTCAGATGGCTCCCCTGCAGTACCCTTTATATGATTCCCTTGTAGTACGCTTTAGATGGTTCCCCTGCAGTGACCTTTAGATGGTTCCTCTGCAGTACCCTTCAGATGGTTCCCCTGCAGTACCCTTTGGATGGTTCCCCTGCAGTACCCTTCAAATGGTTCTTCAGCATAACCCTTCAGATGGTTTCTCTGCAGTACCATTTAGATGGTTCCTATGCAGTGTCCTTTGATTGTTCTTCTGTAGTACCCTTCAGATGGTTCCCCTGCATTGCCCTTTATATGGTTTCTCTGCAGAACCCTTTGATTGTTCTTCTGCAGTACCCTTCAGATGGTTTCTCTGCAGTGCCCTTTGGATGGTTCCCCTGCAGTACCCATCAAATGGTTCTCCCGTATAACCCTTCAGATGGTTTCCCTGCAGTTCCATTTAGGAGATGGTTCCTCTGCAGTGCCTTTTACATGAATTTTCTGCAGTGTCCTTTAGATGGTTCCCCTGCAGTACACTTTGTATGGTTCCTCTGCAGTACCCTTTATATGATTCCCCTGCAGTGGTCTTTGTATGGTTACTCTGCAAAACCCTTTATATGGTTCTCCTACCATAACTGTTATTTGGAGAAACCCCTTTTAAGCACAATGTCTCTGCAGAAGTAGTTGGAGCTATTTGTCAGTAAGGGAACCACCATGGCTGCTCTTGACTCAGTAGTGTGAGGGGGCGGGGTTTGGTTTAGTGTTCACGACTTCTGGCAGCCTCCGTCAAAATGTTTTTGTCACCCCAGCCAGAAGATTTATGCGGCCTCGTTTTTCAGGCATGGTCATGCCTGCACATCTCCCCCAAAATGAGAGATTGCTCAGTGTGGCACAGGCAATGCGATCACCAGTGCTGCTACCGTTGGCCTGCTTTCGCTTACACTCGCAACAGGGGAGGTAGCTTGCATTCTGCACGTGCTGCGTATGTTGCTCCTGAGCCAGGACCTGTGAAATTAGGCAGGCCAGTGTATATCAGAGGCTTTCCCCTACCAAATGTTAGCGCTGAACGCTTGGGCTTTCGCTGAATGCATTGTTTTATTGTTTCATTCATAATGCAATAAACTCAAAGGCTGAAAGCTAAATGCTGAATATGAACCCCCAGTACTGTATGTCTAATGATGCATCATTTTTATATTGTATCGCAGTGGTTACACATTACTGTACATTTTGTGCTGCACATGGTCACTGTCAGGGAGCATGTCTGTGCTACTATAGTCATAAAGTATTAAGCGAAGGCCTTTTGGACTTGGCAGGAACAATATGTGTGGCACATTGAATGGAGGATGTTCTCTAGGTGAATTTCGGACTTCATGAGATCTGTCAGCTCACCTGTGTGTTTGTGGGTGGGGCTTGTGCAAATAATTTAATTTAATTTGGCTTCATTGATCTGTTTTGCACATATGCATCCTGGGGGGGGTGTTTTTTCATGTTTCAGGGTGGCCTGGGGAGGCTCATTAATATTCATGAAAGGAGCACTCCCTGACTGGCTAGTGAATGCCTTAGACAGTCTTCACCGGCTCATCAGGTAGCTTCTTTCATGAATATTAAGTTTCCCCAAAGCACCCTGACAAAACAGGGTGCATGTGTCAGTGGTAGCACAGTCATCAGCCAATCAGATAGCTTCTACATGAATATTAAGTTTCCCCAAAGCACCCTGACAAAACAGGGTGCATGTGTCAATGGACAGTCACCAGCCAATCAGGTAACTTCTTTCATGAATATTAAGTTTCCCCAAAGCACCCTGACAAAACAGGGTGCGTGTGTCAGTGGACAGTCGCCAGCCAATCAGGTAGCTTCTTTCATGAATATAAATAGTTTTAGCAAAATGCTCTGTAAAATGAAAATCCGTGCACTGTGCTGCACTTGAACACTTCTGTCTTGTTCATAGCATCCTTTTCATTTTCTGTGGGTCTAGGAAGAAAGATTAGCCGGTGTTCTGTGCTGCTTAGCCCTTATTGTTCCAGGATCAAGAACAAGATATGTATAACAAAAGAGGAAAATCTGAAATGGAAACTGTTCTGCTTGACACTTTTGCAGCCAACCTGCAGCTGTTTTGGAACCACCTTAAATGAAGTATGACACCATACCAAATACAGACTATAGATAGAAGGCCTGTATGTAGACATTTCCTTTCGCTCTATAAACTGCTCTGCTTAATTTTTACATAGTGTTTCACCTTTAATCCTAAAATTTTAAGGTGAAAAATCAAAAACACTAGACAATTGTCTCATGCGTTCAATTTGTACATCACAATAAGAGAGGAAAAGGTGTTTGTATTTCCAACTTGAAGACATTTTCTGTTTTAAAAATTGTTGAATTTGAAAGTCTACTGGTTAATCATAAGGTCGTCTTTACATGACAGCATGTTTTGACTTAATATATGTACTTAAACATACCGATAAGTGCATTGAAACATTTTCACAATGCATCTGCGCTGAAATCATTACGTTTTATGGGGATGTATCTGGGCATTATATCTGCCTGTCTTCCATTACTCCATTTTCAGTAAACTCATGTCGAAATTTTATCTTTTTCTATCGTCTGAAAGCTCAGAAATGCACATTACTTGTGATACAGGTACCTTACGGAACACCGAAACACATTCATTAATAGTCCGACATAAAAAGGACAATTCAGAGTCAGATTTTGGACTCAGAGTAAAATACTGGAAACAGTACACAGCTGAGAAGCATGACCTTTGTCTGTGTGCTTGTCTCATGAACATATGGTCGATAACTAGGTTCTCTGTTTTTTTCAAATAGGAAAAAATTGAATGTTGATTTGTCTGGAAGACAAACAACTTTTGCTGTACCGTTCATGCGTTTTTACTTTTTTATGCTTAAGAGTAACAGGCCCTAGTGGTAGTTTTTACGTATCTAAAATTTAGAAGAGTGTAAACTTAATCAAATATTTGTTTAGGGTTTTATGTTTTAGAATGTCTAACAAATGAAATATATTTGTGGCCTTCGGTTGACATGTTGTTTGAAAAATTGCCAATTTTAGGAAAAATAAAAATTATGGAAGCTGTTGAAAACTGATTTGAGGTACCAGTCATCACTGTTCAATAAAAGGGCTTGAATTATTCACCTGTTTATGTGTTTTTGTTTCTCGCGTCACTCCCCTCATTGGAGATTTCAAAGCACCCAGCAGGTATTGCCTGGCAACTTTTGCTAATTAATTTTCTTATCGCAGATTTCTCCCTGGAGAGAAGTCCACTTGCCTGTGGATGCTACATTTTTTTATTGACTAGTTTCTTTAAAAATAAGATGGAGAAATGGCACTTTGGGGATTGCTTTATTTGTGCTGTTTACATCTGATTGATTTTCGTCGTGTTTGAGTGCGCATTTGCGAATTGACGAGCTCACAGCCCAGAGATTAGCGCTGCGGTCGATACGCCACTTGCCAAAAGGGTTAATGTGGTGGTGATGGATGTCCATATATGTGCGTGCATGCTCTTGCTTGCGTGTGTGGGCAGAGAACTTCTGGCCTCTTTTAGGGTTTCTCTCCAGCTTAACAACAGTGGCCCAGTGCACCAGTGTTGAGTGAGTGTGGCCTGTAACCATAGCAACAGCAGCCTACCTAAGCACAGCAGATGTGTGTTCCCTGTCAGCTCGTTCACATCCTCGGGGGCAAATTAAAACCTATTTCTCTGGCATTCGAAAGCAATTCTGGCCCTAGGTTAATGGGAATGAGAAAATAAAATAAATAATAATTAAGGATAAAACATGTCCTTGAGTCTATCTATCCATCTATTTTATGACTGCTTTTCCCATTCAGGGTAGCGGGGGTGTCCCTTACGTGAAAAAGGAAAATTGTAATGTGTACATAACCTGCCGTGAGAATGGAACAGATGCCCCAGGCTGGTCACAGTCTTTGATTTTCGTTGCCAGGTGACTATGCAGGTTCAGAAGGATCAAGTGTGCCCTACTGGTTATTTTATGATAAAATGCTTCCGGAAGTCACACGTGCTGAGGCACATGTCCACTGCTTTGCTTTTTCTTCGCAGAAAGGTGGCTGGGTGGTCTAATTTTTTCTTAGTTTTCTGCTAGTGGATGACACAGACTCTGAGAAGATATGCTCCCTTTATCTGGATAACGTGCCACTCCATCTGCTATAAATGGTAACAGAGACCCTTTTAGGATGTTGGGAGTAAATGATGTGATATTTCATTATAGCAGACCTCCTTGTCTTCTTTCAATGGCCGTCCTTGAACCTAAGTATGCAATGTCAGTGGACATCCTGTTAGAAATAATATTTCTGTTTTTTTTATTAGTTATAAAACTGTTTGAGGAAGTATGGTTGTGTTTTCACACATGCATTTCCTGAAATGGTTATATATTATTCCTTTAAATGTCAGAAAAGGTGCTGCAGCATTTCTCTTCTTCTCCTCTTTCTCTCTCCACATGGAAAATAGAAAATAAAGACTGGAGTGGGAGTTATTCTTCCTCCTTCCCTCAGTGTGTTGCGTGGGGGGGAAGACTTTTCTCTCGTTGTAAGATGTGGTTTTATCTGAACTCATGACATCCGTTCCACTGTTTTACAGGTCGGCCCATTTTTCCTGAGAGTGGCAGCTCTACTTTTAATTCTTGAGAATTTACTGTTAAGTGTTTAATCAGCTTGATGGTCAATGCACCACAACTACAGCCCAACCCAAGTAATATAACAGTAAATTATGAGGCTTTATTTCAAGAAAATAGTCCTTCTACTCCTAATTACTGTAACTAAAATGAATAACTAAAGCTAAATGTTCTCTTCTTAAGTCAAAAGTAAATGACTTGTTATTCATATATTTTAGTATAAGGTAGTCTGTTCCATTTAAGTTTAACCCGACCATAACATACACAGTGATTATTTGCCATTCATATAAACCAGAATTCCCCTATTCTGGTCCTGCAGGTTTATAGCACAGTTTGCAGATTTCCCTTCTCAATCGCACCTTATTCAGCTCACCAGACAATTGCCAGGTTTAGTAGGTGTGTTTGAGCAGGGAAATCTGTAAACCTCTATAGGCCCTAAGGTCTGGCCTATTTTTTTTTGGAGGGGGGGGGGGGGGATTAGGGTCCCACAATCCTACTGATATGTCCCACTCAGTACATTTTGCTGAATGAAGATCCATAACATAATTCAGTGGGGGTTCACACATGCTTGCAGGTTGCATGCTTGGTTGAGAGCAAATATAAATTTATTTATTTATTTTATTTTTTTTGGGGGGGGGGGAATTGTGATAT